>CM038715.1:30477125-31077125 GCA_021613375.1 Megaleporinus macrocephalus | reverse complement strand
TCTCCAGGAAGTGTGGACTCCAACCCTTATGTCAGCTTAGATAGCCCTCCTGCCTCTCCTCAGCACTTGGAGGAGACCCCAAGCCCGCTGTCTCGTCGCAGGAAACTTTTCACTTTCTCCAGACCCCCCCGCAGCCGAGACACAGATAAGTTCTTAGACGCTCTGAGTGAACAGCTTGGCCATCGCGTCACCATTGTTGATGACTTCCTAGGAGGCGAGAACGACTATGAGGAGGTGTGTGTGTCAAAAAACTAAACATAATCAGTTATATCAGTGGTTCAGTGGAATCAAAATACAACAGTGCAGTAGGGTTGGGTGTTATCTAAAAAAATTAGATGAAAAGAATTTAATTACAAAATATGTTGAAAACCTGATTGTGAAGTTGTGAAGGGTAGGGTTGTGGTTAAGGCCACATTTATATTTTTATATGTTTTGGCATCATTGCACATGCCAAATCCAAATCCATCTTTTATTTTTTGTTTCATTACTGACTCTCAGTGTCTCGCTCAAATTAGATCTCACAGCAAAGAACTTTGTTTTAGGGAAGGTTGATAAGATTACATGAAAAACACAGTTTTGTTGAAATTCACGATGTGAATTTAGCCTGCTAAATGAGTGTGAGTTAGCTAGTTAGTCAAAAAGCCTAGTTACAAGCCTGGTCCATTAGGTACGTTGCATAATGAGTAGGCCCTGAGAAATGTCAGATAATGATTGCTTGACTGATGAGATTTATTATTTTGGCTTCTTTACTCAGCTGAACTTCTGGGACACCTAAGTTGTATGGACAATGCATAGAGTCCTCAAACAGGACGTTGTCAATATCGTTTAACACTATTTGTCTATTTAAAATTAGATCTATGTAGCTCTCCAACAGAGATCATAAGTTACTTGTCGGTGATTGTTGATATCCTGTCATATTACTCTATCGCCCAGCCCTACAGTATAAAATTCAAAGTTATTATAAATGGTGACATGACTGTTGTACCTTTGTGCCAGATGAGTTTCCAGGATGATCAGGAGAACATGTCTCGTCAACTGAGCAGTGCCAGCAGTGAGGATCACAGCAGTGATGACTCGACTTCAGTGACCTATTCATCTGGATCGGATCACATTCCGCCTCCTCCGCAGAGCCCTCCACCTCCACCCCCACCACTCCAATTCACTGACCCACCATCCCCTATCTGCCTCACACCACAGCACCTGCCCCAGCCACCACCTGCCTTCCAGAATCACCCCATCATTGCCCCTCCCCCACCTCCACCCCGTTTCTTCCTGTCTAGCCGGCCATCGCTACACAAGGTGCTGCCTACACGTGAGGAGACCAGGTTCCAGCACCCACAGCCCCGGCAGACCTCTCCCCAGCCTATTGGTGTTCAGCCCACCCACCAACGGCACCAGCCCAAAGCCCACCCTATTCTGCAGTCCTCCACACACACATCACAACATGCATCACATGTGTCACCCCGCCCTCCTCTGAGGCACCAGACCCAGTCCATTTACCAGAGCCAGCAGAGCGCTGCCCCCCGAAGCTCCCCCATTCAGCCCATTCTCCAAAGCCACTCGCCCCAGCCCCCACATAAGGTCTATGAGAGTACCCTCTCCAACAAGATACCACCACCACCGCCACCTCCACCACTGCCCCCACCATGTGACCCCCCACCACTCCCCAAACCCAGCCCTCAAGCTTCCGACACCAACCACATGAGTGTTAAGAGACTTCGCTGGGAGCAAGTTGAAAATTCTGAGGGCACTATCTGGGGACAGGTTAGTTAGCCTGAGCCAGAGACGTTTTGATGTCAAATTAAAGAAATAATTTGACAAAAATTAACATGTCCCAATCATTTGCTTACTCGAGTTGTAGCCTGTATGTATGTAATCCACATTTTGCTTCTTTAGTTTAAAACTGGAGCTACGAGGCTAACATCACCAAGAAATAAAACCCAAATGATTTCTGTAAAAATAAATGCCCAATACTTCTTTCAGACTGCATTCAGGTCTTCACTGAGGTTACACAGACTTGCCAATGTGGTTTAAAGCACAGCATGATTACTGTGAGCTATAACAATGAACAAAACATAGCTATAGGCAGCCATTTCATACAACACCAGGACTGGTGTTCACAAAGCATGCTTGCAGTTTTGCCATACTTTGTCCTAAACCACAGTATTCTAACCAAGTCTAAGTCATACATGACATTAATAAAGACATGGTTGGGATTTCAGTGGATTAAAAATAAGTTTTGGCGGTGGTTTGGTATTTTTAAAGAAAGGATTTGGGAGCAGTGATGTGGAAGATTTATTTTTAAATATTTGTATGGGTTTTTAGAATTACTAAAACAATGGATGGCATAATATTATATGTTAACCATATTATGCTGTAGGGTCATTGTAAGAGTGCTAGAGTCATCATCACACAGCTCCCCCTCTGGAGAGGGAGGCTTTGGTCTGGTATTATCAGCTCGACTTTGCTCCAGGTGGAGAGATGCTCATTAAAAAGGACAGCACAGTAAAATTACGTGTTAAACACAGATCTCGAGTGGTTTTAGATGTGCCCAAAAGAGACCCATATATAATTATAAATAAGATGCTTTGATGAATTAAAATAATCAGACAATAAGGGAAAATTATATATATAATCAGATTTTGAAGAAAAAATGTGATTATGGTATATAATTACCTATATAGTATATTTACCTATATGGCCTGTAGTCTAGGCCTATGATCAACATGATTAGGTTTAGGTATTAGTATTATTAGAACTGATCAGTAGTGAGAGTTATAACTAGCACGGTTTGTTATTTGAGCAAGAAGCAGTGGAGATCAATAATAAGCATTATGTTTTGTAAAAGTACAGAACACTAGGTGTTTGATAATAAAGAGATGAAGGGACACTTGTTGCAAACAGATTGAAAGTTAGATATGACTTTGGCTTTACACCCAGAACTGTGGCTAATATGGTTTTTTAAATTAAATAACTCATTCTTTAGACGTGAAGGAATCTTTATGTTAGTCAAATAGCTTATCAGTGGGAAAATAAGAGTTACTTTTGTACAGAACTGTGGCTAATATGGTTGTTTTTTAATTAAATAACTCATCCTTTAGACATAAAGGCATCTTTATGTTAGTTAAATAGCTTATCAGTGGGAAAATAAGAGTTACTTTTGTTGAGAGATTTTAAATCAAATTTAAATTTATGTGTTTAAAAATAATTATTATGAGAGGAGAAAAGATAATTGGAAGGCCAGCGAGAAGTCAGATGAAGACCCCTCCTCGCCCCAGGTGTATAAAAACTAATGTTTTTCTTTGATCTTCAGTTGTAGCTGCTGGCTTCAACTCAAGATTAACACTTGCAATGCCTTAATCTTTAATAAAAGAAGCTTTACCCTTAATTACCAATCCTGGTTCTTGAGATGTATTTTATATTTCTAAATAATGTGAACTATATGTTTAAATTGTTCAAAAATCGTGATGGTGATTTGGCAAAAATATACAGAACAATACTATAAGACATTCTCAGAGCACCTAATATGTATTATGATATTTAGACTATGATATTTCTTTACATTTTACATTGTACAGTTAATCCAAGTAAAATTATTAATTATGCTTAATTTGTAATAAATAATACAGATGTTAAGTGTTGTTTATGTAATAACAATATTCATAATACACTAATAAATTTCTAATATATACTAAATCATACTGGGACATAATATATCACATTAATGATAAAATATCGCCCACCCCTACGATTCAGGCTATATCGTGAATCACAACACTGAATTTGAATTTTGGTGTTAGAAATTTTATATATATGATTTAGGTTATCTGTTTTAAGATTTGAATTGTTGTTAACACAGATTGGAGTTTCTTCATTCATGAACCTGCAGTGATACCAATTATTCAATTGTTCTATTGTAGTGTTCTATTCACAGTATCACTAAATTAAAAGAAACGTTTAACCAAACACAGATGTCCCATCTTTAAATGACTGATCTTTTTTTCAGCTTGGAGATGACCCTGATTATGGTAAATTGAGTGACATGGTCAAATACCTTGATTTGGAGCTCCACTTTGGCACACAAAGGAGTTCCAGTAAGTTCAATTTTTTGTGTGTTATATTAAAATCTTTATACATCCATCCATGTCACAACACTGCCATCAAGAAGCTTTAAACAAATCTGTAACCCTGGTTCCCATTTTATAGCGTATGCATATAGCTTCAAGTACATATCTCACTTGTGTTGTCTGTGTTTGTGCTTTCACAGCTCATGATGTAAGCGGAAGTCCATTCATGTCATCATCCTCCCCTTATTCACTGGCACCTCAGAATCTATCTGTATTTTCATGAGCCTCCATTTACTGTCTTCACTGCTGGTGCCAGTAGAACTGATCCTTACATAGTAATTAAATGTGTCAGTCTCTCTTCCAGAGCCCACCTTTCTGCCCGAGAGCTTTAAAAAGAAAGACGTGGTTGAGATTCTCTCTCATAAAAAGGCCTACAATGCTTGTGAGTATGAACTCTGGTTACATTGCAGAGGAATCATCCGGGTTGTGCCCTAGAATGAGTCAGAAAATCAGTAGAAAATACCTGCAGGTTCACATGGTTGTTAGTGTCTTATATAAGTCAGTAATGGGTGAGAAAGAGAGAGGTGCCCTTCGAAACGCTTAGTCACAGGAGTATACATTGCTCTGAGCAAGAGAAGCCCATTAGTAGTTTATTCCTGGTGTTGACCACAATGCTAAACCATTTTCTGTTTTTTTGACTGTTATTTATGGACAGGGTTTTAAAGCGACCATCTAATTTTCAATTTCTTTCTATTACCCCATATTTAATTGATCAGTTAAGACATGTTGAGTTCTCTAGTTCTCTAGAGTGTTTTGCAACAGCACTGCTGGCTAAGCTGATGTAAGACTCTGTCTGCCTGCTCTCACAGCTATCCTCATAGCCCACCTGAAGCTGTCCCCAGCAGAGTTGCGGCAGGCCCTCATGACCATGACTACAGAACGTCTGGAGCCATCACACATCAAACAGCTGCTGCTGTACGCCCCTGATGACGAGGAGGTCAAACAGTTCCAACAGTATGACCAGGACCCTTCCAAGCTCAGTGAACCTGACCAGTTTGTCCTTCAGGTGTAGCAGACGGGATAGGCTTCTTGTTTCTGAAAGATGAGAAAAGACTTCCTTGGAATGATAAATGCTTATGGTTGGTTATGTGCATCTATTATTTCATGTGTGTTCCAGATGTTGTTAGTGCCAGAGTATAAAACCAGATTACGAAGCCTGCTTTTTAAGACCACCCTGCAGGAGAAGACTGAAGAAATGCGAGGTGGCTATGAATGCATCTACAAGGCTTCCTTGGAGCTGAAAAACAGCAAAAAACTGGCAAAGATCCTGGAGGTAAAGCAACTTAACAGGCCTAAACGGCAAAGATTGCTAAACATGATCAAACACCAACTATAATGTTACACCAACTATATGTTAAACATAGTTCTATTTCCATTTCATCCTTGTAACACTTTATTTCAGTTTGTTTTAGCAATGGGGAATTACCTTAATAATGGCCAGCCCAAGACAAATAAAACTACAGGCTTCAAAATCAACTTTCTAACTGAGGTACAGTATGTCTGAATATAAACCATGCTTAATTGAGGCAGTACATTTTATAATTAAGACTGTAAAGTCCCTAGACATACTGAATATTAATAATTGTATTTCCACAGCTCAGTACAACAAAAACAGTTGATGGGAAGTCAACTTTCCTTCACATTTTAGCCAAATCATTATGCCAACACTTTCCTGAACTTCTGAGCTTTGCAGCAGATCTTATAACAGTGCCACTTGCTGCCAAAGGTAAATATGTTACTAATATAATAGTAATCATTGCCTTACAGGGGTATTACCACTGACATGCTGTAATCTCTTTAAGCGACAATGTTTAGATAGCTGTAAGTGTTATGTATGCACATCGTTGATTCCTTTTCAGCTTAATTGTTTTTCTCTACACACGCAGTCAATCAGAGAACCATTACAGCGGACCTCAGTGATCTCCACTCCACCATCAAGGAGATTCGGACAGCCTGTCTGAAGATTCCAGCCACAGCAGAGGATCGCTTTGCAGCAGTCATGAGTGTATCCTTTATTACTACACATTCACTCACATGTCAAGAGAGAAAAAAAGATTTTTAGATTAACATTAGGTGTGCCAAAAATGCCATATAAGAAAAAGAACATTATATAAAGATTTTAGATAGAAAGCCATGACATGTTTGCCGTATGAACTTTGCTGTGCTTCAAGGGGGGTTGGGCTCACCTGTTCCTCACCTGTTCCTAGTTTGTGTCTCTTTTCGTTTTTCAGGCATTGGCGTAGGAACCAGGGGGGGTGGGGGGGACGTGTCCCACCCAATATCAGAAGTCAAGTTAAGTTCATTTATACAGCGATTATAGGCAGTGGAGGAAGAAACCTTGGGAGGAACCAGATTCACAAGCAGAGATCCATCCTCCTCTGGTCAAACAGTATTTAAAATGTGTTAAACTAAAGCTGAGTCTGAATGTAAAAAGCTTTAGAAACTGTACAGGTGATACATCAGGTGGATGATACAGCGCTGCAGTCAAAGATGTAGTAAATGGCACGAATGGAGAGGAGAACTGGCTGGTGCCAGGTGACAGGGGGTCCCTGGTGGTCAGTCCTTTAACAGTATTCGTCAGGACAGGTGGGCGGTTATCACCTCAGAAAGAGAAAAGAGACAGAGTTAGTTCTGGTTTGAATTAATATAGAGGATGAGAAGCAGTCCAGAGTGTAGCTCAGTCAACAGAAACTAAACTAAATAAGTAGGTTTTCAGTCTGGACTTAAATGTAGAGACTGTGTCAGAGTCCCCAACATTAACTGGGAGATTATTCCACAATTTGGGGGCTTTGTAGGAAAGTTTAACCCATGTTTCTGTGAGACACAATACATCAATTTTATGATGCATTATTGTATCATTTACAATAAGAGCCTCAGAGTTCAGTGATCTTATATTAAACAAACCAAATATTAGAAACAGATAGATTTGTCCCACCCAAAAATTAAACTACAGAAAAGCGGAAACTGTTAAAAAAAACTTTTTTTAAACGCATGTTTTGTCAGCCTGCGCAATTCACGCGCTGTGTTTGTTTTTAGCAACGGGCTCTGGTTGTTAGGTGGTCTGGGTCTTTCATTTTGTTAAAGCTTGTGTTGAGATGCCTGTTCAAAAATATCCTGCAGTCAGCAGCTTCACTGACTCAAGCTCTGGCCTCGCTGGAGTGTCGGATAGCTCGCACCAGCTTTAAAAGCAAGGTCACATCCTAAACTGCAGACTGCTACCACACTATATGCGTAAAAAAATAAAATATAACTAATAAAATACATAAATTAATAAGTAAAATAAAAGGACACTATTGTTAGAAGTGTATCAGTAGAGCAGTATTACTGTTAGTCTTGTCTAGTCAGGAAACCACAACATACATTGTTTTGTCATTTCATTTCAGCAATATGCCACCAAAAATTATGCCAAATTTTTTATATATTATAATTCCACAAATGTTGTTCTACGTCACTATACATACAGTGATTTACTACCTTACCTACAATGGAATCAACTTGTAGGTAATATTTTAGGGGATAGGGTGGGCTTTGATTCATATTAGCAAATGTGCCCCCTCCAATGTCAAACCAGCTCCTGCGCCCTTGCTCCCAGGTGGTACTTGTTTTCTGTAATATATACCACCTGTTTTCCCTTTGTGTTGGTGGGTCATTGCTGTTTATGTTGCTCTGTGGTTTTTGGTTTTGTTCGCTTCGTGTTCCAGTATTGTTATGTTATTGTTATGTTCTATTGTAAATAAAATATGTGTTTATGAGTTTTGGAAATCATTGCATTCCCAACTTTTTTGGAATTGAGGTTGAATTAATTAATTATTTTGGGCAAATACACAGTAATTAAATGTGCAGAGATGTGTTTTCTATAGAGGATGTTTTCTTATACTCTTATACTGACCAAGGGTGCCCAAATATTTGCACATAACTGTATAATGACCTCCATTTCATGCAGAGGAATATGCGTTTTGTTCTCTTGACCTTTGCATCAGAGCTTCCTTGAAAATTCCCATCCGGCTGTGCAGTCTTTGGACTCCCTACAGCAGAGAGCCATGGACGAGTTTGGAAAGGTAGCTTCGTACTTCGGAGAGGACAGCAAAGCCGCCACCACTGAAGCCTTCTTTGGCATCTTTGCAGAGTTCATATCCAAGTTTGAGGTGAGACCATGTGAAACATTTGCACAAATAAAGCACAGACAGTGAGACATTTTCCTACAAGAAATAACATCATGCAATTTAGGGCTATACAATATAATGTTTGTTAATCATGATCTCAGTGTTATCTTGGAATGTTTGTGAAATGTTATTAAATGTTATTATACACCTACCATCTACACTTACTACATAGTTTATCATCTCTTATTATCATATAAGTAGTTCTTCAATTACAAGCTGTAGACCATCTGTTTCTCTGCATACTTTGTTAGCACACTCTCACCCTGTTCTTCAATGATCAGGACCTCCAAAGGACCAGCACAGAGCAGGTGGGTGGTGAAACGTTCTCAGCAATGCAGTAAAACTGACGTCATGGTGTCGTGTTAGTGGGTGTTGTGTTGGTATGTGAGGAGTTTTTAAACACTATGCTCACACACTGTTCACTTTTACATTGTTGGTTCACTTTGTAGATGCAAAATCAGAGACCATAACTCTGCACAGAGTGTGTTAGTCATTCTCTAGTCCATACAGGACATCTGGATATCTTTGGTTGGTGAACTGTTCTCAGTCTAGCAGTAACACTGAAGTGTTTACTCTAACTCTAGCAGCACTGCTGTGTCTGATCCACAACATACATTCGCATGCCACCACCACGTCAGTATCACTGCAGTTCTGAGAATGATCCACCACCCAAATAATACCTGATCTATGGAAGTGATAAATGAGTGATAAATGAGATGTATGAGTGTAGATACAAGGTAGGTGTGTATAATATAGTGCCTAAGGAGTGCATCAATAAATCACAATGCTGTGAACATCATCAATGGCCCCAAATGAGGCTAAACTGTGGCCGCTCTAATAAATCCTGCAAAAACATTACAAGGGATATTGCAAGTAGAGTTTGAAGTGTCATACTGCCATTGAAACGAGACCTTTTATCTCCATTGTTGTCATTGTTTCTACATGATTTAAAAATGGCATTTACGTTGTGTCAACATTTTATAATGAATGGGCAAAACAAATCATCCAAAATGAGTCAGTCTTGTTAAATTAATGTCAAACGTTTTTTCTTTCTCCTGTAAAATGTCTTGATAAAGTAAGAATGTAGAAGTAATAATGAAATTTGTTTTCAGAATTAAACTTATTTCATTTCAAAAGTGCAGATCAATGTTTATGTGGCAAAAACACAAAATAACAGTATACAATTTATTGTTCACAGAATTCTTGATATACAGTACCCTCTACAAATGGCACCAATGGAAAACATGACCAACACAGGCTGTAAAAAACTCTTATCTGTTTGATTCAGTTTTTCATTCAAAATATTTACACAAATTTAACCTTTGTTCAAAGTACAGTGATTGAAATTGTTAAATATTTTCTCAAATCTATAAGTTGGCATCCCTTCATTTAATACTTTCTGCAGCTTCCTTTTGCAAAGATAACAGCTCAAAGTCTTCACTCCTTCACATGGGAACACATGGGTCCATTCCTCTATACAAAAACTTTGTAGATTCTTTAGATTCTGAGTTCCATGCCAGCGGCCTGTCCTCTTTGGCCCATCCCACAGATTTCATATGGTGTCAGGGGACTGGGAAAACTGATTCTATGGTCAGTTTGTGTTGATTTTGAAGTTTGCCCTGGATATTTTTTAGCCACTTGAACTTGAATCTTCATCACTGTGCCTGGGGTCCTCTTCCAGGCAGGTTATTAACATATCATGTTATTTTAAATGCAATTATTATCTTGATAATGGAAATTGACATTGTAACTAGTTTAGATATTTTCTTGTAACCATTTCCTGATTCATGTTCAACTACTGGTCAAACATCATTGCTGCATCATCCACTCTTTTTTAACAGAGTTTGGCAAGCGTGTCACCTCATATTAATACCTCAGTGAAACAGTAAGTTGTGGCTGACCGTTTAAGTGTTTTGCTCTTGTGAACTTCAAAAAATATATGGTAATGGGAATATACTTTACATTTTTAGAGGTGCCAACAATTGTGGCACATATTCATTAGAGATAAAATATTTATTCGGTATGCAGATTTGAGAGAAATATTTATTGGGGTTTCTTTTAATATTTTTGTGCAATTTATTTTATTGAATGTTTTTTTTTTTTAAATGTAAAATAATTTATTGGAAAACAACAATCAAGATCAAACAACAATTCACTTACAGAACAGAGAGAGGAAAGAGAAAATGGGGCACCACATTGCTCTGGGAATAAAGTCATGGCTTGTTTGTAATGCTGAATTAATAAGTTGACAGTAAGGCCGCATTCACATTACTAGTCTCAATAATCAATCATTTGCTCATTTGCTTTTCCTGTCCTTTGTTGTGCTGCTCCTGCTGGCTGATGCCAAAAGCAATAACTACGTGTACATGAAATCCGATCTGAATGTTCACATTGAGGTCACATCTGATCTAGGACCACATGAAAGTGACTCAATTTTAAAAAGCTCCTGATTTGAAAAGGCCATGAAAAAATCTGATCAGTGTCACATTAAGGCAAAACATTAGATTTGAGCTAACTCAGCCTGGTAATGTGAACATAGCAAAGTTACAGATGAAGAGGTGGTGAAGATGGTGAAGAGGCCCTACCTATATTAATCAAGCCTATTCAACAGATAGCATGTTACTCTCTCATAAGTAGCTAAGTGTGCCATTGTTGCAGACCAGTGTCTCTGTATCATTCATTGAGCTGTTGTAACAGCCAAAACATTCCATCTCTTTTCAAAGGAGGGGAAGTCAAAGTCCTGAAGTTTAGTGGTTGAACTTAGACTAATAACTTTTTGTTTAGAACTTCAAACATAACCTCTAAAATACTTCCACTAGTGTGAAGGGCACAGCCAATTCTATGATTCCACTTGTACAGTTGTTGTGGTGACAGATGCCATCTATGTAATAATTTTTCAACTGGGCTGTACATAGGGGCTTCCTAACCATTTGACAGGGTACTTTGTATTTGGACATACCTTCATCACTGATTATGTGGTAAATGTCTACCATTTCGTTACATGAGTAATCCCAGCTTTACACCACAGTGACCACTTATCATTTGTCTTCAGTTAGCATCTGTTTATTCTGCCAAAAGGTGTTTTGAGGGGCCAGCCCTATGTAGGGTTTTTTTAATTATTATGCTACTAATAAAGGATAGATTTTTATTAAAGGAGCAACGTGTGCCATTTTTGATTTAAAACATAAAAAATATTCTTATGGTATTAGAATAGTATGTGGTGTGTTAGTGTTGTGCTGGTACAAGTGGATCAGACAAAGCAGTGCTGGTGAAGTTTTTAAATAACTGTGTTAGTGTTGTGCTGGTACAAGTGGATCAGACAAAGCAGTGCTGGTGGAGTTTTTAAATAACTGCTGGACTGAGACTAAGTCCAACAACCAGCAACATCTAGCCAACATCTTGTGATCACTGATTAGAGGACTAGAGGATGATCGATACTAACTGTGCAGCATAAAAGCTATCATCTCTGACCTTAGATTTGCAATGTGTATCAACATAGTAGGAGTGTTTGACAAAGTGAACAGTGGACATAGGCACTGCCGTGCCTGATGCGCTCATACTAGTGCGACACACACCACCACCATGTCTGGGTCATTGCAATGCTGAGAATGATCCATGGATGAAGAACAGGGTGAAAGATGAATAACTAAGTATGCAGAGATACGGAGAAACTACTGTAACTGTAGAATTAAAAAATGTGTGTATATGGTAAGTACAGTTGATAGAAATGAACCATACAGTGTATCTTATGACCCTTTTGGAAGTAATGGTGACTCAGTGGTGACTCTCTTGTTAAGCAAGCTCCACTGCCATTGCACTCCAGGCAAGAAACCATGTTCTGCAGCAAAACAAGAACAAAAATAGCTTCTGGATGAAGTTTTTAAAGCCTGTTGCACTCATGTTTACCAAAGGTGCCAATATGTGTAGAGGGCAGTGTATTAGATAAGACATTTAAAACACCTTTTTGGCAAATATTACTGCATACAGAATAACAAAAAAATGTTTCCAATATTCAGCAGAATAAGCTAACAACACCATTTCCAAGAATTCCAGCTTTAAGTGATGAAGAGATAAAGGCCATTCGTAACTGTTTTGCAGAGAGCCCTAAATGAGACCCAGGCTACAGAAAACCCCAGAAGTCCTCGCATCGCCTCACCCTTAGCCTGGTGAGAACATGCCTTACAAAAGCTGCTCTCCAAAACCAAGAGCGTCTATGTGCCAAGACCTCTACAGGACAACATCGAAAGCAAAGAACTTAATCTTAGTTTAAATGAATGACCTAGATATATTAAAAGTTTACCTTGAACATAAAGAATATATATTTTATACAACTCTATAGAGCTGTTTAATTAAAATGTCGAGTATATGAACATAACTTATATAAATAATTCTGAATGATCAAATATTTGTTTTCAGATTTCCAGCAGCAGAACAGAATGTAATGAGAATGTGAGCACTTAGACTGATGGTACTGTGGTCCGCTGTATAATTTATTTTACTGACCAAAAAAAAAGTCTTACGCGGGCCGACCATAACAGTCATGCCCATGTCCGATGTACACGTTAGAAAGAGATATTTTGTTTCTGCTCAGCAATGATGTCGTCACAGTTGTTTTCAAAGACCAGAGTACACTCTTCTTGTGTGTGACTGCCACACTAGTGTTGGTTCAGCTGATCCATGGTAAAGCTGTGCATGAGAATCTGCAGTACATTTTACAAAGGCGACTGTCATCTATGAATTCTCTTGCTGTGACGAAGTTGAATGAAAACGCATAGGTACAAATGTAGTCTCTATGAAATGGCACTGTGTTTACATTCTGTCTGTTTAATGTTTACATGGTAAAATTATTATGCAGCTTGGCTGACTAAAGGTCAACTTTCCATGTGAAATATTGTTTGAAATAGCATCATCATGTCACAAGATCCCAAAAATTGATCTGTAGCTACTTGTTGAATCGAAATGCATGATTTTAGTTATTGCCTATCCTCGTGTCAAAAACAACTATTTTTTGTCAGCCCACCCTTTTGCAAGCCAGTGACAGTATTCTAAGAGATAAAGACTTAAATTTGCATGTAGCACTGTGTTTATTTTAATCAGCAGATCAGTAATGTTATAATACTTAATGTAGGCATTCATTTGTTTTCCTTCATCATTACTTTAACATTAATTTAGTTGTTTTGAAAAAATGATTTGTGTGAGTAGCAGAGTATTTCTCCATGTGCAGTCTATTTCGGCTTTGATTTCTATGGGCCACATATTGCTGCATTTTATTTAATTGTCTAATTTATATTGCCTGAATAAACAAACCTACTGACAATCATACGTCAATGTCTGATTTATTTGTGGAGTGTTAACTTGAGAGATGATCGTTCTATGAAAAATTGTACCTTGGTTTGTTGAGTAATTTGAACATATTTGTTCCAATTAATTTAAAATGCTGATGCTGAAAACACAGAGTGGCAAATAAAATGTGTAGGATGGGAATTCCAGGCATTTAACACAGACATTATCTAGAGAATATTTATTTATAATAAATATTTTATTTTATTAGTTTATTTATAACCCATCATTTCCTGGAACTTGAGGGACCCAATGTTACAGTAATAAATATAATAAACATATGCTAAACACTATACTTCTGCGCAAAAAGGCACTGTATCTGTTTGTTTAATCATTTGTTATTAAGGCCATTAAAAGCTTAATGTTTTGCTATTTTTGGACTTGGAGCCTGGGAGTGTTAAGATGAATGTAATTACTATATTAGGATAAAAGGATTATAGGATAATAAAACAAAATTAAATGTTTTTGTGTAGATTTGCAGGTGTGGTTGGTAAAGCACAGAGAACTCAGTGTGTTTTTATTTTTACAGCGATTCTTAATGCTGAGTAAGTATTGTAGATACAGCATTTCTTAATCCGAATATACACATTATATTAGGACCTATATAAAACTTTTCCTGCTGCTCGGAATAGCTAACCAGCATGATGACTGTTGTGGAACAGAAATAACAGCAATAGAGAGCAATCTGTGCAACCTAGCTAGTTTAATTGAGTCATGTCTCAGTATGTGTATTTGTTTACAAGTGGATTTTGACTGCTCCAATATGTCGGATGCGTAAAGTTATCACCTCAGATACAGAACAACTGACAGTATGTATATTCACGTGAAGGACAAGATGCACAGGAATGGATTTTTGCACTGGAAAAGAAAAGCATCAGGCCTCTCTCTGAGAGTTAGCCTCTCCCACAACCTTCCATTAGACCTACACAAAATGTGTTTACTCAGGACTTTATATATAGATTTAAATAATTTAGCTGTTAGTTTATTTTTTACTCTCAAAAGCTCAAATGTGCTATTTGAATTTGTGTTACAGACACATCGTCGGCTCTACAGAAAAAGTTAGTACAAAAACAATGAAGACTTTTTTTTAATCCATCAACACTCAAGTAAAAGAGTCAGGAGTTAGTAATGAACATACTTAAAAACCATAAGGAGAATTGTCATTGTGCTTTTATTAATTCATCTCAAAGCAGTAATACCAAGCATTTTTTTTACTCAATTTATGTTCAAAAGCTTTGTTGTTGTTGTACAACTTCCAAACTTTAAACGCACCTTTAATATTTAGAGTGTCAGTTCATTTCCCAAAAAGGTAAGGCAGCAAGGTAAAGGCAAGGCCAGTAGACATAAAAGTAAAGACTGTCCTTAGTGTCATCATTTTAAGGGAGGCACAAGTGGCACGTTTTTGTATCACTTGGTACCATTCAAGACATTTTCTTCTTAAAGCACGCAAACAAGTCACACATCATCCAGCTCCTTGTCAGTTTGTTGTCTGTCAGTTTAACCATTTGATAAACAATAGGACACAGGCTTCTAAATGATTCAATATGATTCAGGATTTCCTACACAGAAAACTGGATTACACAGGTAAGTGAATGAAATAAATTATTAAGGACCGACTGCGTTAATGCCCTAGCATAAAGAAAAACACGAGCAGTCAAAGGCAGAATACTAACCTCATGGCATGTGCACACCTCATACTATAGGTAATATATTGCATGTTTTTCTACTAATCACAATAGGCATAGTAAGGCTTGTTTCAAAGGAAAAAATAGAACAGTTGAGATATTTATTTAGGCCCTAGGGAATGTACAGACAAAAATAGATATACAGAGATGCAGGACAGTTTCCATAGACAAAAATTAGGAGTATATAAGCTGACTGGAAACCAGCAGTCAAAGGCTACACTTAAAGCCACAGTATATGGTTTCTACTTATTACCCAGAGTCCTATGTGGTTTGCACTTTTCTATTTTAACTAAGGCCACATAAGACCCACCAACAAGTACCTCAATCCAGTCACTTTTTCACCTGTTCACATAATTTACCAGTTCCTTTCTTTTAATTACATTTGGTAAAAAAGAGCTTTTAACCTTGCAGCCATGATTCCATACCACTGTTCAATCTGTGCCATCAATCTGTTCAAATATTTTGGAAAATGCAGCCAAGATGATTAGCACTTTGGTAAGTTGGTGAGAACAGCAGCGTTTCAGATACGTTTTGGGTTTCCTTACAGGATGGTGCTCTCCGAGTCCAGGTCAGCGTCCTTTAGCTGGGTGACGGATTGGTGATCTGTGACAAGGTCTCGACCCAGCCCTTTGAAAGGCATTCCTGCATCTGCACAAAAGTAATATGTTAGTGTCTACTTAGGCTTTAGGTACTACTGTTGAACTGTAGAAATGCAGCAAAAAAAATAACATCAGCAGACTTGCTTATGCTATTTTGATGTTTCATTAAAACAATGACGTATAGTCATTCTCAAGGAAGGGTCAACATTTATAAAGGTACAGTTTTACGTAAAAGTCACACTGCAATAAAGTGTCAGTCTAACTTGGTTCAATACCTCCCAGGTGGTGAGAGAATATTTACTGAACAGAAAGCACAGAGTTGACGAGCAGAGTGCTTACACTATACAGTCCCTGGACATGGTCTTAAATACTCTTAAAAAAGTTGCATGCAGAACCTAAAACTAAGCTTTTCTGTTTGCATAAGCCTGGGCATTAACAAAAACAAGTCTTTTCAACAACTGCAATAAAAAGGTGTCTCACCCATCATTTTATAAGCAGTGCTACAGATGCCGTTTGTGTCAGTCGCTGCGCTATGAGGCTGTGGTGGAGGTGGGACAGTGGGTCTGTTGCGTGGTTTAGGCACAGGTCGTGGTCGTGGCAGAGAACCAGAGTAAAACTGCAAGGGAGCGTTGGTACTGGTGTTGTCAGGAGAAATGACCATTGGTGGAGGTGTACGCGGGGGAGTGGGAGTGCTGGGTGGTGAGGGTTCGTCGTTTGGCTCTTCTGCTGTCTGCCCAAGAGCTTTGGGATGCAGTGGTGGTGTGACTTGGGTAGGGGGCTCTGGGGGCGGATGACTGGGTGCCTGGATGGGAGGCTGATTGCTTGAGTGGCGCCGGGGCGTTGTGGTAAGTTGACTTGCCAACTGAGTAGGGCTCAGACTGGTTGGAGAGGGACTAGAAAAAGGTCTAGGAGATGGAGAAAGAGACTGAGGGGTCCCAGATGAGGGATGTGGAGCTGACTGACCACCCAGCTGGCCTGAAGGTGGATTGGCTGGTTTTGGAGGAGCAGGAGCAGGCTTCTTTATGCCTATTACAAGCAGATTTAAAAAGGTATCAGCTCAACAATGTTGGTTCTTTAGCATACATTAGAAGAATACTGCAGCATTTTTCAATATCGGTCTTTCTTGTCCAAAGCGTCCAGCACCATTTTTTAGGTCTGAGGCTTGAAAACTGCTACTGCAGAAGCTCCTCGTTAGGTTACATTTCCTCTCTTTAAAATTTCAGCTCTTATGATATGAAAATCTTACTCTTTTCAACAGCAAGTCTGATATAAAAACAATTTATCATCCTTCACACCAGCAGAATATAACCAAAATAAAAAACCTAATTTCTGAATTCAATCAGGAAATGTTTATTCAAACCAGCTGCTAGCAGTTTCTTAGGTTTTTTTCCAAGTGATTGTCTTTAGTAACTGACAGTACAGATGCAGCAGAGGTATAAAACACTACAGTAATTCTTTAAGTGGTTTGGCGGTTTATTTACCTCTCCGTGCTGTGTGAGGGCTGTGTCCCGATGATCCTGTCACTGGGGGCACCACGCTCAGCTGTCCTGAACTTCCACTACCATTTCTCTGAGCAGGAGGCGTGGATGCTGAGTCACGTGACTTTGAGCTGCCAAAAACATTGTTGCAAGCCACCTATTTATTTTAATTATTACATGAATTGATAAAAAAACAAGCTTTTTTAGCTGTGAACTGCATGGGTATAGTTCAGAACTATCATAGCGTAAATGCTCTAAAACTTTATACTAAAACTAAAACATTATCTACTAAATTCTGTAAATGAGCACAGAATAATAAAAAGATATTATCAAGCAATGATACAGAAAAATGACAGTATAATTGTTTTTTTCTGTAGTATTTGACATTTTTGGTGTGATCGTTATTAAATGTGCCTTGAAAACTCTTAAGCTCGCAAGACTGAGTCATACAGAACTTATTTCTTTTTTGCTGAAGAGGCATTCAGAGGTCCAGATGAAACTTACACTTACAATAGGCACTGCTGTACTAGGACTTTACCAAAAGATGTAGGCTGAATTGCAATCTTCTCCCATTTTTGTTCATTTAACAGAGAACAGAAAGTACAGTCCATATAAAAAAATAAATGGCTGGCTCTTCACACTCCTCACAGTGATGACTCATTTCCCTGTTGCAGAACCTACAAAGCAGCACTATACCCAGCTCTTACCTGAGTTCCTCAGTGTGTTGAGCTAGAAGCTGCTGTGCTGCTGCTAAGGCAGCCATCCCCAGCGCCATGCTGGGTTGGCAAACCTCCGTGCCCAAGCCCGCCGGTGTAGGCTGCTGCAGAAGGAGCTCAGCAACAGGCTGGCCTACTGTAGAACTTGCAGCCTCCACCGGGGGCAGAGGGGGCTGGAAGGCAGGTGAAGCATGTTGCTTTCTAGTTAGCGTACTGCTTCTACGCTGACTGTGATCCATTAATTTGTTAGAGGAGCTAAAGAGAGAAGAGACATTGAAGACATCACCAGTGTTAAGATGTTATCATGAGGCCACCACCAGCAGGATAAAGAAAAGAGTATTCCACACTATTTACACCTAGAGATCCCTCACCACTCAAACTTAAATAGCAATACACAAACTAACAGAATAACAAATGGTTAACTTATACCCAGGAAATTAACTTGTGTGCCAGCAGTATATTAGGTTTGCTATATTAGTTTTGATTAATAGAGTTAGAATTGTGCTGTACCCCTACGAAGCATGCAAAAAACAGATCTGCATTACTAATTTGTTGTGCACATTATGGTGGCTTTACATTTAAGGTGAATATAAAGTGAACATACCCATCTCGTTTAGGAACGTCACCATCTGGCCCCACCATACTGTGAGGCCTTTTCCTTTCTGTTGTGCCCAACTCATGGTCAGCAACAGTCAGGTTGTTGACATGGTTCATCATTGGTGTTGGCATTGAAAACACACCCGACACATTGAAATCCACATCTGAATAGAGACAAAATAGATATACACTGTATTCTTTGCATACACATAAGATAACATAATTCTGAGAGAAAGATTACTACATTATGGTTCATACCTTCAGGGAAAAACCAGTCTGCATGTTGAATGATGGGTTCAATGATAGTAACCACATGAACAGAGGTGGCAGCAGCCATCTCTGCTAGGCTCCTGTGGTTAAAGACACAAGACCTTAGACAGTGCCTACATTGTCTGTGATATTCTCACTCACCCTTATTCATTAAGTTGTAAAAAAAAATAGTGCGGAATGCACTGTTTTCGAAAATGTACAAATTACTTTGCATCTAAAGCATGAAACTTTCATTAGAGGTGGAGATTCGAGTGCAAAAGATGAATCAGCTTTAGTGTGTGAAATCATGGGTCAGCACCATATTTACTTATATTATTTACACAAAGAACACCCTAATCTTTGCCGATATTTCAGTAAGGAGACAACAAAACGACAGATTGCAGCAGCTCCATTGGCTGTGCTCATAGGTGGAGGTTACTGCACCCTCTACTGTTCAAACTTAGTGTTAAAATTATGCAGACTTTTGATTATTTTCCTGGGGTTACATGTTTAAATGATGTTTTATTGCAAAGTATGAGTTGCTTCTGCACCAGTAGTGCTTTGCAGTTTTAAGCATTGTCAGCAATACAAAAAAGCATAGCTTAAACTGTCTTTAAATTAAAAATAGATCAATTGTCCATACAAAAGTGCACATAAAAGAAGTATATCTACTTTGTACTGGATTTCTGTGTGCACAAATGATTTTTATTTGGTCTTACAGGGAATATCAATAATGTTTATTGTTAGTTCACCACAATTTTTTTTATTTCAAATTTACACATACTGATACACACTCTGACGTGTATTTGATATGCCAAAGATGAATAACAAATTTGTCATTTAAAATGTATGTGTGCTAATTTTAAAGTCAGGTTTGATCACATAAAACTTTGACGAATAAGGGATATTGTACTTAAATATTAAATAATACAGTAATAAGGTACTCACCCTTCTGTTTTGGCCCATAATAGATTTGGTCCCAAGACAATGGCAATGTTGCTGGGGGTCATCTTGTTAATCTCACTTTCTTGAGCAAGCTTAGCAAGGAACTTCACAAGATACCTTCACAAAAAATCAGCAAGCAGTTTTGGAAAATGCACCTCATTGACAACATTAGACTACTGTATTTAAATGTTTAGGACAACGTACCTAAAGTTGGCTTTGTTGTTCTTCGGTAACTGATCACAGACCAACCACAAAGCTTGTAACCTTTTGTCTGGGTCAGGCACACTATCCAAGCAACATATTTGATTAAAATATGTAAGAAATTAGAAAAATTACAGTTCAATTTATTTTAGTCAACTGAAGTTTTGATAATTATCACATGTACATTATTAGGTTTCAATAAATTACACACACACACATGTGTAATATATATATATATATATATATATATATATAAATAAATATTTATGTAATATGTAATTTCATGTGATAACATTTGGACTTGCTTACTTTGATGCCTGAATCCATTCGTCATAGAGCTGATAAGTCATGAGAGGCTCAGGCAGTTCCCGTAGGTAGGACTTCAAAGCCCCTTGACAGTAAAAACGAAAAATATTACTCTGCTGAAATAACATATAGATCAGTATTAGAGGTTAAAGGATAACAGCACAGCTCCCATACCAGCAACAGCATGGGGGTCGGAGTAGAACTCTTCTAGCTGAGACGTGGAGCAGTCCAGTGCTGCCTTAAGCTTCTTGAGTTTAGAGGCTCCGGCAGCTATTCGAAAAAGTCCCTGTTAAATAAACAACAGTCAATGACCGGCAAAACAGACAATTTTTTTAAAAGCACATCCAAACAGCACATATCATACTCAAGAAGCCCTTAAGACATTGTGCACTAAAAATGCATTTTCTTTTGTGCTATGGTGAATTTCCTAGACAAACACGGTATTAGGGAGGGTCTGTAAGCTGTGAGTACTTTCTATTGAAGATAGGTAGGTGTGTTTGGAGGATGGGTGTCAATGTAAAGGCAGCAACTTATAGAACATAGTTGAACATAGAAGTATGCATGTCATTAATAAACCATTAAAACTGTAATTCTGTTTACAGCAGGACATGTATACGACTGTCAGCTATTTTAACTTGTGATTCTTGTTTATGTTTTTATACTGAAAGATGCAATTCTCATTTACGTCAATGCTTCAATCTAAACAAATCAGCCAGCATCGAGGTTTAAATTCCCACCAAATTTTACTTTATCCCCTTTATAAGTTCAAACTGGCCATATATCTTCCATACCTTCTGTAGATATTTTCCATAGTTAATATAATAGCATAAGCTGTTTGCCATACCTCTTCCTTCATGCCAGTCTCCAGCAGCATCATCACACAGGCCTCTACTGGAAGTGCTATCTCTCTCCCACTGCGCTTTAGGTGCTCGTCCAAGCCTGTTCCAAATGCTGGCTTCTCCGTCCATGAGTCTGGTCAAAAACACAGTTAAATACACATGAGATTATGTAAGGAAACTAATAAAGATAGAGGGCACAAAATGTTTGGGTACTTCAAATTGTAATTTCTCTGAAGGCAATATTTTTATATCTCGACATATAAGAGTGAAATAAATATGTCAGGTTCTATATCTCTTGCTGACATTAGTTCAATTTTGGCAGCTTAGTCTTTACTTTTCAAATTTACATTTGGTTGAATTTTAGAGGTAACCAGTTTTGTAAACAATAGTGCAGCCTAAACCAATGTATGTATGTTTTTTCCCTTTTTTGAGGATGTTCACTGCAGTGATGATGAACTAGGTGGGTGAGATGTGATAAGTGTGACTCATAGTGTAATTGCTGGGACATGGTGTGCGTCTGTCTGGCATGTACTCATATTCTCACAGAAAAACAACTCATAATAACAATTTGTAGCTCCCAGAGACTGGATTTATATGTACAATTGAAACTGTTACCAAAACAGAATATCATTCATTGTTTGTTTGGTGGAACAAGAGAGGGTATAGAATTATTAAGCAGTTGTAATGCATTTGCTGGCAGTTACTGGAAGAAACTTTAACATTGTTAAACAAAACCTGACAGTGGTAAATATCACACCTTGCTGTGCCTGAATGGTTGGCAGGACACTTTCCAAAACAGAGAGAGATTTTCTGTGGTAATCTGCTTGGGCTTCTAATAACTGAAAACAGAACAGATTAAGGACATGAGACCTTTGCAAACTGAATAATGGGAGCAATTAAATCAATGTCTGAGATACACAGTCTGAAGCGAAAGTGAATCAGCCTTACACATATAGACACACAGCACAAAATATGCTCACCATGACATAGTAGCGGGCATAATCCCCTTCTTTTGAAAAGAAATTGTACATGTCAGCAGAAAGTTGATCCTGAAAAGAGACAGAGGGCAAACATTAACTTTAAGAAAACAATGCTCATGACTAAATAAATAATCAGAAGTACCCAATATTAAGCAATAGTATTGGAGGTTTACGCATGTGGGAAAAGAATTCATTTGTGGCTATAAAGGTTAACCACTGTGTCTTACCCTAAAACATATTGTTAGAACTTGAAGAGCAAAAGGTCAAAATGCTGAGGCTTATATCCTACATCATATACAACCCCATTAAAAAAAGTAAAAAAAAGCCAGAATATAATAATGTGTAAATTGTTCAAACTATATTTAATTGAAAACAATATAACTACAATCAAATAAAAAAGGGCATATTTTTCAAAAATGAGTTTTACATTGATTCAGATTGTCTTGCACATCGTCACAACAGTTTTGGAAACAGTTTTGTGCATAGAATAAAGAACGTCGGTAGGTGCTGGAAATCCCATGGACTATCAATGTCAACATTGTAGTTCATTCCAAATGTGTTCAATGAGGTTGTTGTTAGAGTTGTGTGCAGAGCACTGAAACTTCTTCACAATAAACTCATCAAACCATGCCTTCATGGACCTTACTTGCTCGAATAGGAAACAGCCATCCCCAAACTGTTGCCATAAAGCTGGAAACATATCATTGTATTCTGAAAAATTAACATTACCCTTCAAAGGAACGATAAGACCCAACAGAAACTTCACTTTAATAATAATGGCACTTACAATTCACCAGGGCAGAAAATGTACTGTTTACACAGACACTATATTGCCAAAAGTATTTACTTACCCATCCAAATAATTAAATTCAGGTGTTCCAATCACTTCCATGGCCACAGGTGTATAAACACCAAGCACCTAGGCATGCAGACTGCTTCTACAAACATTTGACCTCCAAACTTCATGTGGCCCTCAGATTAGCTTAAGAACAGTGCATATAGAGCTTCATGGAATAAGCTTCCATGGCCGAGCAGCTGCACCCAAGCCTTACATCACCAAGCGCAATGCAAAGCACCGGATGCAGTGGAGTAAACCACTTTGGCATTTTCTCTGGAGCGACACATCAAGCTTCTCCGTCTGGCAATCCGACTGATGTGTGGGTTTGGCAGTTGCCAGGAGAATGGTACTTGTCTGACTGCATTGTGCCAAGTGTAAAGTTTGGTTGTTTATTGTGTGGGGTTGTTTTCCATGAGTTGGGCTCAGCCCCTTGGTTCCAGAGAAACTCCTAATGCTTACCAAGAGATTTTGGACAATTTCATGCTCCCAATTTTGTGGGAACAATTTTGGGATGGCCCCTTCCTGTTCCAACATGACTGCACACCAGTGAACAAATAAATGCACTTCTGGAAGACTGGGCAAAATTTCCAATAAACACACTCCTAAACCTTGCGGTAATATAGTGTATATAGGTGGTAATAATATGGTGCTAAAGCGTCTTGTAAAGAAATTGATGTTGGGGCCACCATGAAGAAGGAAGTCAAGGTAGAGAGTGACGGTGGAGTCAACATTGTCAGTGGACAATGACAACGATATCACAGATGATAGTGTGGTCCCACAAATGTTTGTAAAAACTGCAGATAAGCAGTATTTTACAACATAGCTTTGACACAAAAAGCACCCATTACTATCATTTAAAAACGTGCTGATTAATTGCTCCATTATGGAAACACAGCAAAAGAATAGGGCTGTTAGGGAGAGACTACCTTGCATAGTTCCATTTTGTTCATTGCCTCATCCATTTCTTCTTTAAGTGAGTCTGCCTTTGCTGTCAGTGCTTGTGTGTTTGTTCCCGAGATTATAGACTTGGTCGCCTGCAACCACCTAAGGTACAGATAAGAGGGATTACAAAAATACTTTTTTAATAACTGACAAATCTCAAACATCACAAACGGCCACTTTATTACTTAATAATTACTCATTGCCCATTTTATCAGCTCCACTTACTATGTAGGAGCATGTTGTTGTCCATCTGTTCTTCCGCATACTTTGTTATCCCACCTTTACGCTTTTATTCAAAGCTTAGGGTCATTTTCAGCACTGCAGTGATATTGATGTAGTGCCAAACATATTCAGCCAACAGCGAACTGAGATCACTGATGAGGGACTAGGGGATGACCAACACTGTGCAGGGACAGATGAGCTATCGTCTCTGACTTTACATCCACATGGAAGACCAACAAGGTAGGAGTGTCTATTAGACTGGACAGCGAGTGGAGACAGTGTTTAAAACCTCCAGTGGCACTACTGTTTCTGACCCACTTGTGCTAGCACAATACACCATGATACACCCCCACCAGAACCACCACCACATTAGTGTCACTCCAATGCTGGGAGTGGGCCACCAACCGAATTATAGCTGCTCTGTTTGATCCTGTGGGAGTCCTGACCAAGATGAGAAAGGGTAACAAAAGTATGCAAAATTGCAGGCAGACCACAGACAGACTCCAATATGGTAAGTGGAGCTGATGAAATGGGCAATAAGTGTAGATGCAGGACATATAAATAAATTACCTTGCTCGAGCAGAATCATAATCTAGCACCAGTTTGGCCAGCTGTCTTCTCTGCTTGAGTATATTGGGAATATCCACCTAAAAAAGAATGCATGTAACTGACAATTACTTATTACAAATTTAAAATCTAATTTTTTACAGGAAATTTCACATACAGAATCTGCAGATCATGTCAGATATAAAAACACTTTTTAGAAAAGGGATTGTACATTGCAACAGAGAAAGGATTTAATGCTTACCTCAGCTAGCTGATTAAGTGGGTCTAAAATGTCCTTCTCAATTTGCATCTCATGCTGCATCAACTCAGATGCCAGTCTGTTTTCTGCATCTCCACACACTTCCATCATTTTCCTATAGAAAATAAAATCAAACTAAACTGAATTTAAACATCAAAACCCTACTATCCCAAATATATGCACCCAGCAATAGTTGGTATCTGAAGTTTCTGTTTCAGGTTAGACTAAAATGACAAACAAGCAGGGCTGCCCAATACTGAAAAAACTAACACTGCAAGGTTTTTTTTTCTGTATGATCTATCCTTCCTTCAACTTTAAAGCTATATAATTTGTTTCAATGTACTAAAAATATGTAGATAAGCATTGTGATTATTCTTCCAAAGTAATTTCAGAAAGAAATTATGTGGTTTAATACACTGGTTGACTCACCACTGTATTCACCTAATACTTACACCCACACAAAGACTTCCTAACTTCTGTTTTAACTTTCAGCATAGTTCACTATAACCATAACCAGCATCAGGATGTTACATTTATCTACACTGTAAAGCGGAGCCTTCACTATGTTTTAAAAACCTCAGACACAATCTCTGCCAACCCCTATTACTGACTTTGTGTTAACAAAATGAAATGAATATAAAAATGAAAGAGAAGCAGATAAACAGTTTGGGATTTACCCACTTGATAAACGATTTATAGTAAATTATGTTCTGTCACACATACGCCATTGTGAAAAAGTAGGTGTAATTCCACATGTATGAACACCATGTGTCATTAAAACAAATGTAAATAAGCATAAATACAATACAAAGTAGCATGAATATCTTATTTTTAAAAAAGTAGATAATATCTTGTGAGCCAGTTTGAAGAACACAGTTTTCTAATGGGATACCCCAGATATTGCATAAATTTACGTAGGCTAATTATTCCTTTACCAGCAGTCTTGATTTAGCTTCATGAACTACTGTGTAGTCAAACATAGACAAACTGCAAATACCTCTGGGATGCCACAAGGGTTAACACAGGCACACGTAAAACCGCTACTTACTGTATTGATACTATTTGAATTTTCAAAAATTAAGTGTTTTGCTCAGCAAATAAAATCTTCCTGTGGAAAAAAATAAGAACCATGCTAGTTTTCCTTTTGTATCAAGCAGTATATTTTTTATATTGCCTTGCTTGAAATTGCGCAGGACAAAGGCATTATAAATGAGGAGTGGGGGGAAGCCCCCTTGTTGTGGAGAGCCACGCAAGCACAGTAGCTGAAAAATGACATTTTTGTCATTATTTGCCAAAAGCTACACATCATTTATGAGGTTTTTGTCAGATTTTATGAGCAATTTCAAACATTTAAAAAAAATAAAATTAAATATTTTGTTGTTGACAGGAGACTGAAAAGATCACTGCAAAGTAAACAGACTTTCCTCACACTCTTGGCCTACAATAGATTTCTAAATGGACAGGAGTTTGGCCGTTTCGTTTCAGAATTTGATTCTGAAACCCCCCAAAAAGACCTTATTAAAGTAAACACATACCTTAATCACACTTTAGCATGGCTGTCACTCTAGTTTTTAGCTGTGCTGCACAACTTTGTCCATTTTCACATCATACTGTGTTAAAAATGTGATGTGTCATGTTTTAAGCATGCAGTTTGCACAATGCTAAAGAGAAGCAATACGCTTTCTTAACCTACTTGTTCATAAGCACTATAGCATTAGTGAAGAAGTAAAAATATCAAACACCAAACATGACTGGGCCACTATACTGTGGTAAAATTAAGTAAATAGAGAAATGTGAACTTCTGGAGTCAACAGTAAATTCAAACATAGGACACACTCCATATTTACCCAATAAGAGACTCTTCCCCTAGTTGACCTCCACCATCTTGCATGGCCTGTGACAAAGCTGTTAATGGCAGCTTTTTCTAAAAAGACAAAGACACAAAGCTCTCACAACAGATGTATTTTACTTTTGATGATAGCAGAAAAGATGTTGCCGTTGGTTTTGTGGCTCGTTAATCTGTGAGTGGCCCCTTACATGTCTCTTCTCAGCATCTGTGCCTATCTGTCCCTGTAGACATGTGACCAGTCTCTTGTGTGTGTTGTGGGAAACGACTCGTACCAACTCCATTCGGCGCTCAATCTGTGCAGAACAGCATAAAACATCAACAGAAACTCACAATCCACAGTTGTAGTAGCAACAAGAAACCAGCCTCTGAAAAGTGCCAGAAGCAAATTACGCCATAAACTGGAAAGGTTTACTGATGAATATATTGTGTATACATGGAACTGTTACCAAGAATGCACATTTCACTGAAACTTATGCCGTATTTAATGCAAATGTAAAAATGCACATTCCCTTTCTGCAGTCCATCTTGTGTAAAATGATTGCCTCAGGCCTGTCTTTCATCAGTCAAACACAAAAAAAAAAAATTTGCAGGGGGGAGGGGATGGTTTTAGTACTAGGGCTGGGTTAGGTTGAAGACTGACTTTTCACACCCACCCAAGTAAGATATGTAAAACATACTTTCTAAAACTGACACACTGGGACTGGAACAGTTTTCTTAGAATGGTTACTGTTGAAGGCCTTTCTCTTATTCCAAAGTAATATTTTACAACCATGTTTCAAAAACAACACATAAGTGTAAACAAACAGACAAAGCACCAATTATGTACATGTACATAGACTAATTATTAAAGTTAAAACATTTTCCTTTTGTTCTAAGTGAAATGTGGTCTCTGAACTAGCTGAGTGGTTCACTTGATGATAGGTGGGGTTGACTAATGGGAAGGTAAAACATGATATTATTACATGATTTCATAAGTTCTTATTTTGTCCACCCATCGGTGCACAGTGATGTAATCGATACATTTAAACATTTTGGAAGCAGACAAAAGTTACAAAACTTAGATAACATGATGGACTATGGCCAGAAACTTTTACTAATAGAGTAAAAAGGTCCATTTTAATCTATTGGTAGTCGAAGTCGAAAGAGAAGGAGAAAGGACATGTTCCCCACATTAACTAAAATCCAACAATTCGCTACTATAAGATATTTAACTAGCTAAAGATTCCTCTGCTCATGAAGGGTCAACAACATTTTACAATAGGTTGATGATAACAATATGGAAGAGATGTGTAATCCAGGTCCAGTAAGTTAAAACCTCCAAAACATTTTGTAGCTTTTTGCTTGAGGACCTTTGCTGCTGGTTTGCGCAAACTAGAGGCCAGGTAGTTGGAACAATATCCCAGGGAGGACTTTTGCTTTTTGTGCCTGGATACAAATTACAAATTAAATTTGTGAGCACACTGTGGACAGCAGTGTGTAAGACGAATTCCTATAATTTTATCATTATTGAAATGTGTACGGAATCTACAAAATGCTTCTCTGAGCATACTGCGGACATAGTCAGTACCCAAAATTGTATCGTAATACAACAGCTTTTACAATAGCATCCACCCCTAACTGTGCTTATAATTTGTACTTCTTAAACAGACTTTCTTTTGGTTAATTAAACGGTCTAAAGTTTCACCCTATTGTGAAATTAAATCTAACAGCAAATAAAATGTACCTATTTTATCAGATGTAGTGCAGGGCAACATACTGGATGTTTTTAGTTTTTAATAGTATTTTTTTATTATTGTGAGAACACCTTAGTAATTGTTATACATATCATACAGTGAAGACAGCCCTTTTATTTTTCAGAATGTATTACACAGATAGAATATTAAATAGATAGAATATTAAATAATATTGAATAAAAAAAAAAAAAAAAAAAAAAAAAAAAAATTATATATATATATATATATATATATATATATATATATATATATATATATATATATATATATATATATATATATATATATATTGGTTTAAAACTGTGCCTTAATAGAGCGGAATAAATTAACAAACAAACAAAGAGAAGTGATGACAGTGATAGTGGGGAAAATGCATTTGTGATCCAAAAACAGCAAATGACTTCAGAAATTCCAGAGGCTGGGCCGGGAGAAAAGATAACTGCCTTTTCACGCCCCTAACAACCCTCCCCCCTCCCCTTTACATCATTCTAGCCCCCCCCAACCACCCCACACAGCTGGGTCAGACGTACATTCCGCTTGGGCGTCTCCTGACTTGGCTAACTCTGTATGGGAACAGAGGGGGACCCTTCACCTGGCACAGGAAAAAGGGGAATCCATTGACTGTTTTTTCTGCACAGGGAGATCCTGTTCAGGGATTGTTTGGATTAAATGGTGCTAAAGGTCTTTAAAATGTCCCACTGTTTCCATTGCACACTGAACACTGGCTGAACAGCACCAGACTAAACAAGCCCAAACAATGGGCTGCACCCATTCCATCTGTGATGGAATCTATTTGGTACCTCCTTTATGAGTGTTCCACAGAAAGCAAAAGAGGGAAACCCCTCTCTAATCTCACTGTTTGCTGCTGCCAAAGTGACCAGTCAACATGCCTGGACAAGCACACATAACGATTCTTCGTAAACATGTGGACCTCATTCAAAAAGGGAGGAGGTTCAGGTCATAAGATATGATGTCACTAATCATCCACACTGGCCAGAAAAAATGGCTTCAGACTGCAGACTTCAAACACCTTGTGGCTTGCAACACAACAAAAAAAAGAAAGACAATTATAGCCAAGACAACTAGTTTGCTACATAAAGCCCTGCTCCCTTTCTTACCATTTCATCCACTTTTAAATTCAAAGCACAAAACAGATTAATACAAAATGGCAAGCATTTTTTAATTAATCAAAATATACTTTGGCAGGTGTCCACATACCTGGGGACAACAAAAAGTATAACCTATGTGTCGGAAACACTGGTGCTAATGACTTGTTCAGACTTCCAGCCCAAAACTAAACTTTACAGAAAAGGAGATCTCCAGGAGGTTTGTTGGTGACCACATAGTCTATTTTATATCATTAATGTGGCCATTTTGAATAATCTACATGTTTTGGTAAAAATGTAGGTGTAAACAGGAATGCTATGTAGAACAGGATTTTTTGCATGTTTTGTAAAGCTTGTTCAACCAAGCAAAAAAAAAAAAAAAAAAAAAAAGCGAGGGGGAGTCTGACAGGAGGAGCTGTAAATCTGTATGGAAATCCTGAGGGAGCTGAGCTATGCTTCAACCTAGACAGTTGGGTTTGGGGTAACAGGACTATTGTGGTTCTTGCTGAGCACCAATTAGAGAAGAGGGGCTAGTAACTTTGACTACCAAAGGGAATGTCTATGCAATCTGTGGGGGATGCGTTAGAACGTCGGTAAAAAAGGAACCAGGACACCAAACCAAAAAAAAGCAAACAAGCTAACCACTGTGCATAGTTCTTTCATCCTCAGGTATTTTTTATCCAGCTTAGCGGTTTTACAACATGAAAAAAGGAACTTCCAAAATCACAATTATTACACCATCATTTCTTATCATTTTGCCAAAGACTACACAATGCAGGATTGTGAACCATACAGCTTTCAGGGTGGGGCAAAAGTTGTCTCGCCATCACAGGTAATTTTCCTGTCACTTTATTCGCACACTAGAACGCATTCTCTCCTAAGTGACGAAAGAGTGTTTGGAATGTATTTGCCTAGTAGCAGTGAAAACACCTGTTGCAATACTGTGACTCACAGGTTTCTCATTAGTTGAATAAAGATAAATTACAACCTCTACAAAACAGGTCAAATTCACTGATGCATCTGTTATTTTATTTAAAAAATAAGTAACTAAAGACAGTCCTAAATCACAATGTCCAGGCAGTGAATTTCAGAAAAGATGTTTGCAATAATAAAAAAAAAGTTAACATGTTAGTAAATAGCAAACACCTGAAGTCTATATGCAATACCTAACATTCACATTTTTTCTTTTAATAGAATTTTACAGATATTTCAAAATTTCTACATCATTAAATTGTCATTCATTTGGGTTTGCCATGAATGCTCTGTTCTAGAGAAACTAAAATATATATCGTTTACAGTGGTAGTTATTAATATGTTGCCGAATTAATTAATATGTTGCCTAATGCACAAAACATTGATTTACAATAGTTTGGCCATAATCATTTAGCCTAAAACGTCATGTAGGGTGGGAGAAATACAAGTGGGATGTAAATCATTTAGCAGTATTTTACTCTTTTTAATATTATATATAAAAACTCATGTATAGGTAACATGTATTGGTCTAGATAGAAAATAAAATGACTACATTTGTGTTGCAGTCATCACAATCTACATTACTATCACAAAAAGTTTGTGTCGGTATGTTTTTCTACAATTAACCATTTCACATCCAACAACTCTGAACAACTTTATACGTCAACAACTAACCCTGCTGAAATTTTAAAAAATCTGGGAGGACCCAGCTCTCAAAACCAACAAGATGACTTGTGCACAACGGTTTGACCCTTTAATAACCTGTACTTATTATAAATAATGATCAAACTAAGAAAAGAAAATAGTTACCTGTAACAGGTCATCGCTGAGGACTTCTGTTTTCTCTGCTCTGTAAGAGAAAAGCAGGCCAGGCTTGAAGTGGGAGAAAATAAAAATCCTTTCCACATCAAAATTAACTAAACAGAAAAGTCAACAAAAATTAGTCAACTCAGCATTCCCAGGAACACCAGCATATAATGTATAGTAACATGATACATGACATAATATCATAAACCACATGCAAAAGAAATTGTTATTCACTTGACATATATAAACATAAATAAGTTATGTATTGCATTAGGCTTGTTTTATGCCAAACACAAAAATAATATATAGGTCACATGCAGACTGAAAACTCTGGCAGCGAGCCTAATTCAACAGTAGTCAACTGCCCATAGTCAAGCAGCTGGCTGAAATAGGACCTGTAGCTATGCATTTTCCCAGGGAATTTCAGCATTCCTCCATCGGCCTTGCAATGCTGATATGTGCAGATGGTTAAGGACTATTAATAATAAACTAATAAATTGCTTTGACCGTGTCACAGATTAACCACATTCATACAGGAAAGGTTAATATCTATAAACTTCACAAACAGCTTTTAAACATCTGACATATAGTCAGTCAAGTCTGTCAATAGGCTATGACTGTCTCTAAACATCACCTTCCTTTACAAAGGGTTCTGTACACCATAAAACTACCAGCATTAAAGATTAACCAACAACACAGTAAATTGATCCAATATATAAGTCAATAATGAGTCGATCAGAGTTATGGTATTTCTGTTAAATGAAAATAGATTTTCATTTTAGTAATTCCTGAATATTCTTTTAAGTTACATCTTTAAGTTACAAAGAAGATTACAAACTTTCTTACATCAATCAAATCTACCAGTCTGTTACTGATTTATTAATGGCAGAACTAGCACCTACAGTAGGGTATGTCATAACTTAAATGTTACGTTGATACTATGGTACATAGGCTTAAATTTTGGTAGCTCGTAAACTTGAACAACATTCTCTACATAAGACTATTAAGAATTGGATGAATAGATGGTGGATGTAAAGATACACCAAGGCATCTTGTCTTCAAGTTGTATCCCCTTCTCGTGAAAAAATGAAATACCTTGCATAGAGTACATCAAAAAATCTACTCAGCATAGGTGCATGTAAAAATGTAAGTATTCTTTTATTTGAAAATATGATTAAATGTGACGATTTCATGTAACGCCAAAGCAGCTTATTTATATTTAAATAAACTATTACAAGATACATCTGAACAGAAAATGGTAAATCTTTTTAAATTTTGAACATCCAATAAATAGCACAATTGATCAAACTAGACCGTTCTTACTAGGCATCATGTTTCATTTTAAAAGACAAGCTGTAGTCTAAAGGTCAAGCACCCTGTATTCTTGGCTTTGACTAGATTATTTAAAGAAAACAAATGTGCAGGCACCCTTGCCAAACTTAAATCAGTTCTGGCAAACACTGTGAGAATATGGCCCAAAGTTAGCCCATACCTCCTCTGAAACTGAAAACTATTAGCCTACTTTAGGCAGTTTAAACTTAGATAGATAGATAGATAGATAGATAGATAGATAGATAGATAGATAGATAGATAGATAGATAGATAGATAGATAGATAGATAGATAGATAGATAGATAGATAGATAGATAGATAGATAGATAGATAGATAGATAGACATTTAATTCAATAGATAGATAGATAACATTTAATATGCTAAATGTGCTAAAATGATGAGCTATGTAAATGTGCTATATAAACAGTCATGCCAGCTGGGTTCAGTTCTGCAGCTCTCAGTGTGCCATGCTACAAAGTCAGCACAGTCTCTCATGCTGGCAAAACTGCACTAGAGTAACCCCGTGACAGTAGTAGACAGCTGCTTTCAATTAACACAGAGGAGCAAAGAAAGAGACTGAAAGGCTGTAACCGAATCCAGATCTAGAATTCAAAAGACTTTTTGGAATCATGCCCGAGCCAAGCTGTTGTCACATGTACAGTAAAGAAGTACTATGAGAACATCCGACCCCAATGTATGACAAGTTCTCAAATACAGTGGGGAAGACAGTTTACATAGAAGGGGGGGAAAAGAAAAAAAAAAAAAAAACACAACCGGAGAAAACTATATATAAACAGGCTACATAAATCAGTACATGTAATGTCTTAAGCTAGTTTTAGATGTGCACTTGATCTAAAAAAAAAATTTAACTAATATAAAAATCCCAGTATTGTGATGTGCAAGCTTTTACATTTACGTTAACTGTACTGCGCATGACTAAATGTCTCAAAATAGTAGTGTACACACTCCTTTAGGTAGGCAGAGGTGTGGAGTAACTAATTACATACACACAAGTTACCTGTACTTAAGTAAAATATTGATGAATTTGTACATCGCTGAGCACATCAAGAAATCTATTCAGCATAATTGCATGTAAAAAACGTGATAGTAACACTTTTACTCATGTATATCAGTGAGTAAAGGAATCTACTTATTATATTTAAATACTAACTACTTTTGTGCTTATTTGTATTTTGTACAATTGTACTGCTTTAAGATTGGTTCATTTCTAGTCATACAAGCTTCAGTTCCTGTTCTGGTAGATGCTTACTAAGACTTTCCACTGCAGTTCTATATGTTACTTAGTAATAAAGTAATTTTTGACCTAATACATTTGTAATTTTACTAACATTGTTTTATTTGAAGCTGTTTTAACTGTATAATTTAAAACAAGGATCAATACTTTTATTTGAATACAGATTTAGGCTAAACTATCCACCTTTGTATGTGTGGCATGTTATTGCACATTCAAGTAAAAAAAAAAATCACTGTAAAGCTTAAGATATAATTTAATAGATACAAAGACAAACCCAGTGGCAGGATTCGGTTAAATTAAGTGTCATTGCAGTTTTAACGCGTTTAATAAGAGGGTAAACAAAACACAGCTTTGTTTCAGAAAAGCCTGAAGAAACCCAAAGGTTCTACAGAGAAGTAGTTTGGTCTGACAATACAAAGATTGATCTGTATCGTCACAACCAGAAACATCATGTTTGAAGAAGAGTTAACAAGCCATTCTCTGCCTTTTTCAGGGGGTGTGAGCACTCCAGTGGCACAGGAAATTTGGTCAAGATTAAAGACAAGATAATTGCAGCTGATTACGTGAAAACCCACATGGAGTATGCTTGGACTTTCTGGCAGAACAATGAACCAAAGCACAAGGCCAGGTCGACCCAAAAGTGGCTGCAGTGGAAGAAGGTAAAACTAAAAGGACCTTCATCCAGCTATTTTGAACAAGATCAAAAAAATTGTTGCCAATGTGATGCCAAAATTAGGCTGTTTTTAGGCTGTTTTTCAGTTGGACCAAGCAGAATCTAATTTAGCTTATCATTTTAAAACAAACAGTATCATAATGAGCAAAACATTGCAACTAATGCAGCTATTCATTCTTCGAAAAACCTGTGCAGAGAAACAACAATGATTCTGCTTTCTCAGCTAGTTAACTGGCCTACATTTTGGCATTACATTCACTTAGGGGTGAAGTTTATTCAATAGAGAATACGTAGACAAAGAATGTGTCTACATTTGTGTCTACATGAGGTATAAAAATGTACAAATGTTCTGGATTTTTAGAATTACAAATTCTTGAAAATAAGTATTCTTTCTAAACATAATGCACTGTCAATTTTATTTGCCAAATTCAACATATTAAAAATAACGAAGAAACAAACTTCAGGTGTCTGTGTGACCTCATATAGAAAATCAAGAAAACATTAAATTTGTTCAAATATTTGCATTCAACTGTATATAGCCATTGCTAATGAACTAATGCATGTGGACACTGTAAACCAGTAAATTATACTACTCTTATACACTTTATTGATTGTGATTAAATAGGCAGAACATCTGCCTGCATTGTACTAAAGACGCTGATTACCTCAGCCATTATCTCACAATTAGTAACCCCTCAGTTGTAGACGAACAGCTAACAGCTGGTATTCTCAGCCATTCACAATTACGGACAAACCCACCCCCAAATTAGGGGAAATAATTTCTTTTTTTTGCAACTGCTGTCAAATCTAACTTGCTTTTTTGTCTCTTCAAAAATGAACAAAAATATAAGGTTATTTACTGTAAATAAGAAACCAAAAATGTTGGTGACCATAAAAGTGTTGATTCTTTGATTTCGTTCTTAGAAATTAAACTTCCCTAGGAGCGCTTCCTGTTTAAAAAAAAGAATAAGGGGAGATTTCCTTTGAGGAGCTGCATGCCGAACAGAGTGTACTGCCTCATCACAATCACAGGAACCATGGGACCAGCTGAGGCTTGTGTCCGGCCTACCCCTCCCAACACCCTCCACTGCTTCTGCACTCAATCTGCTTTCTGCATCAAAACCTTATGATTTACTGTTAGTAAAATACATTCGACACATCATGACTATACCAGACATACACATCTGTCACACACAACTAACTGGGTTTAAAGCCACAAAACTGATGTGTTTAAGTAAATATGCCGGATCACAACATACCTCTACAGATACACAAAGCTACAATAGGCCTGGTTGTGAATCCTCAGGCTTTTATAGAATAAAAATTATAACCATATTTTGCATTATGTTAAAGTTAGACATTTCAAAATATCACCCTATTTATTTGTCTTACTGCAGTTTTTTGTGTCAAAGTAAGGGGTGGGCTCTCTGGCAAAAGCACTTGTAGACATATTTACATGATACATGGTACATATAACATGTTTTTTCCTGGGGTTTAATAAATTTGAACAGACACAGTGCAGAACTGGTGCCAGTTTTATATCACAACTATGCAAATAACAGATTGCAACTGCAGTGTCATAGTTCAAATAGCTCAAACCTCTTTTTTTAAGACATATGCAGTTGTACCACACTGCAAAAGTAATTTGAAAACTCGAAATATGCTCAGAAATGCTTACTGTAATTTATTTAGATAGGTCCACAATATCATTACACAGCCCTGCTGCCCTGCTGCTACGTACAGGTATTTTACTTTGCAATAAAAAATGTCCCTTCTGTCTAGCTCTAGAAGTCTTAGGAGTTAACCAAATAAGAAGGCATGTTTATGTCTTAAAAGCATGTTTTCTCAAAGAGGCCTTGAAGATGATTTGTGGGTTGCCCTCCTTTGAACAAGGGAGCATCAAATTATTTTAGTTATTTGAGAATTCCACCACAACAGACTAGCCAGGTTAGATCATTACTGTGTCTTTGTCACAACAGTCATCACAATGCCATTGCAACAAGTCTCTTGGGACTTATCAAATTGCAGACATTCAAACATAGAGAAAATGAGGACACAGATGCTAAAGGTCAGGGCTTGCTGCATGGAAAAATGTTCCTTCTTTCAGTATTTCACTTTAAACATGAACACTGTCTAAACAGAGTCTGATTGGCATTCACATTAAGATTCTCTGGTGAATAAATTAAAGACAACACTCCACCACCACTTTTTTTTTAAATACCAACAGTGATACACACATTGAAACTATGAGTACCAGCATTGATACATATTTCTTTAAACATGCCTATTTTGAACCATTTAAGAAGGGTCTAAAAGTAAGAACTTAAAGAAAACTATTATAAACAAAACATTTAATCTCCTACCCCACATGGAGATATACACAGCAAAGCACAAGTCACAGAACATGAGTGTCCCCCCTCTGACATCAGATATCCAGTATTTGCTGCTAATATAAGGGCCAATGCTTACCAATATGGTATGGCATGGCATCTCTACTGATCTCAAAATAAAAGGCATGGTACATTTGGTGAAACCATTAAAAGGGACAGGGATTTCAACATATATTCAACAAATATTTTTAATTATTCATTATGACATTAGGAAATACAGTTTTTCTGATATAATGGATTAATGCTCATCTTTTTATCTGTTTTTTTGGTATGTGTGTTTAAAGATGAACAATATGTGAGAACAAAATCCTAGTGTACATAGTTTATGTAACAGATTAGAAACTTAAACAGATTTGTGAACATGGTCAACATGGGTGAGCTTTAGAAAGCATAAGGAGTGGTCCGCCTATAGCTGAGCAACTGTTAAACCAAATTACAAACCCCAATCACAATAAAGCACAAAAATAGCCAGAAGAGAATGCAGTCCTGTGGGCTTGTCAGCAGAGGAGTTTGGAAATGATGAACAAGCACATACCAAGTACATCAGCTCCACTAGACTCAGAAGAAAAGCACAGAAGGCGAAGAAACAAAAGCCACCGAATTGTATTATGGAACATATTTTAAATGATCTTACATTTTGATTCACACACAATTGCTATGAAATAAGCGGCTGAGTTGAACAATCCGTTTGGGTGAAACGTTTTACTACAAGTTCAGTATTTACAACTGATAAAGCCGCAGCTTTTAACAGACGAGAACTCTAAAGTACCCATATAAAAATTAGTGACGAGTTACACGTATTTTATACAGCTTCAGTGAGGGGGCTGCTTTTATCATAGACTCGACCGATGTGGCCTCACGGGTTCGCAAGTCTATAAACTGAGCTAAATGGAGCTAAACGTTTGCTTTTGTATATTCAAAGAAAGCTGGACCAAGCAGAGGTAGTGAAAAACAAAGCATTTGATTATGCCGCTTACTGTGTGTAGCATAAAGGATAAATCTGAGTCATCAGATAGCACCGACCCGCTACCGCCTTGGCAACACGGCACAACAACAACAGAGCATACTGCTTAACAATTTATACTTGCCTGCCAACTGTTTGGTTGGCGAGTTGTTTCATCCGATTAAACTGTTTCTTCATTTTTGTATCGTAGTCCAGCGAGTCCAAATTTCCGGGAGTTGAAAGTAGCAGTGTCCTTCGATATAAGTCATTAGGCGAAAATCCTTTGAATCATCTTGAAGTTGAGCTGGTAATTTAGCCGGCTGATGATTAGCTCGCTGAAGTAACGTTAGCTGGCCAGCTAGCTGGCTAAGCTAGTAGCGCGGTGTAGAAAAAAAGTAGACCACAATGTAAAACAACCAGCTTTTGTGAATAGTCGCACAATTTTCACACCCTATGTCGTCTCTTTTATTGTAGCCAGTACCGACGTGCAAGCCCCATTTTGTGTCTATCTGCGAGATGAAAAGAGAAGTTGACACATCAGCTGTTGAAGTCTCTCTGCTGCTGCTGCTGATGATGATGTGTAGCCTTCTGCCTTTTCACGCCTCCCCGACCGTCATGCTATCGTGCTCCTAGACATCAGATATATTATCCCATTCCTCAGCGAAATAATAGATTCTCATTAATACACGTCATATTTAATACCTTCTTTGAAGTCATTTAAACTTTAGATTTTACTTTGTTGGTTATTTGTTTTACCAGACATTCTGAAAGAGAGACTACTTTTACTTTTTTTTAATTTTCAGAATAGTTTACCTTAGAAAAACCAAGGGGGCATTATTTCTGACACCTTTCAAAATCTGGTTTATGTATGTTTTTATGATAATTTATAATGGTTCATAACGATACAGCTAATTTTTAGAGGGTGGGCATAAACATACATTTCGTAACAGCCAAAAGTATAAAAGCGCTCTTTTGGTCCCAGTTATTTACGCAAGCTTATTTATTTATTTATTTATTTATTTATTGAAAGTCATCTTACATATGAACATATAAAGAAATCATCGCAAAGTAAAAGGAGCATGGGGATATTTTGTATCTGTGTTCAGTGGATCAGGCTTATTATGTGAGCAGGGGAAGAGTAATAATTGAGTTTGTGAGATGTAAATCACGCTTTACTTTCTCTTTAATTTAGTAAATTATATGAGTATTCAATTGTTAAAATCTAAACACAAGTCATTCAGAGAGCCTTGATTTCATGTTTAAAAAATACAGAGGAAGTTACGGAAGTTCAGTCTGAGTTTATAAGTTTATCCACGTTTCACATGAAAACACACTCAACGACAGAATCATGTTGAATACCCCGTTACTGTGTTCAGCTCCTGCTGTTCTGTCAAACAACAAGCGTACAGTAGATGGCGAGAGGGAGGCCACTAAACGATACTAGAAACAACATAAAGAAGAAGACGGGGAGACTGTGCATTATGGGATAATTCGATAGTAGAGCAGAATGTCAAGTTTTGCTAACAAAACATTTAGAATTTCAGAATATTGTGTGTTTCTTTGTATAATGAGAAACAAACAAGTGTTTTCTATTTAATGAATTACGAGGTATTTTGCAGTGGGCTTCTGATCTGGATGTTGCGTTGACTTAGCTGATTAGATTGGTGGTGGTTGTGTGCATGATCTTACATGCAGAGTTGTTTTCAGGTGTAAAGACGTAGAAATTCAGTCTTACGCTGAGTTATTTAGAATCAATGGCGTCCCAAACTCCTTTCACTGATTCTGATACTGCTGATGAAGCAGTCCGAGCAACATGCGACGATGCATCAACGTGCAAAAGGTACATAGTATGTCTATCTGGCTGGACATGATCTTACTGTACAGCTCGCATTTCATGAGCTAAAAACGTTATCAGACTCGATTTCATCACATATTTTCAGTATAATCTTTTAAACTGTTTTTGATATGATTAAAAATGTCTTGGTTGTTTATCTCAGGAAAATGTTCTCTTTTTGTAAATGTAGTGATCTTATACAGTTGTGCTTTTGATCTGTATTCCAAAGACCTGTCTTATAACACACTGTTTTGGTGGCAACAACGATGTCGTGACGTTGAAATGTAATTCCTCATAAGGTTGTGGCAGCGTAATCTGACAACGTTGTGATAATGTAGTGACAATGTTGTCAGTATGTTGTCAGTATGTTGTCACAACGTCCTGAAATCCTTCATGAGTTCCATTACATCCGCATTTAACTCCAGGGAATTTAGTAAAGTGGCCAACAGGTAGATTTGCGTTATTTAGTAGTAGAACAACATAAAAAGCACCACCTTTTGACCAGGATATGTGTTTGCCTGGTAGCGTGTTAAAAATATCAGTACACTTTGAGTATCGCAATATTACCTTTTCTGATGCTACATGGATTGTCAGTATTTATTTTTTAACTAATAGTTTACAAGCAAAAAGTGGTTCGTTTTGTATTAACTGCGAGTCACCAGTGCTGTAATCTCTCTTTAGCCATTAAACGCTTTCCACTCTAACATAAACAAATAGCGTAAGGATGTTAGCATTAGCAAACATACTGATTTGGGCTGTGTTTATCTATATATATATATATATATATATATATATATATATATATATATATATATATATATATATATATATTTCAGTTACAATAATATGTTTTGTTTAAATATGAAAAGAGATTTTCAGGCTGGAATGGGGGGCTGGAATGCTAATTTTAAAGATCGATCTTGGGTTTATACGAATCGATATCGGATTATTCAAATGAAGATCGATTTGAATCGAAAAATCAATTTTTTAAACACACCCCTAATATATACCATTGTAGTTTCCCTAAGTTTAAGTTTTAACACCATGCCTCCATTTTAACCCTTTAAAACTGGAATATCAATATCAACATTTTACGAAAGCACAGTAAGAGTTAACAAAGTCACTGCTGTTTTTTATAAATATGTATATATAACCTGGTGTGATTTCTACTAAAACAGTAAATGAGAACGCCTCAGGGCTTGGGGGACATGTCGTTGATGCAGGCATATAATGTTAAATTTTTTTAAAGTAGCTGTTTTTTAATTATCCTGTATTTTCACACCTGTATGAACTTGCCTTATTGTTTTCCTGAAGTGCGTCTGATTCAGGATGTGCCCTGTGTGTATAAATATGATGTATGGCTCAATAATGCAATTTAAATGTGCGGTTTGGCAGCTGTGATATTTGAGTATCTAGCAATGCAGACATGCTTTTTTTTCATACATTGAGCTAATTGTCACTGAAAATTGTATATTAGACGTAAGTATCGCATTCCTGTGCACATAATCTTTCTAAAACATTTTTAGTGCCTTCTCTGATTAATCACTTGGATCAAGGCAATAATTTTAATGTATTGCTTAATTACCTGTTTATAGGTTTGCAACTAGCAAAGGTTATTGGACAGACCCTTACATACAGTATTTTGTAAGGCAGACAGGTGAACGCAAAGCACCTGAGATCAACAGAGGTAAATTAAGTCTTATTTCTTTCAATTGTTACACAATGGTTCACACCTAATTCTGGGTTAAAGTAAGTTCTTTTCTCAATTTGTGTTTATTCCACACCAAAGTAGTATCTTTTTTTGCTATAGGCTATTATGCCCGTGTACAAGGAGTGAACTACCTGCTGGATGCTTTCCTTAAGAAGACGCAGTGTGACTGCCAGGTTGTCAATCTTGGAGCAGGACTGGACACCACCTTCTGGAGACTGAAGGTACATTTTAGCTGAAAGCTGATTTAAATTTGGCTGCAAATTATTATCATTTACAGAACAGTTTTAGCTAGCTCGGACAAAGTTTAAAAAACGCTGACCGTGAAGATTGAGCATACAGAGATGTCTTAAACCACAGAATCGTATGCCTTATGCAATAAAGACATATTTAAATTATTTGTGTTCTACAAACCTTCATTCCTAAAAAGGTGTAAACGCCAGTGAAATAAAAACAATAAGCATTTCATTTGTAAATCAACTTTGACCTCTATTTATATGGAAACAGTACAAAGACATGATAATGTGTAAAACATTACCTGTTTCATTGTTTTTTGTAATTTTGCACTTTTTGTGAAACAGACGCTTGCAACCAAGAATAAAAAAAGGTTGGGACTGGGGAAACTTCAACGGTTTTTGCAACCATGCTTGGGTCTAGTCTTATATGAGCAAGGACAGGTCAAGAATCTACATGTTGCCAGTATTGTCTCAGCGGAAAATCCAAGAAATTAAGACCAGCATTCAGCATAGAAGCTGCAAAGTATGCCAGGGGATCTGTGATTTTGTAGGACTTTTTTTGTTAAGATACATGGTATGATGGGCTCCACCAAGTACCAGCAAATATCAAATCAAAAGCTGACTGCCTCAGACAAAAAGCTTACATTGCACCGTGATGAAACATCCAGTAGAACAATGATTCAAAGCACCTCAAAATCAAACCAAAAATGTTCACTGGTCAAGGAATTAAGTTTTTGGAATGGAAGAGTAGATGCAATGCCTGCTCTTGGCCATAATGCTTGTTTGGCAAACAGAAAACAAAAGAAGTGATATAAATAGAAGTAAAACAGTTGTTAACATTGATGTTAATTTCCACCACAAGAGACACTCTTGGTGAGTAAAGGATGAAGTTTGATTCTGAACTCACAGTGTTTCTTCCTGATTGGTAAGAATTAATGTAAATGGAGGATAAAGGACTGTACATTTTTTATGTTTCCCCTAATTGTTTGAAGTATGAATCTGACACACAGAAATGGCTCCTTTAGGTTTTCTTTCAGTTATTGTACTTCAAATAAAAAAAAGATTTTTGTGAATATTTTTAACAGAAAAGGCATTATTTACACCATTGATTGTCGAGTCCTGCTGCCTTTTATTTAAACAGATAATCACAATTAATTCCCGGTTTCATTGTTTGATCGGGAATTAAATGTGGAAAGTGTTGACCAGATATGTCCCACTGAGAATGTGTGGGATGTTCTATATGACACATGAAAAATATGACTATGAAATCCACATGTAGTTGCACAGCTATAGACTTGCTTACCAAAAGCAAAGGTTACGTAACACAGTGGTAAACGTGCTCCTGTCTAAGCGTTTTGGAATGCAGGCATCAAGTTTGAAATGCATAAATATACAAAAAAAGTCCTTGTTTAAATAAAAGTTTGGATTTTTGTACTGTTTTTAATTTAAAACAGTTCTACCAGATTTTTGTTTTTATTAACATACTGTCCCAACTATTTCGAAATTAAGGTTCGTAAGTTATATTTAGTATTTTCTTATTTATAATGATTAGCTGTCCATAGCTGTCCATGCCTAAAACTCTCTGTTGTATTTATTAGGCTGAGAACACTTTGCCGAAAAAGTACTTTGAAGTTGACTTCCCCATGATTGTTGCCCGGAAAATACACCATATCAAGTAAGGTGTAGAATCTCTATTCTCATTCTTATTATTGTGTGTGTGTGTGTGTGTGTGTGTAATATTGTTATCACCATTGACACATGCAGTGTTAGTCAGATGTCTGTAGAGGGAGACAAAGCCTCAGTTAATACATGACTTATTTCATATTAACTGCCTTCACAGCGCTGACTGCTACTCTGGGAAACACTTAGGATGATACTTAATTTTTATTTTAATGCAGACTGTGTATTGCCATTTTATACTAGCAGCTTACCAAAGAGTAAACAAAAACTATCTTTGTGTAAATGCTTACTGACACGTCAAGTGTCATTTGATTTAAACGTTTTTCAGCTTCATCTTTCTGCTCTGTCTGTATTGTGCCATTGATTACCAATGACATTATTTCATCACTTATAAAAGGACAATACTTATACAAGTCTTTTAAAATCCGCTATAAAATTGAATTCCATGAATGAGCAACACTGTGAAAAAAGTTCATATATCGTAATTGAAGAATTCATGAAACTGAAATATGATGCCCAATGTCTTCTATTGTTAATTCTGTATTAAGTCAATAGATTTCCTGTGCTTTTCACCACAGAGAATCCCATCAGCAATTGTCCATGGTAATCAATAATATGATACAGATGTAGAAAGAAAAAACGGTGTGAAGTATTCATAAAAAGTGTTCATTTAATCGAAATTTAATGTCTACATGCTGTACAGTGGGATACACTGGTGTTTGAGATGAAATCATGTTTCTTTGTGCCATGTACTTTGTTTGTCTGACAGGCAGACATACTGAACTAACTAAAACTAGCTAGACTGAAAGTAAAATAGACTTCTAACACTGGGTTTAAATGGGTAATCTGAATGTTTCTGCTAATGCTTAGGCTGATGTTAGGTCTTTATTAAGTCTTATAGTTATCATTGTCCAGTCTTCTCATGCTCTAGGATTGATAAGCATTTCATATAAACTGGCTGTAGAAGTTCATTATTTAGGCTTCATTAGAGGTTATACACAAGTTAAATGATAAAAAAAATTCTAGCCAGACAGCACTGTATAAGGTAACGTACAACATGTGTGTTCTACCATAAAAACGAATTACTTATCAGGACAAATTCTTTATTTTGTATTTATTTATCTTACCATCACATAGCCTTCTACATAATGTAGCTTGTAGAGCAGCGTTGCTGGAGGGCATTTTGGACGAAAGCTGACTTCTGTCTTTTTCTTTGAATTATGACTCCAGTAAGGATTTTCTAAGTACACCCCTCTGCGTTTTTAGCCTGCTCAACAGCACCCTCTTAATGTGAAATGGGCTTTCTGATAGTAAGATATGTTCAAACATTAATCAGCTATAACCATTTCTACTTGATACAAATACTTTTGCCATACAAATCTACAAATTTTCCTAATGTCTCTGTAATCTGTAGTTACTCAGAACTTGGTAGGGTAAATCAAATAAAAACTATTTTAGGTAGGTTAAATCACTGCCATATGGCTTCATCTACAGCTCTGGAGCTGTTTAAAACTAAGTATATTTGAGGGCCGACTAAGTCACGAGTTGACTTGTTGACTTGAAATGTTATGCTCCATTGTTGGGTAGAGTTTTATTTTGTTTAACCAGCATAGTAGTATCTAGCTGCAGCCCTACATCACCACAGACCCAACTATATGAAGTCCCAGGCTGTGCAGACCACCACAACTGCATTCTTGTATGAAGCCTCTGTTATTTTCTCACTTTTAAAGCCCAAATACTTTATTTTCGTTTCCTGATGTCTCAATGTATTACAGCTTGTGACATGCAGTGGCGGTGCAGTACAAAAATATAATGTTGCCTGGCACTGATAAAACATTACTACACTGCATCTGTCGGTTTTTCCACACTGAACCATGTTATTTGTGTTTTTACAACCATTTGTGATGTTTGCTTTTTTAGTGACGTTGTTAGTTATTTGGTGTCATGCTAAAAGCTTGGTGTTTTGTCTTGCTTTTGTTATAATTTTTATGAGGGTTTATAGTGTCTGCCTAAGTCTACTTCTCTTAATTTAAGTGAAAAAAGAAAAGTCATAAATCTGATTGATGCACAAGGATATATATTAACAAAGTTTTTTTTCCTCCATTTTCACAGGACAAAACCTCCATTGTCAAAGCCTTTGATTGAGACACATTCAGCTGATTCACTCCTTTTAGGTAATAATTTCTCAAAGAATTATGTATCTTTAGCAACAATTGGGATTGTTGTCTATAGTATAAAATGTTTTTAATAGAAATGCTTTTGTGGTTGTTTATATCTCTTGAACAGATGGTCACAGCCTGGACTCAGACAGATATTGTATCATTGGTACTGATCTCAGAGACATCTCAGGTTTAGAAGAGAAACTCAGAAAATACCAGATAAATACAGAGTAAGTCATATAATTTCATAAATTCATCTCTGAGAGTTAATGAAAAATCAACACCCATTGGTGCTTCACATTCTTCAGTCCATACTTCCACTGCTCTGTGAGAAAACAACACTATGGGTCTGAAATGATGTTTTGCTGCCAGGAAGCCCTTAATAAGAAAGAAAAATAGATAATAAAGATGGTTGCAAATAAAACAAAGAAGCTGCTGATGTTTTCAAAACAATAAACTTGTCCAGACCTCGGTATTATTAAATTAGTTTGGGATTACCTGCTTTGGGAAAAACCAGTACAGAGTACTGGGGAAAAAAGTTGCTTAGTCTATTTTAATTTTCTATTAAATATATTTTATATTATTATATTTTTCCTAACACCAGAAAACGAATACCATAATAAAAAACATAATGGCAGTTTTGACTGAAAATTAGTTGAATGAAGGGTCTCTGACCACAGTACTGTTTATGGAGACTCTTGGTTGTTATGACTAAGCTAAGTCCTAAGAGGTGCATTGTTTGCGACTGGATCAGATTTTGTATGGGTAAGGCTTGGGCTTGGCTCTGTACATCTGCTTGATATAATTTTGCGCATTTATTGTTAGGTTGAATATCCCACTGCTGATGACCTTGACAACAATGCTGCATGAGGGAGTCGTTAAAGCGTTTGTGCATACGTCAAGAAATGCTCATCTTCTGTGATGTGCACTGATGAGTCTTGGAAAAGTTTATAAACATACAATATCTACGACATCTGTGGCCTCGTTGTCAAGGACTTTTTTTTTTTTTTTAACTTCCTTTGAGTCCAGTCCACCGTCCAAGTCTCATTATGGTTTGTACTTTATGTCTCCAGACGTCTTCTTTCTTGTCCCATCGTGCATTATAAAAGTTGAGCTTTGCTAGCATCTTTTTTGCCCCTTATTCTCCGACTGTATACAAATCAGCTGACAGTGTTGTTTTGTAAAAAACATACTCATGTCGGGAGAGTGAAGATAAGGTTATATAACCCTAGAATCACTTTATCACACCATCTGTGGTCAGAACATATTCCTGTTTGACAAGCCTTCAAGATACCTTACTGATGGTTTTGTATGTTCTTGTCTGCTTGAAGTTTTTGGCCTGTAAATTATAGTATTATTTTATGTCATTATCTTCGCTCCAAATAGGTTGCCCACACTGTTTATGTCTGAATGTGTACTGGTATACATGAGCCCTGAGCAGTCATCTAAACTGGTGCATTGGGCAGCAGACACCTTCCACACGGCCATGTTCATCAACTATGAACAGGTGAGGTTCAAGTATAATAAGTAAGACGTGTGCAATACGTGTGGTGCTGTCATTCTTCACTATATGAGTGATCGACTGTCTGAGTTTTTTTGGTGATACAAAATAGGCAATACAATGTAGTTTCTTTGGCAGTGTCTCAATTGAACATTGCATTTTCTTCAGTAATAGTGATGGAATACAGTATTTTAATGGAATGTTTTTTAAAATCCTAAAGCAAATTTCATCTTAGTAGGGAAGCAAGCAAGCCAGTATTTTTAGAAGTGTAATTTTTGTGTTTAAATGCTAATTTCATTTTGGCTGTTTTGCACATTGTTTTTATATTTAGAAAGATGACTGTGCTGAGATATGTGAATTATTTTCACAGAAGGGGGCTCTCACCTTTTTAGCTAGCAGCTCATGCAGAGTTGTGATCACAGGGAAAAATATTTTAGTAGATTTTTATTTTTATAATTCCACTGGTAGAATAGTAACAAGGTGTCTGTAGGTTACAAAGGCCAAATATGAGTTTAACAATATCAAATCATACAAAGGTAAATATAAATTCTTAGATTATAAAATACTTATTATGTCAAAGATGACAGGATAAATTATTAACACTTCATATATTTGTACCGCTGTTAAGTCTTTGACCCTCTGTAGTTCCAGTCTGAAGTACAACTGCTCACATAGCCCTCTCATTCAAATGCAGTTCGTAATGCTGATATCAGTAATATCATTAACCTCCGACCTAGAAAATCATCAGATTGGACAGACTGGACAGTGTTCTCTAGAGAACATACAATAATACTGCTGTTTTTTTTTATTATTGACCTACTAAAAGTAGACTTTTTTTAAAAAAAAAAAACAAACAACAGGTGAACATGGCTGACCGCTTCGGTCAGATTATGATTGAGAATCTGCAGAGACGTCAGTGTAATCTGGCTGGAGTGGATGTGTGCCAGTCTTTGGATTCTCAGGTAAAAAAAAACATTTTCTTTACTATTTTATCTTTTTTATTATTTTTTTTTTTAAACCCAATACTCAACACATCCACAACGTTTTAGTACAAATATGTTAATTGGTCATAACACTGTTTGTATTGTTACAACTTGTTTGGTGTGAAAGCAGTCAGCAACATGTAAAAAAAACTGTCTGTCAGACTTGGATATTACAGCAGCTGTTGCTAAACCCTGCGGTCACATACAAATAGTTTCAGTGAGAGTGACTGAAGGTTAAAGGTAGCTTTACCAGACTGAACACTGGGTGGAGCTTCTGATAACAGGCTTCAGTGTGTAAATGCATATAATGTCTTAAATTCTTTTAGTTTATTAAATGTATAATTGTGTGCACATCTAAAAAAAGAGGAATGGATTGTTTTAAGGTGGGTTGTGAAGACATGTTACATGTGACTATTATTTTGCAGAAAGAACGCTTCCTGTCAACAGGATGGGAGAGTGTGAACGCACTGGACATGATGACAGTTTATAGCCTGCTTCCTCAGGATGACATAAACAGGTATAGCATACCCCACAAAAGCCAGCATATAGTGCCTTCTTTCTCTTTTAGAGAGTTTCTGGTTTATTAGATACATCTACCTTCACCTACCTACACCTGCTTTGTATTTTAACAAACTGTGTCTGAAAGTATGAGCTATAATCTCTGTATACCTGCAAGTTTTCTCAACAGGCATATGCCACCCAAGCCTCTGCCCCATTTATTTATTTATAGATTTATTTATAGATTTTTTAAAGATTTTTGACAAGCTCTAAAAAGTTAAAATGCTGTTGTGCAAAGCTTGCCAGGAGGGCAGGTGCAGTTTGGTGGTGTGTGTACATTTACAAAAGGGTTTATAAGTTAAAACATAAACTTAAACCTTTAAAAGAATATGACGGCATGTCAAAGATGTCTGTGTGTTGTAATGCAGAGATATATTACAAAGTTTGCATGCCAGCGAGCTAATGTATACAACTAATGCCTGAATACAGGTGGAGTGCAGGCTTTTCTGAAGTAGAGCAGTAGGATGTGTTATTAGCAGTTAGTGCTGTTTTTTCTCACTGGTTTTACTTTGTGTTATAGCACATTAAAAATGAAGCTTTGTTATGAACTTTCTGGGGATATGCTTCCCCCTATTGTTTAGAGGTCAACAACTTATGTTATTTTACAAATTGTTCCTTTAAAACAGTAGCCTAATCAGGCAATTATTTGTTTTTGTTCATGTCATATGACGAGCACCAGTGATTCTGTTTGGTTCAAAATACAGAACAACATTTAAGTAAGCTTGACAGCACACAGGACTGCAAGATACATTGTATTACAATTTTAAATGTGTCCCACTTTTTCCTCGCTGCCTATCTGTGATCTTTACATGTATTCAAGCACAGGAGTAACACAAAGAACGAAATAGTAAAATAATGGTTGAATGAAGAGTTTGAGCAATGTTATATCATCACTAAACATGTAATAGGACACTTATTTGAACTGTTGGTTCTTGCAAAAAAATGTGTAATTTCATGCAACAAGTGGGAGAACATAATGTAATGTGGGCATCCCTGACATTATAAAAAGAATAAATATCTTGTGTACGTTCAAAAGTTTTATTTTAACTGCATGGATAGTGTTGTTCCTTCAACAAGACAGGAACACAGCTTCTGACTGGTTGACAAGTTAGGAACTCAACCTTAGACTGGTAGACCAGGTGGATAACTAACAGCTATACTTACAACAACAATAAATCTTCCCAACACAAAGAAATTAGTTAATAATCATAGAAAACATTCAGTGTTAGATTTGTCATTATGGATTTATAGATATAGAAGTCTACAAAAAGGCAATTTGAGGCTGAAAGTTTTGGAAATGGAAATATGAGTTCTTATTGGAACGGAACAGCACTACTTCCAGAGTTGCCCTTTCCACAGTTTCTGCACTGCCCTAAATATAAATTTGTACCAGTGTTACCTTGCCACTACAATGAGATGGTTCTTCACCTAAATAATATGTGGTCAACAGTGGTCCGGTCTTTACGTTGATCAACAGGGTGACTGATGAACTGTACAGCAACAGACGGGCTACAGTCAGTAACAGTAAATGTATATGTGCATCTATATTGTAGGTGTTTCTGATACAATGACCAGTAGCTACAATATCGCTGAAAAATGTATGAACTGTAAAGTTAGTGTGATTTAGAGTTAGAAATTAGAACCATTCTAACTCCCCTTGCATTCACAGAATTGAACGACTGGAATTTTTAGATGAAAAGGAACTGCTTCAGCAGCTTCTACAACACTACACTATCTGCTGGGCTGTGAAGGATGCACTCAGTTTGGGTGAGCTTAACATTTCCTGCCTTCATCAAAAGTGTGAGTGTTACATACATTTTCATTGTATATTTAAATATTACAGGGAATAACACCTTTTTCCCACTTTTCTAGGCATTTCGCAAATCGGCTTTTAAGTGTGATGTGGACCTGGTTGGGAAGTTTCTTCTTTGTGCCAAGGTCACCATGAATCAGAGGAAGTCATTTCAACTCCTTTTTCCTCTGTGACGTCAATAACAGATGAGATGCTGTATTTTTGTCTTTGTGCATGTCTCCCCTGCGCTATTTGCGTTGCATTCACGAAATTGTAATCATCTGACTATTTTCAGTGTGTGCCCTGCCATTAAATTATTAAATGTTAGTTGTATTAAATATACTCTGTGTAGTCATCATTTCAGCTGTGTTAAATACTGGACTGATATGGCTTATCATATCCGGGGGCAGTAGTATAAAGGGAATGAGTGTGTCATTTGTGATTTTTTTGCTTTTTTTTTTGTTTTTTGGGGGGGTGGGGGGGGACCTAGCCCCTATAACTAGTTTGTGCTGTTAAAATGCATTGTGATTTTTTTTTTATTTATTTATTTTTTTTGGGGGGGGGGTCATGCATTAGAGTTTTGAGTTCTGTCAAAGTAACTGGCTAGCTGTAAGTACACTTTGCCCTGCATGGTGGGAGGCACTAATTTGTTTGAAGAGCATTAGATACAGTAATAAAATGCCATAGCAGGTTATTTAATGGCAATCACTTACACCTGAAATACATATAAGTGAATTGTAATTTAAGTTATTTTAGTAAGTACTTGGATTTGCAGTGGAAAGTGGACCCTAACATCATGACACCTTCTTTTATTTGTGCGTGAGTGTTTCAGGGAAAATATTAACCCAACGTGGCCTTGTGCTGCTGTCTGCTGTCACAGGTGCTCCACTGATAAATCAGTGTGCGGTTACTCTAAAGTATATTTGCTATTATGATTTCTTTTGCCAATACAGTTAGAGATCCATGGTCATTGATTGATATGAAATATTTATAGGTGAGAAATCTTGCATGTAATTACTGCTTATATGGTCTGCATGTGGAAGATCCATGTGCACCATTCTACCAGTTTTATGATCTAATTCCATTTATTATCAGACTTAGAGATAAGCTAGATAAGATATCCTAAGCACCATCACCCTCAACAGCCATCCGAACACCCTCAGCTCCCTTGGCTGCCTTTGAATGAGCCACAATAGGGCGATGAGTGGGCCTGCCCAGTCCCTCTCTGCCATGTCGTCCCCCTCTTCTCTCCTCCCCCAAAATACACCTTTATCAGCTCGTCGCTGTAGACAGTGAACAGTGCGTTGGTAACTGTGGACAACATGACTAGCACTGAGTCTAAATCCGAGCTCTTCACCATAGCCACTGTGGAGTCCACTCCCAACCTGAAAGAGCCTGCCGATTCCATGGGCCTCTACGAACGCTACGTGCAGCCGTGCCTGGCTGAGCTGCTTGGCTCCACGCTCTTCATCTTCGTTGGCTGTGTCTCAGTTGTCAGCAACGTAGGTGTCACTGGAAGCATACAGCCTGCTCTGGCACATGGACTGGCATTGGCCATCACAATCGCAGTGTTTGGAGAGATCAGGTCAGAACATTGGACATCTTTGTGCTTTACAAATTATAAATTATCATGAGGTGTATTTCAAGTGTCCTTGAAAATTATAGTATAAATTATATGTAATGCAGAGTTGCCTTACTCCTAAACTGCAGGGTTATTCTAAACCAATATGCATGTTTAGTTGTGGTAGTGAAGTACACTATTAGGGATCTGCGTAAGTGTTTTAGTGTTTATTATTATTATTATTATTATTATTACTAATAATAATAATAATACAAATAATAACGTTCTTTAGAATTTTAAGATATTTTTTTTGTGAAATGTAATATTTGCTAATAGAAATTAAACTTTGGCAGGCAATCTCATTGTATTTTACACTGAGCTCTATGATTGTGATTGCTTGTTTCCTCAGTGGAGGTCACTATAACCCAGCTGTGTCTGTGTGTGTGTACCTGCTTGGAGGGATGAAGCTGGTCCTGCTGGGTCCATACATACTTGCCCAACTGTTTGGTGGAATGATTGGAGCTGGTCTTGCCAAAGTAAGTTGGATCATTATTCTGTTAACACTCTAATTCTGCTAAAAGCATTTCAGATTTCATTATGTATTGTTAACTTATTCCCCTAGAATATAACATATTTTACATTTTCTGTTTGCCAGCTATAAACGGTTTGCAATACATTAGGATAACTAGCAGCAAATGAAAGCTTAAGCATAATTTAAAAAGATGGCATAAATGATGAAACAAATTAATAGAGCTTATAATTTAAACCAAATCACAAATATAAACCATAATGACAACTAAATGACATTTTAATCAAAGATTATTGAACATTGCTCAACATGAGTTCTTGAGTTCTTAATAATATAATAATATAATATTTTATTTTGACACTCACAAATCATCAAATGATCTACAACTTTGAACTCTGTAACATTCGGAGAACTTGACAAAATACACAAATCTTATAAGAGCTGTGCGTACTCAGCCCCACCGTGGGGTAATTGTCGAAAATAAACTTAACATTAAATTAGCTGGCACAGTAATAGACCTCATAGGAATATTTTTATTTTCATTCCATAAAACGATGTACTTTGAAACTTTTTGAAAATGTTTACAAAACTAGCCTTCAGATTCTTTTATCACAGGCCATCTCCCCATCAGCTGAATTTTATAATGCTTCTGGAGCTGCATTTAATGCAGTCAAGTCCAGTGGTGACATTGGGCCTGTTACTGTGGCTGAGATGGTGATGACACTCTTCCTGACCATAGTGGTCAGTATGACTGCTGTAAATGGGAAGACTAAAAGCCTTCTGGCTCCATTCTGCATCGGCCTTACAGTTACTGCCAACATCCTTGCTGGGTAAGAGAAACTTAATCTATTGGTACAGTACAGTAAAGGATTAGGTTTATTACTCTTTAATAGAGCAGTGTTTGTTTGGCCTGGCGTAACATATTTCCTTGCCTCATGATGGGTTTTGTAATAGGTTGATAAGCAGAATATATATGTATATAAATAAATGTTGCTTCCTTTTACTATTGACTTAAGGCAGTTATTATCATAATTAGCAGGTTCATAGCATAGTAAAAGTGATGCATTGAATTTACATTATTCAAATATGTGCATTATTTCGACATAAATAATATTTGAATTTAAATCAAGTAAATTACTTATGATTATCATTATTATTATTAGCGTTACTGTTGGGCTGCAAACTGATAATTGCTATTTTGCTAATGCAAAATAATTTAGCCTCAGAGTTTATACTAAATGATTGAGACCTAAACATTATGAAATCATGAAAAATCAAATGCATGATATGCCAAACTGACCGGTATAAATTATCTCACAGTGGTTTGATCTCTGGAGCGTGCATGAATCCAGCTCGAGCGTTCGGGCCAGCAGCAGTGGTTGGTCACTGGGACTATCACTGGGTGTACTGGGTTGGACCTTTGGCTGGTGCGTTGCTGACTGCCAGCATTGTTAGGTAATTTGTAACATACAGTTTCATTTTAGATGTGCAGATGTTTCTGCAGGTGTACAGTAACTTCAACATTTTTATGGTGTCTTGTTTTTTGTGGCACAAATCAATAGTGTTTCTCAAGTGTCTATTATTTATCTGTTTTTGTACTTGATTTGAAATATAAACGGTTCCATTCCAATCAGTCTAATTTTGTTTAATAGCCTTTAAAATATAGCTCTAATATAATAAATTTTTTTTTTTTTGACAAACTATAATTGGTTCTCTTTTCTCTGTTCAAGGCTGTTGATGGGTGACAAGAAGACCCGTGTCATATTGAAATGAGAAGGACGCCATCTGTGAGGATCGTTATTGAGTGATGCAACACTTAAACAGATATTGACTGTACAATGTACAAAGTGAAAACATTATGAGACGTAAGATTATTGTAACAAGGGTTGAGTAGTAACAGAACACATGTAATCTGGTACATGTAACCTGATGGGGGAAAAAAATCTAACTAAAACTATATCTAAAAATCTAACTAAAATCTAAATAAATCTTAATTAGAATAGGTTAAGGTTAGGCTTTGAAAACAGTCTTAACCGGATGACAGTTACTTTTTATGTAATACATAGTTATGAAACTATTGTTTCTTATTTTATGTTGTCTGGTCACAAACTGTGTAATAGCCATATCACTGTGACTGATATTAATAGTTTTGGGAGAAGGAAAAAAATGTCATTCAACATTCTGAAACCTGTTTACCAATTAGGCTGAAACCAAATAAAGCAGAAATAACCAGAGTATTTGAATCCCAGGAGCAGATTAAGCCTACATTTCAACAAAAAAAAATCCATTGTACACTAAAATTTTAAATCTTAATGTGTGAAAAAATATGCCACCGTAGTATTATTCTTTTTAAGTAATCTAAAAGATTATGCAGCTGATTACATTTGTAGTCAGGTAATTTGCACTGAAATACCTGATTGCATTTTTAAAGTAATCTATGCAGAACTATTTATGAAAGATAATACTATGCAGGTCATTTCTGGACTTCTTTACCTATTCTAAATGATTGTATGTCTTATTTCTTTGCAGATAGTTTTGTTTTAAACATTATTTGTAGAATAAGGAAATTTCACAAGCAAAAAAGTAAATCTTATGATCTTATAATAAAATACAACATCTAGAAACATTAACTATTAACTGCATTTGTAAAAAAAAAAACCTTTGCAATATGTATCTCTGTCTCGCACTCTTGCTCTTCCATAAAACTGACTGTAACAAGTTAACAAGTGTACATTAGCGATGTGTAAAACTATTTATGTTTCTTTTATATTAACTCATTTCTGCTTATTTAGTTTTGTTTTATAACTGTTGATTGTATCAAAATAAAGCATTTTACTTTTGTTAGGTAATAATCTGCATGAATTGCTTTCCATATCTGTGTTTCAAAGTTCAGCTTGATTTGAAAATCAGTGGTGATAAAGATAATCACACCTAACAGGACTGTTTTAGTGGAGAAAATAAGCAAACCAAATGGTGTCCATGATCTTTGCTTCAAAAGCAAGTATTTTAACGACTAAGATCAAGATACATCAACCTATCCCTTATTTCACATTTAGTGTTGCAAATGGCAAATTGCAGCTATACAGTAACTCAATAAGGGATGATAAACCTCACACAAATCCAGATAGTCCGTCAACACTGATAAGAGAATATAGTTTGGACACAGTCTGGAATTTATGGTGGAAAATAGAACCTAGGTTCATAATGTTTATGCAACATGCATTTGATACATGTTGAATGAATTCATTTGCATGTACAACTTACTACTTGCCACTGAAGTTGCATGTCTTGCCCATAATTAAGGAGTTCAAATACAGAACTGTCTGACTGTTCAGTTAAGATAATACAACAATAAGTCAAATAAATATAATAATATACAATATACAATAATTATACAACTCTCTATCCAGGAAAATGGTACACTGTACGAAATGTAAATAAAAATATGAATAAAAGATGTGCAGATCATTTAAATCCCAAATGAAAAAAAGTACAACCCCCAATTAGAAAACGTTGGGACAGTATGGAAAATGTGAAATTTTATGACTTTGATTGCTAACAGTATGTACCCAGTATATGTCATGTTTTGTCTGGTCAACTTCATTTCTTTGGTAATATGCATGCACTGCTGCACTCCAGGCCTGACACACATTCTGAAAAAGTTGAGGACAGGGGCAATTTAGGTTTAGCAATGAGTCAATGACATCCTCTGCTTATCTTTGCTCCTGAAAGCCTTTCAAGGACACTGTTTGAAATGACATAATTATTTAGTTTGGAGGGGTTTTTTTTACCTTATTACTAGCTCTGAATAGCCTCTGTCACAATTTTTTTGGAATATGTTGCAGGTCTGAAATTGAGGAGTGGATATATATATTTTCAGAAATGAAATTAAGTTGACCAGACAAAAAATGAAATATCTTGGCATTATATTGTCTGCAATGAAATATATGTCAATGCAGTCGTATGAAACAAAGTTAATTAGCATTTTCCATACTGATTTGGGGCTGTACAAAGACTACACATAAAATGTTGAAACTGAGACATTTGATTGTTCTTTAAAATTGTGTGTCCACTTTGGATGTGAAAAAAGACTGCTAGAGTTGTGTAATGAAGATGCAACACCTGATGAAACATCTCACAAATAATCAGGTTTATTAGCAACTGGTCAGTTATATGATTAGGTATAAAAAGAACAAAAAGTAAAGATTAGTAGGGGTTCACTTCTCTGTGAAAAATTGCACAGGAAAATTATGCAAAATTCAAGAATAACATTGCAAAAAATAACAAACAACTTGTGGATTTCATCATCCATCTTACATAATATCATTAATAGTTTCAGAGAATGTACATATGGACCTAAGCTCGTATAAGGAGGCGAAGTGGAAAAGTGTCCTGTGGTCCAACGAATCTGAATCTGCAATTCGTTTTGGAAGAAATCAACACTGTGTCCTCTGGATTAAAAAGGAGTGTGAGCATCTGGATTGGTTCACATTTCAAAGCTAGAATTAGTGATGGTATGGGGCTGCATTAGTGCACAGAGCATAGGTGACTGGCACATCAATACCAAGCAATATGTAATTGTTATGGAGCATATGCTGACATCCAGACATTGTCTTTTTCAGGAAAAGGAACCAGATGTCTAAAGCATTTAATGCCTCTAAATGCTAGACCATATAAAGCTGTTATATGGTAAAAAAAAATATGCTGCCTGATGTCTGAAACATTGTGTAAGAATAGGTTTGAGATTTACATGATTTAAAATTAAGGTGTTAACAGTTATTTAGTTAGCTAACTTCATACATTAAAAATGTCTTTCAATTGTATTGTCTGTTTTCCCCTTAGTCACTCAGTTTTCCTGCATTCTCTGTGCAGAAAAACTGGACTAGCAGAGCTGGACTAGCAGAGTGAAACGGCAAAACTTTTGATAGTTGAGGCCAGGAGAGGTAAGTGTGTAGTAGATATCAGACAAATATGTAAGTTATGTAGTATGGAACAAGTAAAAATGTTAAAAAGAAAAAGTTACTTAAGAAAGACACTTTATAAGTCAATAAGTAAAATTTCTCTGGAGAATATTCGAAAATCTAAAACTTAGACCTTGGTCATTGGACTTTAAGGAATTTCAAAACGCCATCCTGTCGCCAGGTCTGTTTGATCTCACCTTCAAACATGGCCTGGTATTGTTATGCTAGTCTGGACTCTGGCAAATGAGTTCAAGGTGCCAAGAATAGTTATGGTATCAGCTTTGTGGTAATAAAAGAGGTTACTTGAGTATGTTGCACAGATTAACTAGTCAGTCATTGCTTGGACTTGAAGCAAGTAAACCAGACAGACCTACAGCAAGATGGAAGAAGAGAAAATGGAGCTGAAGGCGTTGGATAGAAGCTCAGAGGAAAAGGGCAAAAAGACAGGCAAACCACTTAGCACGTTTGAGAGAGTGCTCCAGCCATGTATTGCAGAGCTGGTGGGAACCATGTTTTTCGTCTTCATTGGTTGTGTGTCAGTGATTGAGAATGTGGAAGCAACAGGGAGGCTGCAGCCAGCACTGGTGCATGGTCTGGCAGTGGCTGTCATGGTGGCATGCATGGCAGAGATCAGGTAAAACCCACAGTTATTTTTTAAATGCATTTTTATGACATTATTTTTAAAACAACTCTGGGTAGAACATTATAGACCTTCACATTTCAGCATTAAAAACTAATTCAAATGCCTTGAGTAAAGTGACTTGAAAAAACATTTTTAAAACATTTAATGGTTCACTCTCCTGTTCATACAATACAAACTTTGTATCTCCATTTTTATTTTTGGCCGTTTTTTACTCACAGCCTCTTATGTTATAAGAAAACATCGTGGCAAAAGGACCTATAGAAATACTCAAAAACGTGGAAGTCACTGTTTTACAGATACTAAGTTTTGTCTCAGCTGCAGCATTATGAAATGTTATGTGATTTTACAAAAAACTACATAAGTCTGCATATGCTGCCACCCACTCACACTGAACACATAAATAATAGAGCCTGAACTGCAATTTATATGTCTTTATATAGAAGTCATTTAGCAGAACAGCAGTCATTCACATTCACTCCACTTAACTTACAGATGCTCTACAATTACAGACTGTAGTTCTTTTGTTTCTCTGTATACTCTGTTAGCCTACCTTCATCCTATAGCTCAGTGGTCAGGACCACCACAGCGCAGGCATTATTTGGGTGTTGAATCATTTTCAGCACTGTAGTGACACTGATGTACTGCATGTTAGTATGTGTTAAACAGGTATGAGTGGATCAGCACCATTTTTAAACACTTTGTCCACTCACTGTCCACTCTATAAAACACTCTCACCTTGTCCACCTTAAAGACGTAAAGTGAGAGAAGGTTGCTGCTCATCTGTTGCAGCATAGTTTGTGTTGGTCATCCTGCCCACTGAATGCTGCTGACTGGATATTTAAGGTTGGTGGACTATTTTCAGTCCATCAGTGACACTGAGGTCCAACAGCACTATGTCTGATCCACTTATATCAACACAACTCATACTACCATGTCACGTCTGAATTGTTGTGTATAAGTAAGAAAGCAGCCACTGAGTCTTTCTTTGAGTCTATCTGTCTTAAAGTCACAGTAACAATAATATCCTATTTAATTCAACGAGATTAAGAGAAACGGAAATTGTCTTGTAAAAATCATTTTGAGGCACGCATATTGAATTAAATTTCATACATTAGAAATGTCACATATGTGCCCCTCAAACTGAAGAGAAGCTTGTAAAAGCTTCTGGTGTTTAAACATGTTGTATCCATTAGTTATGAAACATGCACTCTTTGCAGTTAACTTTTTGCTCTTCTGCAGTGGATCTCATTTTAACCCTCCTTTCACCATCGGCATCTATCTGTGTGGAGGAATACAGCTGTCCCTGGCTGTCCTGTACCTTATCAGTCAGCTCATTGGAGGTGTGATTGGTGCTGCTATGTCAAAGGTGGATCCAGTAGTAGCAGTGTTAAACCAAATTGTCCTGTTTACTTTAGCCATTTGAAATCCTTGCTGTTTTACATTAGCCAGTTATGATGCATTTGATTCTTGAATAAATCAGGTTGCTCTCAACCACCTGTGTTTCTTCAGGTTATGACATCAAAAGAAAACTACATGAATGCCACCGGGGCGGCTTTTACCATTCTAAAATCAGACAACCAACTAGGAGCAGCCATCTTTGCTGAGGTGGCCATGACATGCCTTGTGACTATGGTAGTGCTGCTGGGAGCGGTGAATGGGAAAAGCAAAAGCCCCCTGGTGCCTTTCATGGTGGGCTGCACTGTGATCATCAATATTCTGGCAGGGTAGGTTAAAAATGCTCTGTAAGTCAATGATATTCAGAGCTTTATAATCAAAAGCAATACAACCTAAGGATTACAAATGATACTTATATGAAACTTATATTTTATTTGAAAAGACAGACCCTCAAACTTAGTAATTTGGTTTTATGTAAGAAACTGAAATAAAAAGCTGAACTAAAAAAAATGCTGTTTGCAAAAGTGTTCAACCACTATGCTGCGAAAAACTGATAAGTGTACACAGATAAAGGGTAATCTTTTTTGGATTAAGACCCCCTTAATAAAAATACAAATACTGTTTGTGTTAGTGTTAGTGAGCACTGTTCAATCAGTTGTAAAGAAATTAAAGCTATGGAATAACACCTAGGCATTGCCTTAACAAGGTCTTCCTTCAAAACTTAGAGCAAGAAGGGCCAAAAATCACTTTAGAAAGGCAGCAGAATTTAGTAGAGATATGGGGGCGAGCCATTGTTTATATGAGCAATTTTATTTTATGAGCAGTTAAATGTAAATGCTTGGCTGCCAGTCTGTTTTTGCCTGTTTTTCAGTGTCACTGATGTGATGATAAGCTGTTGGGGGAAAACTCTTTATGTTTGTTATTTAGGTGTAGTATGCTTGCTATTTCAGTGGGGATGTGTCTGGCACCTGTCTGAACCCAGCAAGAGCTTTGGGACCAGCAGTGATGGCTGGTTACTGGACATATCATTGGGTATACTGGGTGGGCCCTATTGGAGGTGGTTTAGTAGCTGCAGCCCTTGTAAGGTGAAAGCACTTTGCTTAACAATACATATATAACCAAGCATAGGCTGATCTTGTGTTGTTGTTGTTGTCGTTGTTATTATTGTTAATACTTCTACTACTAGTACTACTACTACTACTACTACTACTACTACTACTAATAATAATAATAATAATAATAATAATAATATTATTAACAATAATAATAATAATAGTTGTTGTTGTTGTTGTGGTTACTAAATACTTAATTTGTATCATTTGTGTTTCTTTCAGGCTTCTTCTTGGGGACGAGAAGATTCGCGTAATAATGAAATGAAATACAGAATGACTACTCATTTCACTGCTATTGTGACTCTTTTTAACAATGCTTGTCGTTTATCTCGCCGTAGATCTGCCAGTAGATGCCGGTAAAATACAGTGTCAGTAAGATGCGCTACTCCAATGTCTTATTTTATTCTATAAACGCATCGGTCTTCGAAAACAATCAAAAAAGCAGATTAGCAGCTAAATAAATAGTAAGTGAGTAAATAAATAAATGACGTATTTTATCTCTTTCGTTTTCAACAGAATTGAAGTGCATGACCTGCGATTATCTCGCTGTACTGAAAACAGCTCACACCAGTCAGTGCTGAAAGCTGGACTAGGGCCAGTTTGCTGTAGACTATAAGCATTTCTAAGCATTTCTTAGTAGTTCGCAGTTTTTTGTCACTCACCGTCATCACCCTCCTCCGCCAGTCACGTAGACAAAATATAAGTTCAGAATTATGGCGGGCAGATTAGAAAATATCCTTTCATCCGTTACGCAGAAAAAGAAAAACACCAGATATATTTTAATCAGCTGTATACTAATGACGGTGATATACAGAACCAGTCAACACATTCACTGACAAAAATGGGTTTTCTGTTTTTATAATAAACAGAATGTTTCATAATTTGGTATAATAGCAAGAGTATTTACAATTATAATGAAATTGTTATTATATACACAACTTAAGCTACATGTATAATGTAGACGAGATTCTTTATATCAGCTCTTCTTTGCCCTGATGCTGTTTAGCACACTCAGCAGATTCATGATGCTTTTCTAACAGTTTTTATTGTTGTGGAAAGAACATTAAAAGAATAAATGTTTAGTTTTTAAAAAAGCATATTGTACCAATTTTTCATGAGACACTTTTCATGTCTCTGTGTAACACATGGCAGTGTCTAACTGGCAAAGTGTGTTTTGAGAATCTTCCAGATTCAATGAGAACAGATGCTTGTTGACTCTGCTTTTGAATGTTCTTGTTGTAGTTGTAATAAAATCCGGAAAATGTTAAACGGCAAATGTTTTCAATGTGTGCTCTGTTTCAATGTATTTCTGTTAGAAATAAAGAAATTAAAGTATATATACACCAGCCATCATCACTGATTGAAGAATCTGGGGTAGCAAGTCTCATTTTTAGTAGGTCACTCAAACAGTTTATTACCACGAATTAACCATATTAATATTTTAGATTCCAGTGGTGAAATTTTTAGGGGGATTCGGTGAATATAGTTAATGCTTCAATCTTTAGTATAATTAAGTAGCTTCGCGATCAGTAATTAAGCAATATTAAAACCAATGGACAGTAGAATAATGACTCTTCAGTAAAATATGTCTTGATTTGTAGTTTTATATTTTGAGCATTTAGCTGCACACTGGTCTAATAAACTGACCAACATAACTTGCTATAAGATTTGGAGACTCTGTGTAATTGATGCATTCATTCCGTTTAAACCTACATTATTCTTGCTACTTAAGGTATGGCATGACGTTGAATTTAAGACTGGTTCTGAGTTTTGGGGGAAGTACCTAGAGGACATCCTACTTGGCGGCCTATCCCAATCATGTTATTTTGTTAAAAATCTACTTCATTTCAATCGTGAATAAAGTTTTCATAAAATAATACTTTAAAAATCAAACCTATATTTAATAGAACTAATCTTTCAATCTATACTATTCCATGAATTATAATATATGAATGATGTAAATAAAAATAAAAACGATCCAGAGAAATTCTTTAAAACCTTGTATGATTTTTCACATGCACACATTTGCCTTGTATAGTGTCCTTGTACTACTGACCTATATCCTATATTATTTATGCAGTGTGCACTACATGACCGAGTTTACAAAGAGATTATTTAAATCATTGCAGAAATAGTAATATTCGATTTGCGAGGAAAAACGACAACACGAGCATTTCTCCAGGTTGGTCTTTTTATTGTGCTACACTGTATCTATGTCTGGGCTAATGAGCCCACCATTGCATACCAAAAGGTGTGTACATATTTAACGATATTTATCAGACATGGCCAGGGCCACATTGGCGAGGAACTTCTCGACGGCCAGGTGGACCTCAGGAGTGAGGTCATTCGGGAAATGGACGGCCAGCACCACAAGGATGTTGTGGGACAGGATCTGTTAAATTAGGATCAAGGCATAAGATCTTGGAAAGCACAACTTGGGCTTACAAATAACATGATTTAATATGGGTCAACAGGGGAAGCCTCGTGATTGGAATCAAGAATGTTACCTTGAAGTTGGCAGGGTCCACTCTCATCTGGAAGGCGTGCAGCTCGCTGAGGGTAAGCAGACCACCAAAGAGGTCGTCGATTTTGGCCACAGCATCGGCGACTCCTCCCATGATCTTTTTTCCGTGGTTTCTCACAGGGGCAGAGCCAGGGCTCATGTCCGGCCAGTGGGAGAAGTAAGTCTTGGTCTGAGGGTAGACCCAAAGCATTCTAAAAAATCAAGAGAATGGTTAAAAAAAGTGTAATAAAGTACACACTTGCACAAATCATGGTGGTATTAATAAGCAAAAGTGTTAATTTATGTACTATTAAACAAACCCACACTCACCTGGTCAGGGCATCTTCGCCAATCGCATCAGCCTTTGGGGCGACCTTAGCCCAGAAGGCCTTGACGAGGCTCTTGTCCTTTGTGGAGAGGCTCATTTTGGATGGATTTGTCCTGCTGTATTAGCCTCATGCTCTCTTTTTATGCGCTTGTAGTCGTGTAGGCACACCCAAGATAGGAGCCCCACTTACGTACCAGATTGAACCTCTGCCAGGGAACGGTCGAGCTTTGACGTTAAGCCACTGATTGTTTCCCCCCATTTTTTGTCCCTTTTTCAAAACTGTTTGGAATTTGAGTACCTTTCATGGAAAAATTATTTCATACACAACATATACAGAGCAAATGCAGCACGAGTTAAATGAAGGAATATTTCTGCAGGAATTTAGAAATTAGTCTACAACACCAACGAGATATCGCGCTTAAAATGTTACTACAAGCTATGGTGAAAATGTGAGATAATACAGAACGTAACAGAATTTTCAACAGAATTATGCCAATTTGTGTAAACTAGCCATAACGGAATATACACCAGTCACGTGATTGTTAATGGAAACGATAACCTCTATGTATAGATTAAAAACTCATAGTACAGCGATTTGATAATATTTGACAACATATGTGGTTTAATCACACTAGTCCTCACTAGTCATCACTCGTGTTAAAGCGCTTTCTATGAGATTCCGCTATTGGCTGCTCTGATTTGGGGCAGATTTATAAATCACACATTTCATTTATTGCCTTTAAATTCTTGCCAATCAAAGCAGATAAAAACCACGCCCCAATTACGCCTTGCTTATTTTTGATGACTGCTGTAGAGCAGCCTAATGTTTTTATTTACAAGTTCACGTGACGCGGGAAGTGTGTAAGTCAGATAGGGGACTGACTGTGCGTGTGTGTCTGTGTGGGGGAGATAAACAGAGACACAGGCTGCAGAATAAGTCTGAATTTAGTCCAGACAGAAGTATCAGAGAACTCCATTATTTAATAGATGATTATAAATATAATAAAGTAGCTGTTACTTGTTTAATTGTAAACAAAAAAAAAAACAGTGGAAACTTTCCGTAGTTTTGACAGTTCATTTTTAAATAGCAGATAGTTTAGCCGTTGTTTATATAATAAAGTCAAACACTCAGAAACTAACAAATGGGGTTGTTGGACCCACAATTGAAAAAAATCTTGCAAAGAAACTGATGTATTGTTTTGTTACTGGTTTACATAAAATTGGATAAATCTAATGAAAGATTATGTTAAGCTCATAAAGATGTTTGTTTTCATCTAAAGAGAACTCCTTTTCAAATAAACGTTTAGAGTGTAACAAGTGTAGAGTGTAACAAGTTTTAGTTGAATTAACTTGCGCAAAAATCAAATAATTAACAGCCAGCATCTTTCGTTAAGCCCCTAAACTGTGTGTGTGTGGGGGGGGGGGGGGGGCTGGGTGGAGGAGGGGTATTATTACTATTTAGTTACCAATCTTAATAAGTCAGCCAACTGCCTAGTACAGCTAAATGAATCAGTATCTATGAAATGAGCTGTAAGAGCGAGGAACTGAATTATGAACACACATACGGGTATTTAGAGTCGATCATGCGTTATGTTATTAATCTACAATTTTCTTCTGGGCCCTGTAGCTAAAGTCTTGAAAGACCAATCAGACTGCTCCAGTGAGTGACCCCGCCCTCCTCCGGGCACTGCCTGAGACACCAACTGTCAGACGACATCACTCAGTCACATAAATACTACAGTAGACCCTTCTGAGAGACCCCCAATTCCTTGGCTAAATTAATATTCATATAAATCATACGTCATCAAACAAAACAATGGTGGAGTGGACTGAGGAAGAGCGAGGCTTCATCCAGCAAATATTCAGTAAGCTTAAGTATGACGATGTAGGCCCTAAATCTCTCTGCAGGTACGTCGGGAAATACGCGTATGCTTTTGATTAGTGGTCTCTGATGCTCGAGCCTGAGCCGCAGACAGCAGTTTCTTGTACTCGTTTTGCAGGGCGCTAGTTGTGTACCCCTGGACCCAGCGCTACTTCGCGCATTTCGGGAACCTGTATAACGAGGATGCCATCATGGGTAACCCGGAGGTGGCCAGACATGGGGCAGTGGTGCTGCACGGGCTGGACGCGGCTCTGCATAACATGGACAACATCAAAAGCAGCTACGCGGAGCTGAGCGAGCTTCATTCCGAGAAACTGCACGTGGATCCGGATAATTTTAAGGTGGGAAGAGCAGCACCCTGACATGGAGATACACTATACACATAAACCTTATTAACTTTGTTTTATTCAAGTCCAAATTGTGCAGTGACAGATTCAATGAATAAACAAAGTGCACTTATACTTTTAATTATTTCCAGGATTTTTGACACTATGTATCATTTATTGTGACACTGACTTGTCTTTGATATCTTCTGCCTTGATATTTTGTGAAATACAGAGTTAAAGGGCATAAACATTTTTTTAGTCGTTTGTGGATTTGCAGGTATTTCCAAGAATGTAAGTATGTAAACAGAAAGACTTAGTTTTGTTGATATATTTTAGTAATGTGTAAATGATTTTAGGTATGTACAGACATGTCCAGTTGAGTTGAGCTGACACTAATTAAGATGTCTTGTTGCAGCTAATGGCTGACTGTATTACAGTGGTGATTGCTACCCAGATGCGTGCCTCCTTCACCCCTGCCATGCAGGCTGCCTGGTACAAGTTCCTCTCAGTGGTGGTCTCAGCTCTGAGCAGACAGTATCATTAAATCTCTCATACCTTTGCACCTGATGACACTGTTACACTGTAATGAATATGTTGTTTGAATGTTAAATGCAAAGATTAAAATGTTACCTGATGAGGGGGACCTAGACTGATTTAACAATAGAGGAAGCTGTATAATAACAAAAAGTCATTATTTTTTTTGAGCATATACAACTCTTTACTTCATGCACCTTGATCCACTCACACTTTTAAAAAACTGTTCTGAACACCTGCTTTAAAAAAATCTCTAAAAGCTTTTTGATCCCTCTTTTTTTTTTTTCTATTGTTGCCCAAACAATGTGTTTGGTGTAATTAAACATCAAAATGTTATTACAAAATTACAATAAGATCCCATTGTTGCTACTGTCAACTCTAGTCCTAAAGAGTGTGAAAACCTATGAAAATTTTAGCTCACTCTGTAAACAAGGCATGTCAAAGAGAATTCACCAAAAAACTGCTAGTTCATACAAACGTGTGATAATAGTGTACTTGGTGTTGATAATGTTCATCATGCTTCTAATGAAACTGTAAATAGCTAAGACAGCATGTGTTTAATAAGTAATTCAATAAAGCCCCAGAATCCTAGCCTTTTAACCTAGTAAGGCTTATTATCCAGTGACTACATGAACTACAATGTATACTGGCTGAGTAATTATTTGGTCATAGAAGTATGTAGTAAAACTTCGGACCCGTTGGTGTGTCCTGGTCATTTAAGCGTTACATTTATGCAATAAAGTTTATTACTGAACTACACAATATTTGTTTGCCACTAGAGGGAGATAGAGTCTATTTACCAGTGGTCACCAGCCCTCCTCCTTGAGATCTACAGTACTTTCCTGCTTTCCTAGTTCCATGCTGCATCTAACAAGATGTCCCACCCCTTGGGCAACCTAAGGGCATCTGATCCAGCCAATCAAAGACATCTAAAAAAGTGAATTAGCTGGAGCAGGTAAGGTGGATTGCAGTCAGAACTACACTTTGCAGGATGGTAGATCTGGGGTTGTTCACAGTATTGCATACAGGTGTAAAGTTAACACGAACTTGAATAATCTTCTGACAGGCATGGGATGATCTATGTAAAAGAAATCCTACAGATCCTACAGTACATCCTACAGATAAATAAGCATCAGGCCAATGACTAGACAAATTGTTGACCACAGAGGAAGCAACCCATTACTAAAAAAAGCACACAAATCATGGTGATGTTTTATTATAAAAATATTCAACTATTTACATTATATCAATAATTAGTGAGTAAAAGAAAAATTATCTTCCATCATTCTGAGTAAACTGGTTTTTGGGAAATGTTCGTGTAAGGCCGTTTATCTGAATTTCTCGGCCAGCACTGCAGAGTAAGCTGACAGATACTTGTCCGTGGCTGCGTGTGCACGTGGAGAGAATTCCTCCCCCAGATAGCAGGCTAATGTCACCAGCATACAGTGATTGAAAAGCTGTGGAAAGAAAGAGTTTGATCAAGGAAGTGTTAAACAGCTAAACCAGCAACAACCCAGCATAAACCAGCATGACCAGAATTGAATGCATGCTTTTCTGGGCTGTTTGTTTTTAGCATAAATGATTTCATCTACTACGATTTACAATTTATGGTAAAATTAACCTTGAAGTTGGTGGGGTGTATTCGAAGTTGGTAGGCATGAAATCTGCTGAGATAGCTGAGGTTGGAGGTGAACTGGGCAGTGCCGATGTGTCTGGTGCCCTCAGCTATGGCGATTACTATCCTCTTCCCAATGGAGCGCAAAGGCTCAGAGCGTGCACTGAGGTCCAAATGAGCAAAATATGTCTTAGTCTTTGGAAAGGTTGCAAACATCCTGCAAAGCAATAAACGAGACAGAGAGAGAGAGAGACTTATGCGTTATATCATGCGTTGTATTTTTACCTCAATGCATAATGCAATTCATGACAATATATTTTCATACTTTACAAGTCACATTTGGTGTACATCATAAACATCAAATTATAAAAAAAATGTTAAACACATGTTATGTTAAACATAACATTAAAAAAATGTAAGGGGTTTTAAAATATCTGGATAATTCAGCCATTGAGAGGTAAAGTCATTCAGAGTGGTTAAAATGGAGCTTTGAATGTCTTTACACCACAATTATAATGTTTGTAATTATATTTAGGACCAACCTACTGAAAAAACAGTACAGTCTTATATTTGATGAATTGATATTTTATTTACTATTCACTATTTATTTACTATTATTTACACTCATTGCATGGAAAATATTATCAAAATATTAGTATTGCGTTTATTGCAGCCATATCCACGGTTCTTCCCTTTTCAGTCTAAATGACTATCACCACTGTTATATGTCTGTTAAATTCCGCATAGCCTCTACATTAGTGACCATAAAGTATGGAAATAAGCTAACATATCTTTTACAATAAACAAACCCAAGTTTTTAGCAAATGAGTAGTGCACAAATTCTATTTATTATGCTCCAAGTTTGATAAACAAGTTCCAGATATAAACCATAGAAATCAACTGGTAGACTGCAAGGCAAGTGTGTGAGTAAAACCCAATAACAGCACAAACTACTGAATATTTAAGAAAGCACTGCAGGCACTTCAAGCAGCATGAAGCAGCACAGCTTTGTTTATCTGTTTAAAACGCTTGCTCTAGAATAACTGACACAAACCTGTACAGTCCTGTGAGTTTGGACTGCATTTCATTCATACCTTAAAAGAGCCTCAGAGCCGATGTCTTCTGCCACTGGAGTCAGTCTGTCCCAGAGCTCTATTAGTAACTCCCTCTCTCGTGCTGACAGCATTATGGCATTCTGTGACAATAAAAATAAGCTATTAAAATACAATGGAGAAAAACTAAGAAAAAATAAACTGAACTGTCCAGTGGTGTTCTTTAACCATCTTGACAGCAGCTCATAGAAAAATGCACTAGCTTGCTTAGTGTGATAAGGCGCGGGTGTGTAAGGCACATGCTTCCACTGTGACTGAGTTAGATCACGTGTTAGATCTTCAGTCTTGCGTCATTCAACAACCGTCATAATCACCCACAATTAATCTGTCATTTAAGGTAAGGAGAGAACTCAGGATTTCTAGGAATGTCCAGAAGAAAACGCAGACGCTGTAGCTGTGCACGCTTTGAATTAATGCTCTATTTTCCTCAAAATGAGTCGAGCCACTTTCTTCACCAACAGTTGGATGCTTGGTGGGGTGTTGTCGTACACACAGATTAATTTGCAAAGACAGACAGTGTGTGCAGAGCTGTAGGCCACTTCCGTGAACCAACAGAAAAGCTCCACACAATGAAGGTGGACACTTAAACACAAAACAAACATGATAAAGCACAATCACAATATTAACACAACAACATTTGAACATAAAAAAAACTAAACAAGGGCACCACACAAAGCCCACCCCAAAGCCGAAGCACATAGCCTGAACAAGGTCTCTGAGACATTTAGCCTCTTTGCAGCTGCAAAAGTCCTGGCCAGCACAACTTCTACAGTATGCCCACTCCTCAGTGGCAGGTGCCCCTAGTCTTCTCTTGGGCAGTTACCTACAGAAGTGCTTTCTGGATTGGCCGCTCTCTCTCAAACCGGTGTGGCAGTCCCTACTTTGCTGTACATTAGTCACAGCAATGCAAATACAGCTCCATAACTGTAGAAGAACCTCTACCACAACATCAGCCACTCCATGCACTGTGCCCAACACCGACATCCTCAGGCTGCAACACAACCAAAAGTTACCACACAAGCTTACCAGTCACAATGTGTCATCTCATGCCACACGTGGTACAGCTTCTTGTCGTGCATCCAGAGACTGTCCCAGTTGGCAGAAAGTGCCTCTGTCTGCTCATCCCAGTTTCAATCCAGCCTGAAGCTATCTGCTTGCCCAAAAATATCTCTGTGTCCTCTCACTGGCTGAAGCAGCTTCACAGCTCACAGTGTCAAATCCAGTGCTATGGGGGGCAGCAGCAGCACTACACTTAGCTGCTTTCACTCTGTCCTCAGGTCCACACAGTGCTGGCATTCTTCAGCGGCACACAAGAAATGGGTTGGGATTTCTCCATTACTATTTAGGCATCCAACACAGTGTTGAATGGTGAAAATGTTGTGACAATGTTGTCCAACCTGACCCTCTGCCTCTTCTGCCACAGTGCCAGAGCGCACCTCTTAAAACATTGTGCAAACCTCTTTTTTACACGACCCTGCTGCTTTCCACACCTTGTGTTTTCACCATTCCACTGTGTTTTTGATGCTGACACAGGTGCTGCTCGTGTACACTTGGAGATTTACCAGCTGGCACTAGCGCTGTCCAGTGTCTCCAGCCAAGGCGGCTTCACCTGCCTTGGCTCTGCCACTAGCCACTGCAAACAGCTTCACTTAGCCCTGGCTGCTATGTGAAAATCCAAACAGAGTATGCATGCATCCTGTATAGGAGTGAGTAAGAATGGAATAGAACAGAATTGATGGTAACAAATGTGAGTTGGACTATTGTTGCTTCTTACTTTACCGATGTTAAGTAATAGTTGCAAGTGTATAAAACAATCCTGATGCCTGTAAGGAGTGGCCAATCACAGCACAGGCAACATGGTTTTTAATTTATAAACCTACAACATAAGTTGATTCAGTTGTTGTGCTGATAAAGTGTTCAGTGAACCTGTCTGATAGACCCTGTGCTGCATTTGCCATGCTGCTGGTGTGGTTGAAGCAGTAACACAGACAAGCTAAGATGAGGGCAGTGAGCTTTTTCCTATCTATGCTGCATTCAACCTGAAGTCTGCAGCAAGTTGTCTTCTCCTCAAGCTGCTCTGCTGCATAGTACTATGGTACTTGCTGCTTACTTGCTCCTGGTAGTAGGCAGGCATAACACTTGGTATTTCCTTCCCCCAAGCTATGTCTTCTTCACCGCACCCCTTTGATTCAGTTGGTACACCACTCAGCTTTCTCAAGCTAAGCAGCCAGGTTCCACTTCTGGTACCGATGTCCCATTGGCGCAGGGGAAAGCTCAGAGCCAGTCATTTCCTTTTCAGGAAAAACGTTTTGTTAACACAAACAGAAAATGGACACATTGGGGGAACTGGGGAAGGTCACCTACATAAAAGTAACATAAAACACAACAAGAACACAAAGAACAATCATGACATAACAATTCAACTCAGGATTAGATGATTTTATTGGCTTATTCACTCACCTTTACTTACTAATGCACTTCAGTAGTAGTAAAAGTGTTATGATACTCAGAACACTACAAATCCATCAGGGAACATATAAGTACATACAAATAGTTACTATTCACCTTTGGGTGTCAGCGAGAACATCCTCTCTTGAAGTAAATCAACTAAACATACCCTGTGTTTTTGTTTAAAACGATGGTGGTAATTTATATCTGTGTCTTTTACCTTCTTGAAAACAATTAGGCTAGCTCGGAAGTTATCTAACAGGCTAACAGTATTTATTAATATCGTGTTATGTGTTGAGCGGAATTATTTATTAATGAATTAGTTATAACACGAATGAGTTACAAGCTATGAATGCCACAACTTAATAATTCCTAATATTCCTAAACTTTAACATGTTTATTTATCTATTCTATTTTGGCTTTATATGTTTGATCCATGTTCATTTGTTCTTTTCTTTGCTTATTCTAGCAGTATCTGTAAGACATATCAAAATCATCCAGAAGAGGACACTTCGGCAAGTAGTATTGGACCTACTGTGAAAGTGAATTTACACCACGGTTGGTGCTTTGTGCTAACAAAATATTAGAGAGTGCTTATAGTCTCGCTGTCTTTCTGGGAATGGGTGGGATAAGTCCTCCTGCATTGCGCATGCTGATAACGTCTGCGGGCCACCCCTATCAGCGGCTCAAGCTGGGGGCGTGGGGGCTGAGAGTGGGTGGAGAGCTCCATAATCACTTTCTACTCAGCTCTTCTGCTGCGTCACTCAGTCAGGACCGGCAGTGCCATACATGACTCAGCGCCTTCAAGGGAACCTGAGCAAGGTCACATTATGCCGCTGCTGTAAAATAAGCACTCTAAATTGGTGCCGTAACTCGCAGCGTATGTAGTATCTGCTACATCCTTTGGAACAACTTCCAAATACATGTGCAGATGTATTTGTGTGTGTCTAAGAAAATCTGTCTAAGAGTAAATATGCATGTATATGTACTTAAATACTAGAGATGGAAGGATCGATCGGCCATGTATCGGTATCGGCCGATTTTTAATCAAAATATGTGATCGTCGATCGGCCGATCTCGAGAGCCGATCAATGGCGGTAAACAAATGAGCCTAATTTCTGTATTTCCAGCTAGCATTTCATCCAGGAGGAGGAGCCCTGCGTGAAACCCCCTCCGGCCAGCTCCCTGCAATTCCTATCTGAACCGCTATGTGGAAACACATACAGTTTCATTTTCCACAGCGGCCTCAAGAGAACAGTTAAAGCGTTCACCGTATGTGCGCAAAGAAAACATCGTCCGTCTGGCAGTTTGTTACCGTATGTGACTCAGATTCATCCAGGCTGTTCTGTAACATCTGTAAAATTAGTAAAATCAGCGTCTCTCGCGGGGGAACCAAGACAAAGACATTTAACACTACTAATCTGATATACCACTTCAGTGTACACCACGCAGCTGAATACAATGAGTATCAGCAAACAGCGGAGCTAGCACGCGCAGCCCAGAGAACCGTGCAGACCAGATCTGACCGGTACGAACAGTACAGCAGCAAAAACAGCCAGAGAGCTAAAGGAGCCACAGCCAGAGTGATTGAGTTTATAGTTCTAGATAAGCAGCTCTTCTCGGCTGTAGAAGACGTTCATTCTGCAGCTTAATATTCCACCTGGATCCACGCTCTGCTGTTTCTAGTAGGAAATACTTTTCAGATGTCGCTTTTCTGGAGCTGTATCAAGCGGTTTACTCCCACATAGACCAACTTCTAATTTAGTTTAAAATATTATGCATCGTCACATGAGCTCGTTAAAAAAAACGCTGTTCGGTCCATCTCTATTAAATACTATGTTGGAGAAGCAGCTTTCTATCTGAAGTGATGAGCTCTTTGCAATACTGATAATGCAGAAGTGTGCAATATGCAAATTAGCCTTCAATCAAACACCGAATGTTTACTGTGTGCTCAGATCATCCTGACAAATTACATAACATATTGTAAAACAAAATGACATAGAATATGGCCTGTGCAAAAGTTATGCCATATTTTTGAACCCCTAAACAATAAACATTTTTTGATCCATTTGATCTTCTAGACAAGCCTTAAATGGACAATTTTGGAAAATAATTGGGATAGGGAACCAAAGATAGTTAATTTATGACATTGGTACATAAAACCCTATTCTTAAAAGAGTAGAATCCTTCATCCATGTAAAGAATCATGAATAATTTACAAACCTTTAGTTTTAAGAGAAGCAGATAAGCTCGATGTCAGCAGCAGTAGGAAAGCTGCGCCATTGTCTTCCCTTTAGTCTGGCATTCAGCTATAGACTATGAGAGAGGCCACAGTATGGACAAGCTGGCTGGATAACAGAGGAGATCTTTACATATTCTAAACATGCACAAAATTAGTCTGCATGCCAAAAATAGAAACGGAAATATGATTAGACTGAAAAGCAATCTTTACATGTTTGGTGGTAAGCATATTCTACATATGTTCATATCTTATTTTTTATTATATGTCCATCTAGTAGTTTAGCTACTGTGTGGAAAAGTGTGCCATCTTCTGGACAAAAGAAGAAAATGGTCTAAAGCACTGCTAGTATATTGTCATCATCAGCTTATGTAACAATAACTTAAACCATGTTATCTAATTATTTGTTTGCATAAAGTATGTTTAGAAAGACTGGAATTGTGGAAAGAAATATCCCTTTAAAAATCTGAAGGCAAGCCTCTGAAAACGAATGAAAGCTGTAGGTGGAGTAGATACAGACATACTATGGTGTACTTTTCTCTTAATATATTTCTAATTATTGAATGTGACTAAATTATTAATAATTTTCATTTAGAATTTTACAAAGTGCTGTGGATGGAAAATACATAATTTATGTTGAATTGCAATTGCAGTTTTGCCTGTTATTAGATTATTTCTCCAGGAGCAGAAAGCATGCTAAACATTACAGGGGAGTCCATCTGGAGAAAGCCTTAAAAAAAAAAAAGAAATTCAAGTGTTTGCTGAAAAACATAGCTGATGAGGTTGACAGACAAACAATAAAAAATAAGTCAGAAACATCTAGGTCGTGTCAGCACCCTGAGTAGCTGCACTGTGACCTGCGGATGACCTTGACTATCCAATAAACAGCGGACATGTTTTAACAGCAAAACAAAACCAATAAAACTGTTTAAAAGAATTATTTTAATGATTAAACGGAAATCTGGTTTGAAGCAAATAAAGTTGCTTAAAATTACTATTATCTTCTATTAAGAAAGTGTTTATGGATTAAATGTATCTCCATACATTTATTAGAATAATGCATACTTTTATGTTTATCATTTCAGATACTGTGTATCCAACCACACTTTTTAAATTAGTTTTCAAATTTCAATTTCTTTAGCATTAGGTAAATTGTAAGCAAAAACATACATAAGACATAAGTCATTCCAACCACATTCAGAGTTTCAGATTATCGATTTTATCAGAATGAGTCCATAATTAAACATAATGAGGTTAGGAGCACTTTATTAGGAACACCGTCCTGTTTCTGAAGTCATTGTTAATGTTATCAGCTCTCCATAGGAGCACTTTGTAGTTCTACAATTATAGACTGTAATCCTTCTGTTTGCATACTTTGTTAGCCTCCTTTCACTCCTTTTTAGTTCTTTTTTAGTGGACCCCCACAGATCAGATATTAACTGGGTTGTGGATTACTGCAGTGATGCTGAGGTGGCGGTGCGGTTTTGTGTGTGTTGCTCTGGTAAAAATGGGTCAGAAACAGCTGTGCTGCTGGAGTTCTTAAACACCTCAGTGTCACTCCTTGAGGATAACCAACACAAACTGTCCAGTAATAAATGAGCTACTGTCTTTGACTTTACATCTACAAGGTGAACCAACAAGTTGGTAGAGTCTAATAGAGCGGACAGTGTCTAATCCACTTGTACCCACGCAGCACACTAAAACACCACCACCACATCAGTGTAACTGCAGTGCTGAGACTAATTCACCACCCACATAATATATCTTCTGTGTTGGGCCTGTATTAATCCTGACTGTTGAAAAACAGAGTAAAAAAGGGCTAAGAAACTATGCACAGCAAGTACATAGAACAATTTCACTGAAGTGCACCTAAATGATAAGTGGAGCTAATAAAATGAACATTAAGTGTAGTTTCAAGAAGGTACTCTTAATAAATGCTCAATAGTGTGTCTTTTGTAAAGTAAACTGATCACTAGGTGGCAGTAGAGCTTTGTGTGGTTATAGAAATAGTAGGAGTAGAGCCAACCACATAATAACACACACATGCTACTGTAAGAGTCCATGTTAAATGTTATTGCATGTAATAAACAGAATAAATCAAAGAAATGTTTATAATGTTTACTTGTGTTTCATTGCATTTGGCCTTGTTCATCTGTCAGATTACCCACATACATACACACGCAGAAACTATATCACATGTGCTTCACTAAATAATCTTGTTTTTAATTTATGGAGGGTTTATGTGCAGACCACCGCATGGGACTGTTTCATTTCTAAGATGCGGGGTAGGATTGTCCCTTCTATTTGTCTATAAATCCTTGCATTCAGTGTATATAAATCGAGGCACTCTGCAAACATAGAGCAAAATTAGCATTTTACAGATCAATCTAGTTTACATGATGGTGGTAATCTAGTAGTAGGAGCGGTAGCCAGAAATCTGAAGGTCATATGTTCAAATCCAAGGAAAGACTGGGCTTTTCTGGTTGTACCCATGAGCATGACACTCTAACTCCCAAATCCATGTGGTTCACGGTCAGCAAAAATTCTAATTTGCTTTGTAAGCAGATCAATGAAGTTCACTTCAGAGTAGTTCAGAGTAGATTAAGTAATATAATCTGTGAATGATCTGACAGGCTGATTCATAAAGGTGAAAAAGGATCTGTGTAATTTCCTCTTATCACCCCAAATAGCCCAGATCAAACCATCATTGCACGGACGTTAACATCAATATTATCAAAGGTTGTAAATAAAGTAAAGATAAATCCTCTCTGGTATTCTGCAATAGTCATGGTTTGTACAGTAAATGGCAAATTGAAGCAAAAAATATTTTTGTCGCAAGCCAATTTGTGTTTTCTCTCCATTGTCTCAGCTCTTCTTAGGTAGACCATTAATCATAAATTAACTAAAAAGTTGCCCTATATTAATATGCTACTTTTTCCAGTGCTGCAACTTAGTAAGCATCAGATTTACATTTCATTTCATTTTAAAAGTTCTGCAAACAATTCCTCTGACAATGATAAAATAAAACCTATAACTCATAGGTAATAACACATTAGTTAATGCCTTGGAATGAGTAGGGCTGTAAGCCAGCGGGGCAAAAAGGTTATTACATTACTGTAAATCAAAGAGGACTCCAACTAAGGAGGGCACTATGGGTTCGGCAAAAAAAAAACCTTAACAGATTTGTACAGACTACACTTACAGACTATATTTATTTAGCAGACTTTTACTTAGTAGAGTTGCTGGAAGCTTGTGGACAATCTTCATTGTGCTGTGGAGACCAGGGCTGAGTGACATCTGGCATCTCATTTACAATGAGAGGCGTGTGTGAGGAAGGATGGTGGTTAGAGAGTTCTGCTGCATCTAGAGAGCTCTACTGCAGTGAACACACTTCCGCCATGGAGCATTGTCCTTATTAAAATCTGTAGGCTGGTCACAGTAGTTTTTCCTCTGGTATTATCAGCAGAACAGAAGGTGGATATCATGCCAAAAAATCAATACCTGCTAAAAAAAAGAGATTGCATGAGATGGTAATCTAAACTACAATGAGTTTACTGGACTAAGTGTTCTTCTCATATGTGTGATGTACAAAGTGGGCAAGCTAGAAGGCTAATGAGTATATGTCCACATATGTTTTGATATATCAAGATACCCCTCCTAATTAGTGAATTCAGCAACTTTAAGGTGCTAAGACTTAACTTATATAATTGCCACAGAAAAGCACTGACAGTAGAATGGGATGCTATGTGGTGCCTAAGGTCATTGCACCCTATGTCAAACATCGGCTAGAGTGGTAATAAAGCTCTTTAACATTGGACTGTAGAGAAATGGAACTCTGGTCTTTGGAGCGAGAAGGAGAACTTATATCTCATATTTGAGATGAGTTGGATGATTAGTTCAACATCAGCATCAGTGTCTGACATCACTAATGCACTTGTGGGTTAGTGCAAATCTTTTTTTGTCCTTTTTGCAAATCTTCCAACAACTAGTGTAAAGCATTCCCAGAAGTGTAGAAGTTGTTACTGCAGCAAACAGAAATAAAGTCTCTCTCACCATTTATTTTAGAAGAAATGCTGTGTAAACTTTTGGACTAAACATATTAACAAACATTGAAAGCGTATGGATGTAGTAACAGCATGCTAACTGAATGCCAGAATCATCACACACTTGAATTAGTATCATTATGTCATCTCAGATGTGTTCACGTATGTCATTGCTGAATCAGAGGACAATTTAAGCATCAACACTTTTGAAAAACTGCCCCTTTTTTACTATTTTCTGTTATGTATTTAATTTACGAATTTGATTAATCTTTATTTGTTGTGTGCCGTGTTTGGTGCAACCCTGTAACCAAAAATCGGGATCCTGAAAAAAGCAGATTTTTACATATTGTTTACTGTTACCATTCAGGCCACATCTCCTATTATGTAGCATCCCCTATAGTCTGTAAATGCCTGGGAAGTAAGGAGACCAATTGCTGGAGTTTTGGGAGAAGAATGTTGCACATTTCTTGTCTGATGAAGGATTCTAGCTGCTCAACAGCTCTGGGTCTTTTTATTAATTTTATTTCAAGATGCGCCAAATGTTTTCTATCGGTAAAAGGTCTGAACTGCAGACACCGAGACTTTTCTTCTGTCAAGCCATGCCGTTGTGATGGATACAGTATGTGGTTTAGCATTGTCTTGCTGAAATATGCAAGGCCTTCCCTGAAAGAGATGTTGTCTGGATGGAAGCATATGTTGTACCAAGACTTCTATATACTGTTCAGCATTGATAGTGCCAGAGGTGTAAGTTGCCCACGCCATAGGAAATGATACAACATTCCGTCAAAGGTGCAAGCTTTGGAACTGCGCGCTGATAACAACCTACTTGGTCTCTCTCTCAGTTTGCCTCAGTCCATTTTAAATGAGCTTTGGCCAAAGATGATGATGATGTTTCTGGATTGTGTTGACATGATATTATGTGCTGCAGATGGTTGGTTATCCAAAGTCTTGGCAATTTTACATTGTTTATCAATTTTTAAATGCAGTTTTTCACAGGTCTTTACCCATCTTTGCGTTTGAGAGACATTGTCTCTCTAGAATGCCCTTTATATATATATATCATATATCACTGTCTCAAATGTTTAGGAGTGTTGCTACTATAGTGTCCAGCCTTCTTTTCAGACGTTATTGCCACGGCTGGCCAGCGGCTCTCTTCTGCTGCCACATTCAATAAAAGAGCCTTTGTCTAAAGAGCCATTTCTAAAGAGCCAGTACTTTGCATGGTAAGTTTAAGCCATGGTATTATTTAAACAAGCTGCAATTCATATACTTTTAATGTACAATTTATTGAACTTATACCTTAAATTACCAAACACTAAGAAAAAAGTTAGCTTTTGACAGACAAAGCTCCTACCTGCCATGCATGTTTATTTTCTCCAGTTACAGCAAATCACCAAATCTTACATTACCTTCTATGTTAAAATTAATATATATACTAATATATTAAAAGGATCCCCAATCTGTCAGCAACCTCATTTTTGGTTTCTGTGTGCACTATAAACTCGGTCAGACAGCATGCTGGGCACATAGTGTCTTTATGCAAGTCAGCTCCCAAAGTTAACCTATGAGGACCACCTTTTCACAACAACACATTACTGGTAGGCGTATGTTGCATGTGACATTTCAAACATAGCATGATAAACTTTCCCAAAAGGTTGTTCTTGGGAAATCATTCACACTTTTATTCTCTAGTTTACAGTAGCAACATCCCTATTTACTTTACTTACTGTTGTTAAAATGCTGCTTTAGTATGTTTTTAACTACAAAAATATGACCTAACACATAATCTGAAGTCCTAGAAGTCGATAAAGAGTACCCAGCTAAACAAAAACATTATACTTAGGCAATATTTAGAAATAAAGAAACTTAAGAGGGTTTTAAGCACAAGCTTTCAAGCACAACTGTAAGTCTGCTTAAGTTGCATGTCATGCTACCTCGCTGAATTCACTGTATAGCACTACATTACTACAATTATACCAGACATGTTTTTAGCGACTGGGCATGAAAGCAGAAGGTATTCATGTAAAATGAATAACATGCTGTGGCATAACCAGGGTCTTATGGGACCCAGCACAGAATGATCCTCTAAAATGATTTCCAATCAACAAAAAACACAATGTAATTTATTTCTATTGTTATGTCTCCATCATTCTATTGTTCTTATGGAATGCCACTCCACCGACTAGCATCTAATGTTGAATCAAATGCTTAATTTAAAATTTATTTGAGATCAATTTGAGACTCCAATGCTACGTCACTCATATTTTATTCATTATTCCAACCAATCGCAAGCTGCCACATGTCTTTAAAGGGATTTAACAGAAGCTCCCACGTTGCAGCCTTCAGTTGCGGATGTTTCTACGTGCTCCACCTTCCTCCTCACCACCACCAGTTGTTTCCCAGTCCTGCTATCCTGGGAGGCGGCTTTGCCCCTGCTGTCCATATCCAGAAGGATCTGCGAGGATCTGCACGCTTAAAAACCAAAGACATAACCTTCCAATTGTACACCTTATTGAATATTAAACCTTGTTTTACATTTATCTACTCCTTGAGTCTTTTTGGCAGAATTTAACATTTTTGGTGCACAATTTTTAGGGATTAAGCTTTAGGTGTTAAGCTTTAATCCCAATGTCTTTCGTTCTGTTTTAATATGTAATGAAATATTTTACATATGTGTTTCCAAACCAGCAATGAAAAATATGAAAACACTAAATAATAAAAATATTTGGAAATGGCTAGATTAACCCAAATGTTAGATGGTAATAGGTTTAAATTAACTCTGTAAAGGGTCCTGGATCTGAGCCCTCTTCAATTCATTACTCTCATTATTAACTTTTTAGTTTCATAGCATTCACTAAAAAAAATCAGTTACTGAATTATTACTAGTTGTTACTAAATAATATGTCTTAAGATTAATAACTGTAGAAATGGTTCACACTCTCAAAAATTGTGTCATAAAGCAATATTTAAAGCGAAGAACAAAATCACACTTGGTTCTCTAAAGAACCTTTCAATAGATCATTCATTTTTAAATGAGATGCGCAGATGTGAAAACATTTTTAAAGTTTGACTTTTCACCTTATTAATTCTTATTCTTCAGTAACTACATGGACTATACCGTAAATTAGCAGAGCCATTCATATGTTATAAAAGTGTACAATAAAAGTTTGAAACTTCCACATAGGTTAGGTGAAGGTTATTTTAAATTAATCAAATGATCAAATTAAGGTTTTTTTTTCAACAATCATTCAAGTGTGTACGCAAAGATAGTGTAAATGTACTAAGATAGAGAACTGAGAGGCTTTGAGTGTTCATATAACAGAAAAATGGGAGAAAAATGATACACCTCCCTTGTTTTAAGCAAAGGAAAATTAGTACTGTTTTATAAGAAGCAATGACAGAAGGCAAACTGTGGACACTTACAATTCAGCTTCCTGTCTGTGGCGGTGTTGGGGCTTTACACACTCCAAACACAGTAATGCCTGTGTTTTGGTCATGCATTGTAATCAGGTCACACAAAGGCAAATGGTTTTTGGATTTCCCTCACGTAGTTAAGAACAGTAAAGAGTCTGAAAGGCAGGAACAAGAGTAGTAAGCAACACATACAGAACTTAAATGGCAGCGTTTTGGAGAATAAAGGGGTTTTTTTGTATCAAGGAACCAGGGCCTTGTTGCGCAATGCAGTTCAGCATAAATAAAAGCTATTATAAGATAAGAAACAGTTACTTTCATCCCAATGTCTGATTTGGTTCTGAAAAAGCTTGTAAGTCTTTAAATATTGTTGTTGATTTGGTAACCAGTGCTCATGGGAATTAAACAATTCCCATTCAATATGTTAAAAAACCCAGATATATAACAACATGGCTATAATGCTAATCTGCTTGTACATTCCACACTATATTTTGTGCTTGACATGACAATATTTATTTATTTTAAGATTTAGTATAAGACGTCTTTATTTTAGCCAAACACAAGCATTTAGTTAAATGAAATTACATGTCTTCAGGGCTATGACACAAACAAGTAATGTATAAAACATAACAGGACAGTACACAAGACTAAATATCCAAGTAAAGATGGATGAGCTGAAAACTAAATGTCATGTCTGCAGACTCCAAAAGAGCTCCCCTGACCTATATGTCACTGTGGAGTCTGAAACATGTAGTAGATTTACTGAAGCTGTGCTGTTTAGATAATAACATCAGTAGCACTCCTCTCCTACTGTGCGTCTCTGCCCCAGGGGAATATGGTGAGCTCCTGTTCCTCCAACTTTACTGCACCATTGTGGCAAATGAGCTACGGCAATGGTTCACAAGAGTATACATGTCCTTTGTACCATCCCTTTGAACTTCACATGTGTTTCAGAGTCCTGTAAGTTGCTGTTAAACAAATTAACATTAACACTAGCTAAAAACTATTTTAACTCACAGATTGAGATCTTGCCCCATGAGGTGCAAGTAACCTGTTAAGCTGAATGACAATAAATTAAGGGCTATTTTTTAAACTACACCATGAATATAACAATAATAGCCAGATAATATATTTTCTTGCGAGCTATCTATTTTAGACACATTGAGTAGAACATTTTTATTGCCATTGCGCTAGTACAATTAAATTAAGTAGAAAAGCTTGGGTGGAGCTTTTGCTTTTTCTCACAACATTGCCTACGTGTCTTTCTGGTCAGCATGGGGATCCATGGAGATACTGTTGCTTTGGTTAGCTCTTCTGAAATATAATCGAAGTGGTGAACCTGATATTGCTGTGTGCTAACCAGTCTAGTCTAATTAACAGCTAATTACAGAGTGCTTTCTACTTCAGACTAGAACACACCACTATATAGCATCAGTACTTATAATATTTAGCTAGTGTTGCTATGTACTAGCTGGGCTAGTCTTGCTAGCAATGTTTGGGTCAGCTATTCCACAGTAGCATAGAATAGCATATCCACAGCTTTATACTACACTGATATGCTGGTGGGGTCATCATAAGGAGCAGGCCACGTGCTGCCTGCCTTCCGGAAGCAGATTTACCAGAGGGGAGCAGGGGGAACTGGGGGAGCAGTCAGTTGCTCTGCTCTTCTGAAGCCCTGCCAGCAGTGTTTCCTTTACTGGGCCTCTGCTGGCAGCCAAGGGCCTTTGAAGAGGTTGCAGAGTGTTTGACAGCAACAGGCAAAGAGAGAAAGCAAGGGGGAGAAAGAAAGAAACAGAGAGAGAGAGAGAGAGAGGAGAGAGAGAAAGAGAGAGATTGCTATGGACTGACCTCTGGGGAGAGTAGTCTAAAAGCAGCTGCTGACCTGTCCTGCTCTTTAGCATGCTCTGTAGTCCTGTCATATTAATCTGCAGAGAGGATTTAGATATCTGCAGTTTCATGTAGGAACATGTGCTGCATCCGCCTTTTACTTGCTTTGCAAGGAGATTTAGATTTATAGGCAAACCAGTCTGTGGCATATATGAGAATCCAGTTCTGGTGAGCTGCAGCACTGCAGGCTTGTGCGTTCTGCCTCATTACACTCCTGAGTCAACTCCTCAGCTAGTTAGCAAAGTCGTCATGATTGAATTCAGAGCATTAGATGAGAGAAAACACTAATATCCGTGGAGCTGTTTCCCTGAAGAAAGTCAGTTTGACATGCTGATGGGATGCAAAAACATGCACTTGTTTAGTCAAAGAAGAAATATCTGGTGAAGGTTGAGTCTCATCAATGTTAAGGGAAATTTCATTTGCTACTTTATTAAATGATTAAAATATAAACATTAGAATCTAGAATGGTTTGTTGTTAAAATCTCCCTTCAAAAGTAACTTTTTTCATAATGGTGGTGATAGGAACCAAATGTATGAAGAGTTTAATAACTGTAAAAGTAGAATATTATTACATGAAATGTTTATAAATACACTGTCTGATGCCTGATTTCATGTTAGTTTTGTAGATAATCTTTTACAGATATAAATTAAATATAAAGATTAACATCAAGGTTGGGGTGTAAGTGTTAGAAGTTGGTAAATGAATTTTACAGTGTACAGTGAATTTTATAGATAGGTATGTTCAAATTACAAGCATTTTATTCAAATATATTATACAATTATACAAATAAAGCATTAGCTTTTAGTTTTGTTCCTGAGTTATAAGCCCAATACAGCCAACAAGCAATGAAAGCTTACAGTTAGGTAGTGCAACCTGCATATCTAAATCATCACACACCCTAAAAAGTGCACTGAAGTATTTAATAATCACAAACAGATTTGCTTACTTGGTTTCTGTGACATACTGTTATCTATATAAATGGACAAAAGTAAGATAGGATAGTTGTTACTGGTGATTTTAGCTATGCAATGTACTTTTGTCTATTTTTTATAGCCTTCAAATTTCCTCATTTCCTGCTAATTAGCAGCCAGGCTAATTACAGATTGTTTTTTTGGTGTCTTATTGTGTTTCCTAAAATGTTGACATTTTAATCTAATATTGAGCATCAGTTTCTGTTTGTTCAAGTGTTGACCAGAATTAATTCAAATGAAGTCTCATAAGATAATATTTATTTCCTATTGAAGCCATACTAATTAGCTCATGGATTCATAGGTCTGTTAGTTTTCTGGCAAGAGCTAAAACATCCATCTTGCAAAAACATGCTGACAAATTCTTATTACTTGGTCCGATGCCCATGCCCCTGTAGACAATTTAACAAAAGTATCTAACACCTGGCACCAGTAGCAACTAACAGTGCCAACTCCTCCACCATGCTCTGCCTTAGCTGCCTGCCTCAGAGCTGAGATAATAGAGAACATCCAGTACAAGTCTGAGGGAACAAACATACATCTTAGTAAAACAGATACAAGTAGATGAAACACATGGTTCCGATGTTGTTCAGCCTATATACGGAGATGTTATTACAGAAAATCACTGCTCTTTTAAATGTATTCTCTCAAAAACTACATTCTTTTATGTATAGATGTGCCATCAGAGAGTTGAATGTCTTGAAAGTTGCCTATCGATGTTTCAATCTGATGATCAGAGCTGATTCTTAATGGATCCGTGTTGGCTACATTATGTCTGATCAATCCTTTCTTAAGGATATTTTATTCTATTGCATGACTCCATGTCATGAGGCAATTTGAAGTGGACTAGGTGGAACATTTAAACTAACTGTTATGTCTTTTCAACATAAAATAATATTATAATCCATCCAATCCCTTTTTTTTGTACATTTCTGTTCATTTGAAAAAAATATGCCTGCAACATGCACCAATAAAGTTGGCGCAGGGAGAATTTAAGATTGGGAACATGGTCATGCAATTATACAGGTGATGCAATTTATACTTGGGTATAAAGGTAGCATCTAGGAAAGACTATAATTTATGAGTAAGGATAAAAAAAATAATGTTGTTTGAGTCCATTAACACAATGAAATGAAAAATAAAATCCCTTTGCTGTTCCACATTTCTACATTTTCTTAAAAAAATTGCACATTTTGCATTTTAATTTGAGTAATGTCTTTGATAATGTACACTCACATTAGAAATGCAATTGTAAATACACAATTTGCATTTGAATGTTTAAACTTTTTGAATTCGAATTTCTTGTAAAAGTATTATGACAAATGTTCCAAAATTTCTTGGAATAAAACCTCTTTACACTAACTTACATTGAAAGTTAAGAATGTTTTTGGTCTATTTTGTAAAGTTACTATTTGTTGGAGATAACTGTTTTTCTTTGGACAGTCACAGTATATAATATATAATATGTATAACTGTCTCCTCTATAGCCTGCATTTCTTTTATCTAGACTCATTTTCACTTATACTTTCAATTATATTTTCATGTGTTAAATGTGGCATGACAATAAACGTTATTTAATTTTAATTATATTTCATGTACATACAAAGTTACAGGCTATAATGGTAACAAAATTGTATTAAAGCTATAATACACAAAGTTTAAAGATTTGAATTTATTTTGGGATATACATCACATTCATTGTTTACTATGTGAGGTTAATTTGTAACACCATGTTAAAAAATTGCCCTGTACAGGCCTTCCATTAGATTGGCTAGTTATTGCTATGACTTGTCAATATGCCTCAAAACAGTACATTATTCCAGGCTAATTAAAATAATGTAGATGTGAGTTCTAAAACTTATACTGACAACTCGGTAATAAAACTGCTAATACCAAGGCACATTTGAACTTAAATGTCACATTTAACTAAAAAATATATTACATTTTACTCCACTTATTTACTCCACAACGTAAATCATATAAAGATATATGTCAAACAATTTGTATATTGAAATCAGTCATACATTAGCCTTAGTCCTCACTTTTGTGTTCATATTGCTCAAATGTATTATACCTCTGTAAATAGTCTAATAGAGTTGCGGTGGGAAGTTAGTTAGACTTTAGTTTGCCAACTGACTTTGAGAAATATCCATGTTCCTCCAATGAGCCATGACCACCATACACCACAATGCCATTAATCATTCTGTCCAGAGGTCAGGAAGACAGAAAGGAGAGTTCAACCAACAGGGTCAGAGGTTATGTTGTCTTTATTTAAGCATGTTCTACTAACTATCAGCATCTTGTAAAATTAGAGTTATTGCTGCTAAAAGCATTCAAGGGGCCCAGTCATTTTTTGAGTGCTCTGATGTTGTCAGGTCTTCAAAAAAAAAATTGTATAAAGATACATCCCAAACAGTTTTATTTAAACTTATATTTCAGCAAAACATTATATCATATATATGTCCAGTATATATGATATATACTCATCACTGTCTGCAAAAAGCATTTACCACTGACTCTTGGTTGCTGCTTTTTGCTATTATTTGAGGGTGGTGCACTGTTGTTCAAAAGCAGTGTATCTTTAGTAGTGACAAAGCTCCAGAAGGCCCCTCGTTCTGCTGTCCCGAGGTTTATGACTCTGCTGAACTCTGATAAACACTTCCTCTGCTCAGGGCAGGATAATGGCTCTTTATCTCTTGACTGCCTTCGAGGTCTATGGGGAGAGCAAGGGGCCTCCTGTGCCATCCCTCCATCATCCGGATTACACACTCCTGGTCTCCTGAATGTTCTTTGGCAGTAAACTTTAATGTCTTCTGTGACAGACATGAGCAAATGGCCCAATGAATGTTAAGTGGAGGAGTATTATTTAGTCTATTGTTTGTTGCTTTATCAGAAGATCAAGGTTACTGATCAAATGCGTATGCATTTAACTGAAATGTCCCACAGTTTATGTATCTGTTTTACTGTTCTTGGTCAAATAATCATTTAAAAGTCTTTAAAAAAAAATTAATGTTACGTCAGTATAGTATGCTGCAAAGGTCAGGGCTATTGGCCTTCCAGTACAAGAATTTCATCGGCATCAAGAAAAAAAACAGATTTAACAGAAAACTACATAGAAGCATACTTATTTTCACTGTACCTGATAAACTGGCAACTTAACGTATATCCTAAGTATTTGCAATGTTGCTGTTGTCCCATTAGTATGCTTAGCTACACGTTTCCTTCCCTGTATTTCCCTTTCTGAATTTGAAGCATAACCAGGCAAGGCAGAACGAAGCATTAACACGCACAAGCCTTTTCCCTAACACTGTGTGACATTCTGGGCTGTGGGCCTTGGGAACAGTTGGTTTTTTCAGAGGGCTGTCTGCAGCTTTGTGGTCAGACTGGCATGAGTATCTGTCATGTGGCGGCAAGTCAGAGTCACTGTTCTATCAGATCTGAAAGATCCGAGAGGCTCAGAGAAACTCATCATGACACATAAATCATCACACTATATTCTGTGCTTTCTCTTCATGATCAGCTCATAGTCAGTATTAAAGTACTTAGTATCCTGCTGTTTTTATATTTATCAATCTTCACTCCATCAGAATGAACATTTTCATTTGCTAAACTGTTGTGGCTTTTATAAAGTAGTTTCCGGACCATTTTGGAACAAACTGTGTTGCTTACTTGGTTCAATGTTAATTAAGGAGAAAGCAGAGTTAATGAGACTCCATCCTGAGTGCCTTAAGCTCTTTCACTGTTACTGATTAACAAAGCCCGGGTGAGCTTTAGATGCTCTCAGTCCACTGACATCTAATCGTTTTCTTTCCGTCTTAAGCCCAATTTGTCCTAAGGGAATAGTTCAACCTGCCAGTATTGCCCTCTGAAGAAATTTTCACAGCATTCTTAGGAGAACAGCACTTAGATAGGTTGTTGCTGTTTTGTGACTGTGGTACATGTATGGAAATTTTAGGAGTTTACTATATTGTTTGTGTGCAATTATTAAAAAAAATATTATACATTTTTTTTTATTTACAGTTTTTTTATTGCTTGTGCATATTTATAATTACTTAATGTACTAAAGGCTTTTTGACTTGACTAGCTAAAGGTGATTATCAGAAGTAAAATATTGCATTTTTATATCCTCTCACGCTTCCTGTGATCCATGTATTGTTCCACATTTCCTCCTCACATCTAAATGTATTGTTTAGAGCAGAAAAAATCTTCCGTCACCAGCACATTTCAAGTAGCCCTAGAGACTGAGGTCATGAATCATTTGTAATGTGGTAACACAGTGAGTGAGAAAATTACAAAGCTAAATAAAGAATTAATTATTCATATTTTTTTTCTACAATTTAACAATTTTACAATTAGGGCTTGTAGAAAACCATATTTGTGACTGTGATATTAAAAAACCCATTTGTCATTGAAAAGACTTCTGTTTAAAAGAGAGCAGTTCAATATTGCTGTAGAACTGCTATAACAAAATGTAAAAAACAAAACAAGCAAGAAAACCACAAAAGGGAGCTAATAAAACACAACAAAGCAGTTAGCACCTTAACCTCATTTTTGGCGTAATCCTGATTACCAAATGTAATTCAACAATAACAGTGAAAAGACTAAAAAACATTTAAAATAAATACGTTATAACATAACATACATCACACTGCAGTTGAAACCACATAGTCTAGTCAAATGAGCATGCTGTTTTATATCAACAGAATTTAACATCAGTGTAGTGTTAGCCTGTTTAAATAAAGATTTATAGAACTGAAATTCAAATACATAGCACTTTGTGTGTATTGAAAATATACAGAACATTCAGTCCATCATGCAACACTATCATTCTTTAGCTGTATGTCGGGTGTATTGGGGCACACATAAGTTATTTATCAACAGCATGGGGTTAAACCTCCGGTCAGGACCATAATGCTTTCCATTCGCTGAAAGGCACTGTGCACTCTTTTCTTTTGCTGTCCACCCCCACTAAGAGCACACTACACTAAATCTCTCCTATTCCCCTCCTGAACCGATTGATTCATCATGAGTGTCATCCTGGGATCGGTTCCCTTTCTTTCCCCTTTGTAGCGTGCATACCCACATTGAACACCCATGTTCAGCGACAGTATGATTTTGTTCAGTGTTGCTGTCTGAACAGTGTTATCACTGTGTTAAATCAAAGCTCTCCTCACCTCGCCACACAGTGATTAAGTGGCAAGTCGTACTGAAAAGAAAAGAACAATTAAAGCCTGAGCCTTTACATTGTCTGGAAATAATGCTGCACATGTATTAGGCAAAAAATATACGGCCATTTAATTTTGTTAGTTCCTTCAGTTTTGTAGTTTTTGCAAATGGAAGATCAAAACAGCTTCCTATTTTCTGTAGGTTAACTAGGGCTGCAACTATCGAATATTTTTGTAATCGAGTATTCTTTCGATTTTTTTAATCTATTAATCGAGTAATTGGATAAATCACTTTTGTGTTTTTAAATAACTACATTGATAGTGTGTTATGCAACATGAAAGGCCTCTTAAAATGGGCAAGCAATTGGCTGTTATTCCTCACAAAAGGTTTTTATTCAAACTCAACACTTTTACTAGATCAAAGCTTAAAACCTTTGGCTCCAGAACTAATCCCATTTATTCATGTACCTGGATAAAACTATGAAATACAACAAAGGGTAGCCTATTTGTCCAAAGTTTTATCTTAATAAAAAAAAGGAAAAATGGTTGCACCCCCTGCAATAGCCCATCTGAGAATAAAGAATTACCAACAAAATGTATAAAGGTACAAAATAGCGAAAAATATACATAAATAAATAATTCAAGTATTACTAACACTCAAACTTAAACAGTACAGTTTAGTTTCAGCTTATCCAGATGAGGTAGACAGAGTAGAGAGCGCAAGAGAGAGAATTGTCTGTGGAAGCGCAGACAGGGTCACATATTGTTCCCCACTCAGGAACACTGTAGCCCCCTCAAAAGATTCAAGGATCTGAGTCAGCTCTTTAGTCATGATCCACTGCTCCGGCTTCAGATCCAAATAGTGGTTCTTTCTTCGTGGGTTGACTGCAGGATCGGAAAGAGCTGTTCACTCTTTTTAAATCTCACAGAGGCCACAAAACCTGAGATGGTTTTGTTAATTTTTTAAAAAGCTGCCACTACACTGGTCCCATTATCATGGACAACTGCCTTCACCTTTTTTAAAAGGAATGTGAAATTTGGTAGCAGCCTCCTCCAGTCAATCTGCAATGTTTCTGGCTGTATTCTGACTGTACTGACTGTAGTAAGGGAGAGGGAATTAATTTCCCAATCAACTCCCATAAAATGACAAGTGACCCCCAGATAAGCCTTGTTGTTAGTGCAACACAGTCTGTCTCCTTAAGAACACTCTTTAACCCTCTAATTATAGTAGTTTTGCCCCATTGTATTTGTGAAATGTGTTCTTGAGGGAATGGTGTATTTGGGATCGAAGGCTTTAGTTTTATTCTTAAATCCTGTAACCAAACCTAAAGTGTGTGTGTGTGTGTGTGTGTGTGTGTATGTATGTGCACGTGAGTGCAGGAGGGAGAGATGAGCAGAGATAAATTACATGAGTGAGATGTTGGTGCATTTGCTGCTTTCGGTTCAGGTGCTACAGCATTGACCGAGTACTATTAGGGTAGACCAGGTATGTTTTACAGCATATACATTTCACTTACATTGTCTTCCTTAGGCCGTATAAAATGGGCCCACACGTTTTAGCCTTTTACGCACACACCTATCTTTATTTTCCGGCATTGCCAAATAGAGCAAAGTAAATCACCTAAAATATTTGAAAAGTGCGTCAGTTATAACAGTCAGTGTTAAACAATGATACTGGAGCTGCAGAAGACATTTAAAATTAGATGGACTTTGGTGACATTAGTTAAACGAAGCCTTGTGGAGGAATTTGCCTCAAACATTTTTTGTTAATTTCAAGTTACTCGTATTCAAGTATTCAAGTTACTCGAATAATCGTTTCTGCCCTAGGGTTAACCCTTTAAACTCTGGTCCTTGAGTGCTGGATTCTTGCATTATTTATAGATATGCTTAAACACATTTGACTGACATTTTAACTTACTAGTTTATTGTCTGATTTAGTCAGAGCACTAGAGCAAAGAAAACATCAAACTATTCTCATTACTGTCCCTCAGTTTCCCACACTGCTTTAAACTCTAAGGACCACTTTCTCATACCCAGATTAGCCTAAACTAAGAATTTCCAAAGGTAATTCCCTATTGACACTGAAATATATTCCAGGCTATTTATTAAAGGACTTAACTGAGAGATGTATGTGTTTCTTACTTTCCATATTAATGAGTACCCAAATGTATTCTCTCTTTAGTTTTCTCTTATTATTCCTTATTTAATCTTGACACGACCACACAGTTTCGTTTTTTTTGTTATGACAGTGGCAATATACTACATGTACAGTTGTATGTAAAAGCTTTGAACCGGGTTATATTTGTTACTTCTATGTATGTGCCAGGCATCACAATAAGAATATGTTGTGTGACTGTAGTAGCATTAAGCTATGCCACAAAACAAAAAATGCCTTCTTCTTGTAATTTGCCCTTCATCAAAAATGCTGTTGAAATCAACAGTTTAAAGAATTGGATCAAAAAAGCTCTGTTTTAGATGTTAACTTTGTCTTTAGGTCACTAAGCAAATAAACAAAAACGGAGACGATTTTCTTTTTCCTAGTTTTGCTATTATATTGATGTGATGTTAGATCAAGCAAGGCTACAATTACTGAGGAAATCAAATTCCAACAGGTTCTAAGACCCTACAAAAAAAGGATAAAAGTGGATTGCTGAAAGGGTGCATTTCTTTTGTTCAAGTGACATTTATGTTTAGCTTGTTTTGTTAAATTCAGCAATTTAAAATTAATTAGTGAAATTTAACTTATTAAATTCAGCAAATAAATATTATTTTTGCATTGATGTGTCATACCGCTCCATGCAGGGCTTTTTTAAAAATCCTTTAAAAATCAATAAAATAGAGGTGCCCACACATTGGCTTAAGTTATGTTACAGTGAGGAATTGAAGTCTGAACCCACATGCTGGTCCTTACAGTTTAAGAGGTGAACATTTTTCTCAGCTTATCAGATTGTCAAGAGAATTTCCTTCATATTGTTTCATATTATTTGGCTCTGCACCAGGCCATGCTAACAACCTCCTGGCTGAAGGACCACTAGCCTAAACACAAGTTCAAGAGAGAAGATGAGAGCTGACGGTACACGGACGTCCTGAACACAGCAGTGGAAATTCCCTGCCGGAAGTTTGTCCATCCTGCACGAGGAATGCTGGTTTGACTCCAAAAGAGGAGGGAGTGTGTCCACTGTATACATTCCTACTTTCTATAGATTTTTTGTCTTTTGGGGTCAAAGGCTCATGCAGAGCTTAGTTTACCCTACTTAAAAGAAACAGACAGTGCATTTCCTGCTGAAAGATTCAAAAGGGCCTTGTATCATAAACCCTGCTTTTTTTGATTCACTATTACTGTTTCCTGAATCAGAGTGGTGTGTGTCTTCATGCTGGACAAATGTTCCTTTCTTCCTGTAGATCTACGCCATCGTTCATTGTCTAGGGCACAAATCTTGTCTTGGTTGCCACGGTTACTCTGTGCCACTGTGACTGAATTGGTTTTGCTGTGAAAGCCACTCAGGCCTCCGTTTCCTTGAAGCTGAAGTTGTGGAAACCAATGATGTAACTGTGGACTGAATGCACTGAATAGAATATCTTCTGAAATGTAGTCCCCAGCAAAGACCCACATAAACCTGCCATTATGGCCTTTTCAATTAAGACACTTTGTCATCTGTCATCAGAGTGCTTTCATGGGTTTCATTATCTTACCACATAAAAAAGGGCTGAGAGATTGAAATGTGAGCCAAAGAGTGTGACTCTGAGAGAGCAGCCACATAAAGTCTACTATTTCCTTCTGTGTGAAAAGATGATTGAACCACGGTACCATTAAAGCGACAGTTCAGTAAGAAACCAAACTTACATAATTGTAGCACAGTTTTTATGTTAAATGGTCTCAACCAGCTGTGTGTCTGAGGTTTACTTGGTTAGTTTTGCACTGGTAGTTATGTAAAGATCTGAAGTTGATGCCTTAATGTCTGTTTTTAAAAAATGGCTGCTGTTACACCCTGTGGTACATTAAAATGTCACAAACCCTACGGACATGCCATTTGGGCATTTTTCCTTTGAGTGTATTTCTCTGAATTATACTCTGAATTACAAGGTTGTTAAGAATGTGAAGTAATGCTATTTGTACATGCAAGCTAACACTGCTGCACATTCAACTGACATCATAAGACTGATAACCTTAAACTTGTAAGCTTGTAAAATATGGTTAAGCTGCTTTGGCAGTAGTAGGCTACATATGGAGCAGCTGGTGTTGATATAAAACTGTAAAGACCTACTTTCACGTGATGTCATTTCAGCACTGGAGCACTGGTCTGCTTATATCATAGATGGAACACCATTTGTATATTAGAATCTCAATAACCTTGTTTTTTTAGATGATCTAGTGACATGTAGAAGGAAAATGTACAAAATACAAAACAGATGCAGATTACAGAATGATGCATGACTTTAAATTCTATATATCTGACAAGCAAAGGAGACTTTATCAAGGAGACACTAATTAGCACTGTGCAAACTGCATGCCCAAATCATAAGATACTTGTGGACTGAATCGAGTTGTTGAGTAATCTTAAATAGAATTTTGCAGTGTTTTCTGACACTGTGTGGCATACTGAGACCTCAAAAGAATGAAAGTGAGTTACAAAACTAAAAACCTGCCATACCTAAGTCTGAATAACAGTATGACATACCTTGTTAGTATGTCATGGTATCTGAGTGGTAAGCTTTTATTACATGTTAGCTATATTCGCCACCTTGCTCCAGTGCAAAACAAAACTTCAGAAACCAAACATATCTTGGATCAGTGAAAAAATTGTGAATTGTTTTTTATTTGCAAAACCTTTGCTTTAAACATCGTAGACACACATACACACTTAAAGCTAATTCTTCTGTAGTCATTTATCTAGCTGAGTCAGGACCAAAGCGTGGAGCTCCAGTGGTTGGATATTTAGATCAAAGGCTACAGTACAGTCTATGGTTCATTGCATGGCTGAAGCATGAACTCACAGAAGAAAACTGATGCAGTAGCCGTCTGGTTATGTCTGAAAATTGGACCCACCTAGATCACGCACTTCTCACCAGAACTGCTACTTGCTCCAAAACAAACACTCAGCACTGGACTGGGGCACAGGGATGTCCCATTTGAAGTATACAACATTAATTATAACATGTTATTTCTAATTTGCCTAATTTGGATAGTTCCAGGGTTATGTAGCCCCGCAGTTTTTCAGTTTGACTGTAGTTGCTTAACCCCTTTAAGCTGAATACTTTGCATGTGGGACTACATTTTAGTTCCCTGCTGAAAGTTATATTTTAATCTCAAAATAAGTCTACCTACTTTATGTTAATTGCTGTAATAGTAAAAATGTAGAATGACAGTCTTGAGCTTTACAACTGAGTAATAAGCCTGTTGTTTACAGGGTTAAATAGTTTTTAGCTATGTGAAAAGGAGCTACACTATATGTCACAGTCTAGAATATTTTTCTGCTTAATTAATACAAATATGTTAAGGTACATTAATCTGGAGCAGCTGCACAAGATCACACGACTTAAGCATTGGCTTGAGGGGTATTAAATACTTTTGGGGTGAGTTGGAGTGGTCTGTAATCATCTAACATCAATACCTGACTCACATGGTCTTATGGCCGAATGCATCTAAAACTTTACAGTATTGTCCCAACCTCTAGTAAAAAGAAGCCTTCCCAGATAAGCAGTTGTTAAAGTTGTTGCATAGGGAGACAGACCCACTAATACCCTTGTTTCAATGGATGTACAGGTTTGAGGTGGACTGGAGAGGAATGACACTATCACAAACTCATCACAAAAAATGAACGACGAATCCTACCATGTGCTATGGGTGAAGAAACAGCACGGCTGGCGAAGATGGTTGGCGAAAACAGCAGTGTGGCGAGGCCCGGAAGGAGGACCCAATAGGAGGACGTTTGGACAGCAGCCAGCGAGGATCTGCCGGTGGAGGAGTGTGGTGACCTACTAGTGTTGGCCTCAATCCTCTAGTGATGCTGAGAGCAATAGTTTGGCAGGCATGTTTGGCATTTGAGAAGGAAGCGCTGAGAATTTGGTCCGAGGACTGTGTGCTGCTGCCGGCGGAGCTGAACAGACACATGGATCGCGCAACACCGCACCAGCCGCTCTTCAAGTCGTCCCAGCTTCAACTCCCCATGGTTTACGCGGACCCGAGGAAGGACTGGCAGCACATATGACTGAGAGTGCACATGTCTATTTACTGGGACAGTGGATATACCAAACCTGTGCTGCAGAGATGCTGTGCCTCAGGAACTCTCTTCACACTCTGCACGGACTAGTTGTAGGTCACAGAGACAGGTGACCACGGGGCGGGCCAGTAGCATTAGGCGGCGGTTTCTCCACTGCAGCCTAGTCGATAAAAGAGGATTGTTTTAAAGAGCTGTGTCTTCTTCTGCGCCTACACTACAATGGTGTCAGAGACCATAGTGCCAGCAACCAGACAGGACATGTGCTACCACAAACTGTACATACTGAGTTTAACTCATTTGGTCAGACAAAACATTTATTTCCCCCAAATCTCTAAAACTCTTTTGTAGAACTGCATTCTTTCATGTGTGCATTTACAGTTGGCCTATAACACTTTTTTTATATGGCAATTTAGCCGATGAGCTGATTTAACAATCTCCCCTCTATAACAAAGTAGGCTGTTTTATGATTTGTTTACACCCACAAATGCTGTGACTGGTTTGTGACTTCTGCTCATTTGATCAGGCCCCGCCCACTCTGAGCCAGACTGTAGGGTGGGCGTGTTTAGAAAACACACTCTACACTCTAAAACACACACCACAGTCTGTACAGTGGGTAAAGAAAGACGCCGCATAGCTCTTACTTGGATTCTTACTACCGGACGAGAAAAGTTACTTTTATTTAACGCGCACGTGCTTATTAACCAGCACGGCGTTTCTCAAAGCGTGAACCCACACGAGCGTTTACTTTAAAGAGATCGCGTGTGGCTGTAGTGATAAAGTGACCTTCCTTTACCAAAAGTAAGCGACAGCATCTCTCCAAACAACGGTTAATGGACGAAGTACGGCACTGAGACTGAAGCCGCTGTAAGGTAGGGTCTTGTTTCAGTGCATTCACCATCACGATTTTAGCTGCTGTATATGCCAGTGAGGGGTTTTGAGCTGCTAGTTTCTGAACAGCCCCTAGATCTAGTCCTTTGGTGCAACTACGCATTACACAACATCTGGAGTAGTAAGTGTGTGTGTGTGTGTGTGTGTGTGTTACTGTGGCAGGGGCGCTGTTGTTTCATCTCTAATCTGGTTGCACGCTTAATCTGCAACACGACAGATTAGAGCGAATAACGTCAGTGTAGTGATTTTAGTGGAGGGATCCCCATGTGCCATGTAAGGCTCTTCTCCCACTCTGTATTTTTCAACTAGCTGCTCTACGTGGAGCCAACACTGCCTACAGTGAGGTTCCATGCAGCTAAACACACCTCTACCCTGTCACTATCCTGTGAGCCAGCATTTAAAAATGTGCTCATTTGGCACATCTTCATTTCCAACATAAACAATCTTACAACATGACTGCAGTAACATAAACCGTGATTAAAAATGACATTGGAAGCAATATATACCTGAGGAAACAAGTGTCTTTATTCTTTGTAGTAATTCCTTATTCATTACACATACACACACATACACATAGTGAAAAGATCTATGAGATAAACCAGTGACTAATGGTATAGTCTTCTAAAGATCTGGTCTGCTGATGCAAGATGTTAGATGTGTAAAAAAAAAAAGATAAGAATAAGAGTCAGTTTGATTCATTGCTGTGCAATACACTATTTATTTGTTACTGCTGCATCAGTCTTCTGTCTGCAATATGTATTTAAGACCACCATGTTTTATTGTGTGCTATTGGCAGTCTTTAACCAGTTAGCCATAGTAGGTAGTAGGAAATGAACAGAGTGTTGAGCGGCAAAGGTTCATTAATGCACATGGACAGTGAATTTAGGTTTTTACAAGGGTGCAGAGGGAAAGTTGATTAAATATGGACCCCTTGTCTACACAGAAGAAAAATAGCTTATTTGTGACAGCAATCCTACTTTATGGCAAATGTGTTCTGGTGAATTGTGCTACCTTGTTGAAATGTCCTACCGTAGAATATAGGCTTTTTAACGCTGACAGACAGAAGCAGTGTTTGACTTTGTAAAGTGATTGCAGTGATGTGATGTGGTGTTCTGGGAGCAGTTATGGACAGGATTCATAGGTTATGGTAGATGTTTTGAAATGTGACACTACTGTGTTTATTTCAACTCATCAGATCAACTTGTCAGAAAATGTTCACTAAAGATGACAGGGGGCCTGGCCACAGCTTGTGGTTCCAGATAATGTTGAATTGTATAGCAAAGAATATCATGATACCTAAAGATATGTGATATTTTTTACAAGACTTTTTGTGAGGGTTTTGAGTTTGGACAGATAGAATGTGGCAGTTAAACAGCAGTGATACTCAAAAACTAAATCAACTATAAGTGCAAAAATGATTTAAAAATTAGATAATGGCTTATTATCAATTTTTGCAAGCTTGCTTATTTATTCTGTATACTTTGATGTAGGCTGATGTCTTTCAGTTTGATACATTTGTCTTTTAATAGAAGCCTTTAAATTAACAACAAAGTTTCCTGGCATAAATGTTGTGTTATTAAACCAGGGCTTCTGAGCTCTCTGTACATCTCTCTGTCTGTCTGCTCTCACAATGATTCACTTCAGTTATAATTCTTCAGGAAACAGTTTAATGCTTTTTGAAGGTCAGATCCATTTTAATTTGATTAAATAATTCAATTAAAAAACCTCTTTATATTCCAGGTTTATTTACTATGCCTTATTATTTGGTAACATCATGGACTACAATACAAACTAAGTGTAGTAAAACTACACTCATTCGTCAAGTAGTACAAATCCGCTGGTGGGTCCTGAATGCTATATACAAAACTGATGCACTAGCCTTGTCTTCTACGTATATATGTGCATTTCACACACAAAAAAGTGGGTGGATATATTACACGTGCAGCTGAAAACATATGATACTTAATTTAGGAAAACTTGAAGCTCAATCACATTAATGGCAGAGAGTGCAAAGATTGCAGGAGAAAACAAAGTGAATGTGAAGAGTGTCATAATTATGGTAAGATTATAATTGCCAGAAGGATTAAATATTTTTTTTTGCAGGGACCCCCTGGTGGCTTGCACCCATGGGCACACAATGAATAAGTCAAGCCTGCCTGCAGTATCTGGTATTTTGCTTTAGTTTCCCTTTAACAATGGCAGCAGACATAGTTACTAGATAAAGGAACTTGTGCTGAATTACACAGTTTAATCACTCAGATGTGAATGTATTAGATGACACAGCACAAAATATACCATAATGCAGATGCAATAAACTAATTTTCATCTGTGTCTGTGCCCGTATGCACGTCTGGCCCAGAACTACTTCTATAGTGCTCTCTGTTCTACTAGAAAAATAAGTTTTCCACTAGGGGGAACATGAACCTCAGTCGAAGTCAGATGATGCTATTTGCAGTGCTGCACAATTGACATCCTTATAATGGTTGAGTTTAACTGTTTTAACTGTTAATTGAGGAAAGAAATTGTTACACTATTCAAATAACACTGTGCAGGTAAAGCAAGTGCTAATGATTAAGCAAATTTAAAATTGAATCAACCCAGATTTTATTTCTGCATGTTTATGTTTAAAAAGCCAGCCAAGATTCAAGCTGACTGCTAACTGATAAACTACAACAAATGTTTCAACCTCTTTGTTTTGTTTACTTCCCACATAAACCACATGACCTCCCAAGCCGGGTGAATGAGTTCCTCTTCAGAGAAAACTGCTGTTTGACTTGAAAGCAGCCAAGGAGTAAGGTTGTCATGATCAAACCTCACATCTTAAAATTTAGACCCAAATGTATGTACATATAACAAAATGAGCAGCAATGACAGTGTGTCAAGGAGGGACGTGGGGCTATACAGACTAGTTCAGACTCATCCCACACTTCCACACTGTTCAAATCAGCAGACTATGTAATAAAAGGCATCTTTAAAAAGGGAGCTCTCAGGAGCTTTTGAAGTGTTTTTAAGCAAGATGATTGTTCAGTGATTACTCACTACTTGTAGTTTGGATTTGTTGCCAGGACACTTATTCATACAGTACCTCTACAACTGTGTTTTCAGGGCATTGCATTTGTTTTTTTAGCACTTACATTCTTGCATTTTCTACAGTTCAGCTCACTTTGCTCTTATTAAAACTTTAATGAAGAAATGTATGACTTAAAAGTCTTAATAAGAGCTTTTTAGCTGTACACAAAGAACAGAAGTAAGGTCTATTCACTGATGTGATATCAGAGGTACATCAAAAGATGAATGCACAATGAAATGCACATTGATGTTTGATTCTGACTCAAACTGCATGCTGGTTGGGAGTGTACTGTGTTGTGCTGGGTTTCTCTCTGTCTTTTCCAGTTGTGGCTGAATAAGGATAATCAAGCCTCAACTTGCTGTTAACACTGCTGTGAATCAACCAAATAACTTTTTATTCAAGTTTTTTACTATATTAATCCACTGTGCATAGATTTATGAACCTCAGCCACACACACACACACACACACACACACACACACACACACACACACACACACAGGTACTATATATGCCTTAGTGTGTCTGTATCTGTGACAATACTGGCACCTAAATACACTCTCAGTATCTGTGACAGGGATAACGATACCTATGACTGATTTCTGACATGATTCTGCATGCATGTACCAGCCAGTTGAAGTTAACAGCACGTCACGTGTGTGGGTTGACAGGCACCAGTAAAAATGCTTAGGCCAATCTGTAGTGCAGTATTTCTTGAAAAGAGAGAGACGATAGTGATTAGGTGGCAGGCCTGTTGAAATCCTTCCTAAGTTTGAGAGAATGGTTGAGAGATTTCTTTTAGTTATCCCTCATCTAAGGTTGGTTATTGGGGGAACAAATCTACATTGGTCAGCTGAATCACACAGCAGTGGAGGGGCTGTAATGACTGTAATAATTTAATCAGAATCACTGTATATCACTATGTGTGTTATTTGGAATTTGTCGTTGTAAGCGCTGACAACTTGTTGCATGCATGCTTATGTTTACACATACACCGTTTTATCTTATGTTTTTATGTAAGTTGTTAAGTTTTTAACTATTTTGCACAATATTGTTTTACAATTTATTAAGTTGTCACATATGATTCTTATTTCTATATATGGTTAACATACTTAATATATATAGTAATTAATATTAGACAGTTTGTATCACTATTGGAACTCGGTATCAGCTGGTACTTAAGGATTGGGTATAGGAAGTGGAAAAATAGTATATTAGGAGTGGATGAATATCACTTTTTCACTTTCTTAAGAATTATAAGAAATTAACCTGTTTATCTGAACAGTGAAAGTTTGTTTGCCTAGAAAAATAATATATAATACAAATAACATTACGGCAAATGGTGGTAAATGGTTTGTTTAATTTTCAAACCTGTACTAAATGAAGCCGAATGTTATTTTTTTATTTTATCCAGTACCTAGTTTGGTTAATGGGTGCTTCTTTACGTTGAATCAAGTGTGCCAGTAATGGAATTTAACAAATACATACTATGACTGGGGACATCAAATAGAAATCTGTAACCAAACTTTGTTCCTCAAACTAGCTGACAAGATGTCAATTACTTTTTAAAATAATAATATGCATTCTTGTTGCTTTTTACGGTGTGAAATGACTTTTTTTGTTTTTTTCAGGAAAAAACACACCTGACCTTTCAGTTTTAAACAATTGAACTGTAGTAAAAAGTATGCATAACAAAGTTATCTTTGTTTTTTATTTTTCAGTTTTTTCCTATAAAGTAAGGGGTGTTTATTTTGAAAATGTATGAAAATAAATATGTATGTGTGAACATCTATCCATCTGTGTGCATAGTACCAACTACCATAGTCCCATAATGTTTAAAATTTGTGTTGAAGAAAGAAACCGTATGCTAACTTTATTGCAATTGTAAGCTGATTGTTTTGACTTTGGCTTGGACAAAGAACAAATGATGAAGATATAAGCTGATCCTTGATAAGTAGGCTTTTGGTAATCTCTACAGCTATAGCGTGCTGCTGTGGTTTGAGCAGCAGAGAGCTAGACTTCTGATTTTACACCATAAACACAAGAGAACAACTCTTAAGCCTACTTAATGACGTTCGTTTATAAACTCAATGTGCATTCAGTAAGAAGATGATGTTTATGATGTTTGGTTTAATATAGTAAAAACTAATAGACGAAAGTTATCAAAACCCTTTGACTATATGGACCTATCCTCTGTTTAATTTTTACAGAATATTACTTAGCTTAAGGGGAAAGCGCAATTCCGCTCATCTATATTTGTATCCTTTTTACAATGTACATACATGTAACGAGGTGTGTTTAATGGGTTAAGCTTTCTTTTCATAAATATTGCAGAATTTATTTTTAAAGCATCCTTATTAAGTTACTACCAGTTATGCTGAAATTATTCTCTTTTCTAAGCTGCAAATGATAACATACATCTAAAGGAGTACAGTAAATGACACTGATGCTCTGACTGGTGGAATGTTAGTGTCTTTCTGCCAATCTGCTTAAATCTCCTCTTAACTGTACCTGAAGTAAAACACAGTGCAAGCTGAATTAGTAATGTAATGGTCTTTGACAGATTGATGTTGTAAAGATTGTAGTGATGTTTAACTGTGACAGTGTGACGGCCCGTTGAGGCAGGATCCATGTCAATTGCTGGTCTTCTGTGCTGAACTGCTGACCTTTAATGTGGTGGTTACTTTAAAAACAAACTCAGGTCAAAGCACTTTCATGTGTACAACAAAGTGATGCTACAGACAGGACAAGCCGGAGCTAGCTGGTTAGCATGCTAACTTTAGTAGATATCTCAGCAAAACGATAAATGGACATCTTTGCTGATACTATCAAATATCTTCACATTCTGATGTTCTGGTCTTGGTTAGTTACATTTGCAATGTTTCAACCTATTTGCAACCTAAGAATCTTAAAATTGTATCTTTGATAGTGCAGACAGATGCAGTAAATATAACAAATATACACAAACTGTTCATTACTAAACAATAAATTATTCTGTAAAATGTACAATATCTACGACTATACAACCATAAATAATATTGCACACAATGTTCAGATTAAAGTAATTGCATATAAAGCAAATACAAAAATAAACTGGCTATGTGCGGAAGGTACAATAAAGGTAAGTTGTAAATCTTAAGTTAATATTTGCCAAAATACTTTCTGATAGAAACAATGCAGCTATACATGATTTTTTTCAGTGGAACCATATTTGTACAATGTCTGTGATTATATTATATTTTAAATGACATTTTAAGAAAGTAAAAAAAATCAGATCTCTCAAAGAAATTATACTGTGCCTTCTCTGCTGAGGGGCATCACTGCCCCAGTCAAGTTGTTTTTTGAGTTCAGGTTCAGAAAAGTCAGGATGGTGTGAATTTTTTTAAATAAATAGCTTTGTTTTGTCTCTTTATAATGGTGTCTCATTCATTCTTGACATCATCTGTACAGTATCTAGCTATGTTAATAAAAAATGAGAAAGTGCACATACCTTTTTTTACTAATAAGTAGCAATTAGTGAGAGATTTTAATTTGTAGCATTTAAAAATCCATTTTAACCAATGCAGACAATCAGTGCTATTTTTACCCCTTTCTGCAGTTGCATCAGGAGGAATCACATGATGACTGTGATATCCCCCACCTCATAAATGTGTTCTACTTACATTTACCTTTGCTTAATATGTAGGGTTTTACTTTTATAATTAAAATATCAGTTTCTTATCAGTTTCATTTACTGAGACATTTTCTTTAATTTACTCACCAGATTAAAAAACATTAAAAAAATTAAAAACATTAAACATTAAAAAACATCTGCTTAAAAAGACCTTAATTTGCACATTCTCGTGGAGTGTTCTATTCAGTCAATTTCCTTTCTTGTCTGAGCTGCATCTGCGCACAATTACCATTTTATTTTCTTACAGTGCAAGCCAACAGAGGAAGCACTCATATTAACAATCTGAAGATGCCCCATAATGAGCTCCATTGTGGAAGCAGCTCCTTCTCAGACAAAAGCATGAACCACCCTGCAGAACTCAAATAGCTACACAGAGACACAGGCCTGGCCCATCTGTGCTCTAGAGATTTAACAGCTCTGTCAGCTCGTTTCTGACAGGAACCTGTTTCCTCTCCTAAAAACTCACTGTGACAGACATTATTTCTATCAGTGCAAATCATCTGTGGCTGTTCAGGCGAAGCAAAGCCAGTTTGTTGCCAGCAGCTACATGTTGACGGAAGCAAGGATTTTTCAGTAAAAAAGAAAGCACTGTTGCAATCGTGCTGTAATTGGATGCGATGGACTTAGTGGAGAGGATTAGCTGACAAGCGAAATCTGTTGACACAGACAACATTCACTCAGTCCTATCACTATGTCTAGCACTTGGCAGAGTCAGAGAAGCAAACTCTGAGCAGTACAACATAATAGATGTCAGAGAGGTCACTGTTAAGAATTAGAGCAGCTCGTTTAAAAAATTGATTGCTGCATAACAGACAATTGCAAGAGGCCATTCCTGCGTATTGGCGCAGCTCCATGGATTTCCAATATGAAATGCATTTTAACATGGCTGAATGCTGCTGTGCTCTAAAGAGTAGGAAACTTGCGTCCACTTATGTGGAGATTAGAGAGTGGTTTAGGGTTGCTTCTTTGTTATATGGTCCTCAGTCGATGGTTGATTTCTCTTGATGTAAAGATGCCCCAATAATCCTGACAAGAGTCCAGTACCTTCTGCTGTCTAAAGTACTTTTCAGACAGGATTTCCATAAATATGTATGTGAAGTACTACAATGTTGCTACATTGACAAGAGATGACAAAGGTCAATACTAAGCAAAAACACAAGAAAATTCAAAAGTGGGTAAAGAAGAAGCGGAAACTCTGAAAGGCAACTAAAATGTTAATATGACCAATAGGTCATATTAAGCTGTGTTTTGATGTGATTTAATTGAACTTATTAGGAGAGAGAAAACATTAACCTCAGCCTTTGTCTCAGGCTAATACAAGAAAATTCTTCCTTGATTGCCTCCATATTGGAATAGGCACAGGTCACAGAAAAGGACACCTCTATTTCTCTAGAATTGATAGAACCTGGGATTTCACTGTATAATATGTAACCACTGTTGTATCTTTACAGATGCTCAAATGTGCAATCTGTAAAAAATACTGCAATTACAAATTTTAAGAGGACAAAAAACATAGAGATAACTTGTAATAGGTACATTACCAGACATATCTATGTAAACTAAGCTGGAAAAAATACTCACACAACGTCTTTTTAGTTTTGGATATAAAAGGTATAATGTTAGTATGTGCAGTGCCATTTGGAATGAGAGCCATATTCTCACTTTTTACTCCATTGTAAACTCAGAATCCAATGATGGTTCTCAGAATCAGTGCTCTTAGCATGCTGTCACCACCTCATGGGTTCAAATGACAAAGAGACAGGCAATAGAATTCTGTCTGTCCCGTGGTGGTCTGTCTGCTCTTTGAAGTTCACTGGCAGGGAAATATATTCTCCCCATTTTGCTTTCACTGAAGGTTTTGACTGTCATTGGAATGTCTGTGCATTACATTAAGAGTTTTCCAGCAGTAATCACATTTTGTTTTTGAGAGTCTAATTTCCTTGAAACTGTGGATTTGAGGAGCTAGTGTTTCTCTTTAGACTGATTGAGTAACTCAACCAACGCAGTTTGTGAACATTTCCAACATTAAGCCTCTAACAGCCCACAATCAATACAGATAGGCCACACATTGAGTTCTATTTAATGCAGAGTGCTCTAGGCAGCCATCATGTCGGAAAGTATTTAAATGGAGATCACATGTTTTTCAGGCATGCGACCCAGCAGCTCCTCTTAGCTTTGTCCAATAGGGAAGTGGCTGTCTTGCTTGAGACAATAAGACACTTGTCAGAAAGCTAGGAGCTGAGTTTTGAAGTTTGCAGCAAGGCCTCCTGATCTCTGTGCTTCTTGCAATATGGCTGGATTTTCTTGCCCCTCTTCATTTTAGAATACCACATACCCTGTTAGATCAGTGGACTTCTGATACCCAAATTCAGCAGTTACTGTGATGGTTTGGCTAGAATTCAATGTAGTCAATAAGCTAAGACAGGGGTTCTGAATCTTTTCCACCTTAGGGCCCACCTATATATCATTACAAAAGCCCACATGGGTTGTGATCTGAACAACAATTTCAAAAATGAAAATCAGAAAATTGAGCTTTATCTCAAACTTGTCTGAGCATTTTTTTTTCAAAATTACATTTTGTTGTTACAAGTTGTTGAGAAACTCTGAGCTAAGACATCTTTATAGCAAATTACAGTGTAGCTATGAGGTTAATGTAATTTACAAGTAATTAGTGGTGAACAGAAGCAAAGTTCAGATTACAGAGTATATATCTACGTAAGTACCTTTTCTGAACTCATTTATGTGCATTTTGTGATACTTTCAGTCCACTACATTTTAAAGTAAAATGTCCTACTTTTCACTAGTCAACTTTCTGCTTGAATGCGTAATTATTTGTTACTCAAATATGGGAGGAAACTATATTGTCTAAATTAATATGATGTGCTGTCAAATTAAAGCACAACTGTTCCCTAAACCTCTGATTCTCCAGTCATGGCTCAGCAGTCGGGTACACGTGTATTTGAAAAGTTTTAAGAATGCATATAACATTATGTGTTCGGTGTTTTTTAAATTGCATAGCAAATTGTACTGGCTAAAATCAAAGTACGTGATTTTGTAGAAACCTTTTGATTTAATCAGTTCAACCAAAATAAAATCTCAGACCCTACTTTTAACAGGAATGAGAACAACTTGACTAGTCATACAGACAGAGTATTGGACAGAGTGTTTATTACTTGTCTTTCTTTTCTTTCTTTGCTGAGTAAGCAGTTGTAACTTTCTCTGCCAGCTTTCAGTGGTGCGTGTTTGTTTGTCTATGTGTGTGTGTGGGTGCAGTCTCTGTGCAATGGGTTAGGTAGGCAGGTAAGCCATATAAATCATTGCATTTTATCCTAGTTTAATGATTGGGCAGGGTTTTTACAGTCATTCGTTCTGTATAGAAAATGCTGTCAGAGCATTGGTTTTGCTGATTACTATTAGAATGTAAAGAGCATTTCAAGAAATATAACAAAAACCTGCAACTTACTTTGTGTTTAATGTGTGCGCCTACTCCAGAAACTCATATCCCAGCTGTTTAAATGAATTTGCCTTCTTTGCAGCACAGAAACAATACTGCTCTTTTGTTAGTTATCTACATTCAGTGCCATAGGTTAATTTTAAGAAGGTGGGGACAAAAGGAATTTAATTTGACCACCCAGGGGTGTATGGAGCCATTATCCCAGGAAAAATAATTAAACTCTGTAAAATTAAGATTTAGATTTGATTAGATTTCTGATGAGCATTTGTCTGAACTAGAGAGGAAGCTTTGTGAGCAAATTCTAGTCTGAATCATTAGGATTATTCAATAGAACAGGATACACAGAATCAAGCAGCCATATTGCCAGCGTCATGTGACGCAAGACGTCAGATCACCACCGTAAAAGTCCTGTTAGTCATTTAAAAGCTCTGTTTACTGACAGATTTAGATAGTGTTTGAGACACTGATCTGCGTTTTTGTAGAATATGTACACACACAGTGTCGCGCTGTAGCTCAGAGAAGGAGGAATTAAATCATTGTTTACCTCAGCAGTAGCGCTAACTTCTTTAGCGGCAGTTCACTAGCCGTAGCTGCGTACACACAGCAGTCGTCCTGCTTTTCCCCTTTGTTTTTCCTCTGCTTTAAATTTATCCGCAGCTCCAGGTGAATCATGGGATAGCACAGTGTGCTGTGTTCGCCTACATAAAAATGGCTGCCGATTAAGTAGATCATCCGGGTACCATTCACCTACTACTCGATGCCTACTGAGTATTCAGACATACTAGCCGTGCTCACCTACTGAGTAGTAGGTAAGTAGGCGATTTCGGACGCACCTAATGTCGATAGAAAGTCGATAGGATTAAGTTCCGTCCATGTTTTGAGAGACAACACAAATAGCCAATGCAAATGAGAATAGCGCCGCCCCAAACCAATCAGGTGGCTGAACTACAGTTCCAGTCATTTCATGTTTGATTGAAGCACACAGCGCAGAGTGAAGGCGTAGCGGCAGCTTAACCCACGTGCTAGTAATTCGGTTACTGCAGGCGCTCACACTCGAGCAATGAGAAGAAAATAAGAGAAAATGATGACAGAAAACGTTCCCGAAGAACACACCTCAACGGACACAGTCCAAAGCTCTAGGGGTGACCCAGAAGCACGAGGGAAACGCATGGCTATCCTAGACTTCCTAAACGCACGTGATCTAAAAGTCTACGCTCTCACTCGGCTTTCACCATGAAGCACGCAAGTAATTGTTTGTAGCTGCAGCTTGCGCTCCGGATTAATAACAAAATTTAGAAAATTTGATATCTTAACTTCTCAGTTAAAGTAAAAGTAAGGATTTGATTTATATCATGATATATATCAATATTGACTGATATGAAAAAATTATCATGATAAGATTTTTTCCCATATCGCCCAGCCCTACTTTAACCCCATTCAGTTGATAGTGCCCACAGGAAGCTGTCACATTTACATTGATACACTGAATGATTTCACCTATACTTTTAACATAGTAGCTGTTCTTTTCTTTTTGGTTAGCTGTATCTAGTAGCTGAACAATGTCTCTGCTCTGACCTGACAAAACAGTTACTGTTGTCATACTTTTTATGTGCTAATGAAAGTTAATTGATAGTTTGATGATGGCTTAAGGATAGTTTAATGATAGTCAAGTCCAAAATGAGCCATTTATCTAAACACCATTGTGAACCAGAAACTGCCCCTTCATAGCAGTGGTATTCCTCAGTGAGAGCGGCACCCTGGTGTGGCATGTGTGAAACTGAAGTCTGTGGGATGTGCTTGTACAACAAGTCTGATTCACACTGACTCGACTTTGCTGCTCAGGATCTGCAGCTAATGTCTTGTGCCAGATACAAAGGGTACCTTCAGATGTGGTATAGAGTTGTTTTGATGGCAGAGCATCAACAGCATTTTAGGCAGGTGGTCATAATGTTTTGGCTCATGGATACAGTCATTAACAATAAATATACGCTGCTACTTATATAACAGAATGTTTAATGAATACATATTTTATTATTACTTTTTATGATAAATGGCCATAACAAGCATGAGTTTCAATGTGAAAACAGAAAATGGAGCTACCCAGTCAGCAGTGATTGGTTCTCAACTGACCTCAGAGCAGCTGTGGCCATATATTTAACAGTCTGCTACATTTATCTCTGTATGAGACACTGTGCTACCCAGAGTGTCTTTGACGTCTTGTTCAAAAGATGTCAACCTTGCTTCAGTCTGGCTGCAGTAGCTGCTCAGTTTAGGGTACAAGCTCATCAGGGGGGACCAAAAAGCACAAGAGAAAAGTAAACAAGCATAGAGAGAGAGGAAGGCAGACAGACAAGCAGACACACTGAGCATTTTTTTAGGTAGTTGTATTGTTATCATTTTATCAGCTCCACTTACCATATAGGTGCAATTTGTAGTTCTACAAATACTACTGACTGTAGCCTTCCTGCATACTTCATTTATCCCACGGCGGTACTACTGGAGTTTTTAAACATTGTCACTGCTGGATTGCGACAACCAACAAAAAACATCTAGCCAATGGGATCCTGTGGAAAGTGTCCAGTAACCACTGATTAGGGACCAACTGATGAAGAATGACCAACACAAACTGTACAGCTGTCTCTGATCAACCAGATAGGTTTAATAGAGACAGTGAGTAAACTCAATATTTAAAAACTTCAGTGCCACTGCTGTGTTTAATCCACTCCTACACACAAACACATACCACCACTGTGTCAGCGTCACAACAGTGCTGGTTGCCCTTTTGGGGTTTCTGGCCTTGGAAAAACAGGGTAATAGTGGTAAAAGTGGGATATCAAAGTATGCAGAAAAACATCTAGGCTACAGTCTATAAATGTAGAACTGCAAAGTGCAACAGTATGGTAAGTGTCGCTGATGAAATGGGCAATAAATGTGCATTGTTAATTGTTAATAGATAAGGTTGGTGTGCCTAATAAAGTGCTTAGCTACTGTTTCATGTGTTTTGAGATCATTTCAAATATGAATAATTATAAGTAATAAGTAAAATTAAACAAGGTAACCTGGGGTTAAATCAATTAATGGAACGATAGTAGTGGTTGTGAATGGGGGAATGAAAGATGATATAATAAGTAATAGCTGTCGATGGGTTGGAAAGAAATTCATAAAAGATAAATCACCTGAAATGGAAATTGACAATTGTGTAAAATATATATAATATACACATAATCAGCAGTTGTTGTTTTTTATTTACTGTGTAATTTAGGTGCCTTTTCTGCAAAAGAGATCTCACTAAACTTTAGATTTTAGTTACTGATTAGCAGCATTGCATGATGTACGTTATCCAAACCCATGGGTGGGAATAGGTCATGACTAAACTGGGAGAAAAAACTGGATAACAATTAAAAATGAATAGATTTGTCACTGTAATTACATGCACACAAGTTCAAAAGGCAATTTAGACTTTTTGTATTCATGACAAACATTGTTTTACAGTCACACAAGATGTGCTGCTGTTAAAGACTGCTTACAGTAGCAATTCAACTCAACTGGTAAGATGCCACTATCAGTGTGCGGCAAGAAAGGGGATGAAATGGTGCGGAACAACTCTGACTGTGCAGAAGTATGTGAGGCATTTCCCAGCATGCATGCAGAGCACTCTGCCCGGCTGTGTGCCCAGACTAGCAAGCAGGTCTGATGAAAATCTATTTCAGTGGCCACTCAATTGGTTCCTGGAGGCACATGCACATTTTTCATCAGCAGCCAAGTACCTTGTATTGCAGCCAGAATGTCATTCTACTTGTCTGTAGCTGGTGTGTGTTCCCAGGTTCTTGGCATCTTTCACATCTTGGCGTCTGCCCCTAAATGCAACTTCTTTTGTAATAAGGCTGTCAAAAGTCAATAGTTTTACTAGCTTCCAGACAGTGTCAAGCTGTCAGCAAAGTAAAACACATTAACCCCTTTAAGAAGAAAAAATAAAATGTTAATTCGGTGTTTCATGTGCAACCAGCAAACAAATGCATTTGAATCCATTTCAGTGAAGTATGTTTTCTCCATAGTAATCTCAGCGTTACTAAACTTAATTGAGGGTGATCATTTCCTTAGTGGTGGACATGTTACTTAACTGAACATGTCATTAATTGAAAATCACATCGCTACCCACTTTATTATCCAATGTCATATTATGTTCTTGGAATATGGAGAATTATGTGCTCAGTTCAGGAGATGGCAGTGGGATTTGTTTATATGTAGTCTGATTTTCTTTCTAATTTTATGTTTTACTGTAATTAAACAGTGTGTTTAGAATTTAGCTATCATTGTCGGATCCACTTATACCAGTGCAACACACACTAACACAATTTACATTTACAGTATTTGTTTGTATGTGGGGGGGTGGTTATTGTATTAATGCTGTAAAAACTCAAAAACTGCTACCTGTAAAAATAGATATAATAAAAATGATAGACTGATAAAACTAAGAAAGCCAAATTCAGTAGCATAACCAACATAATAGCCCAGCATATTTAAGTCATGCAGCATTTTGCCTTTTTTTGCTACTTGTATTTGCACACAGCCGTATTTGACCTCCGCGTTTAACCAGATCCAAGGGTCTCATCTTGCTAACACAGTTAGGGCTACGTCTCGGGTGTGTTTTATTTTCAAGTTGTTAATTTCAAACTACTGCAATCTAGTGTGGTGTCATTGGCAAACAGGCCTTACTAATTAGTCTTGGGTTTGGGTTACCCAGTATATCATCACCATGTATTATCACCACCTATTCTACAAAAGAATTTGAAATCATTTTTATGAAGATTTTGTAAATGTTGTCCAACCAGTTGCTAAAAAAACGGTTGCTAAAAAAACACAATGTGGGCAGAGCACAATCATGTTACTTGCATTTTATGTTGTGGTAACTTAAGTTTGCTTTTGCTGGCTTTACATTTCTTGATTGTTTCAGAAATAAGAAGTTTGAAAGGAGTGCTGCTTTTGTGTTTAGAAGAGTTGCTGGTGGGTTGCGAGATATTTTTGCCAGGTTTCATACACTCATACAAAGTGTTTGCATGCCTATTGTAAGATCTTTCTGTTTGTTGGTCATGGTTCAGACATATTCCGATAGGGTCAACAGGTTAGACGGTAAGATCTGAGTGAAGCAAATTGACTCTGAGGAACAACACAGGGAATGGTTCACACTCACAGGAAGGAAGCATTTGCCAAATTGAGGTCATCTGTCACTGTCCAGAAACATGCGGACATCTGCCCCCTCTAAATCCTCGCTCAAACAGACAGTCCTGATGTCTCACCACAACATCTGGCCTTAGTGAAAACACTGGCCATGTTTGCATTTCAACACAGCGCAGACTTCTTCCATCAGGAAGGAGGGTTACAAGTTGTGACAGAAGTCAAGCCCGCATTATGACTAGTGAGGAATTATTATGAAGTATACAGGTTCTCACCCAGGGCATATGGATGCTTTAAGGGACACAGAGGGGATGTAAATAGCTTTTGCTGTTATTTCTGTTTCTTCACTACACTGCTACAAAGTATTTTTTGTTAATAATAAAGCTCCATCTCACCAATGCTCTATGCCTGCATATTGTGAGCGTACATGAGGGGGAGTTGGGTTCTGTATGCTTCAGCTTGTCAAGAATGCATGTGTACTGCTGTCCATGAGGGTGGGCTGAAGCGGGATTTGTATTTACAGCAGTGGTGTAAAAATTAATTATACCTTTAGAGCAGGTAGTAGGTACACCTCTGATCACACACATGATCCAAGTAATAAAGGGGCATCTGAGTTTTAGAGTGTAAATTCTTCAGGGTGGTAGATCTCTAGGACAAGGTTTGAGCGTCGCTCCTGAAGTGGGACCACAAGAGCAAAACATACAAATTCTACCTTAATGTTAACTTATTTTCCAGGTTATTTTAACTTATGCAAAAATGTTCTGTTAGCTGGTGTATGCAGATGGCACTGAGATACCTAGATCCTCTTTAGTGCCGTATCTGTCACTGCCACAAACCTTTTGCATGGTGTATTCATAATTGTCTGTTTTCTTTTCAGATAGCAGCTACAAGTGCACTTCTCAGAAATGTTATGTACTTCTAAAAGCTATGGTATTTCAGTAACAGTTCCCATAGTCCGAAATTATGGTTGTGAAGCTGGCTTGTGGTGTGTGTGTTCAGGCAGAGTCTGCCTTTTCTGGTCAGAACCTGGGAGCATACAGCTAAATTTTGTGTGAAACTACATTTTTGTGTTTGCAGACATTTGTGTGTGCAGAGTATGAATGGTTCAGACTTATCATGTGTCTTAGTGAAATCAGAGAATTCATCTACTTATGCTTCATCTACACATGTTTTTTTGTTGCACAAGGGTAACAAATGAACTACTGTGCAATTTTTATTGATACTGCCCATCAAAAGAACCACACATATTGTACAGGGCTGGACAGTTTGACAATATATATCGTTATCTGGAAAAAATCATGTCACATTGTGTCACAGTATGCTTTCCTGTTGCACTAAATGTTGAAAACAAATCACTGGATTCACAGATTTGAGAAGCATTTTTTTAATGTGACACAACTTTATCCATTCCAGCTTATGTCAGAAAAACCTTTTAAAAATTTTATTATTACATTTTTACTATATCACCTATCCCATACCAACAGTGTAACCATTCACATGCATACAAAATAAATATAATTTGAAATTAATAACATGCTCCAAATTGTGGTGTTTAAAGCGTGTTATGAATTTCAAATAATTAACTTTCATGAATGTATTCAGACAAGAAAAAAAAACTGCTGGATAAAGGGTAAGATAAAGAGCTACAATAATCTCGTTATGTTAAATGGGGATTTGTTTGCTTATCCTACCTCGCAAAGTAGCATTGAAAGCAGACATTTACAAAAATTAAGAGTTCACAAAAATAAAACATGATTAAAAGGAGGCTTCTGTGAGTTATTGATAGACATAATAAGGGGAAGTATCTGCTGCTATGCTCTAAACCTGAGATTACGTAACCACTGATTTTAATGTGCTTCTTTGCGGCAATGATGTGGTTTGCAGTAGGATGTGGTGGAATTGTTGCCATGGGACACTATTTCAAGGATTATGTTTTTACTTTCTGAAAAAATACACTGGTTTCTTTTTTTTTAACAACACGCCTTTACATCAAAGCTAAAGCTGGTAGAAGAATAATTTATGCTATCCTGAACCGTTTGTGCATCTGGTGCCACGTTCCATTCTCCAAAAGGCTGGAAATAGCTCCATGTACTCAGGAAGCCTGGCTGGTGAAGCAGTCGGTGTTGAATGGTGCATAGCTTGTTGGCCTTGGCTAAAGCACTTGGAGCTTTTGGTTTTTGGACCAAGTCATTTCAAAGCAAGACAATGACTCCAGTAATGATAGACACTGCGCCATTTTTCCTTTCTGTTCTCCAAGTTCATTTGAATTTCAAGATGAGCCTTTGGTTTAGAACGTTCATCTGCCTGATTAGAAAAAAACGTCCTTCATACAGCACTGTATTTTCCTCAGAAACAAAGAGCATGGAAGCTTGAAGTGGGACACCCATTCACATTTCATATCATTCTGGGGCTGTGTATGTGTAGCTTCAATCAATAACCTCTCATCATCTGTCTATTCATTTAACTGCCTTTGTCATTGACTTCTCTGTGCTCTTTCATCACAGTAAATAAGAGATTTCTGGTCCATTGAGGAGAACAAGAAAAATGGAGTGGGCGTTACTAAGTGTGTCTGGCATTCAGAAAAATACTCAGTTGTTCATTATGATGCTGACAGATGGGCACTGTATGTGTCTCGAGTCTGTTCTGCATTATATGTTGACGGATGCAACTGTTTTTTCTGACATGCTGAAGTATCTGAGGTAGAACCAATACTTAGACTCAAATGCAGTCATTAAAAAATTATTTCTTAACTTTGTCACTCAACAGTGCAGTTTTTGGGGGTCTCTGGTGCTAAAGGTTCCTGTTGTCACTGCTTGGAGTCACACTGTACTTGTCGCATAAAAAAATTAGTACGTCAGTGCATAAATGCATGTAATCGTACTGTTCCTGGAAAGAGCACTAACAAAGAGCTTGTGAAAAACATGACTATATGGACATGACTATAAGGACATAATGACTATAAGGACATTAAGGCTATGGACAAAACTGTAATTGTATTACAGAATAATTTTGCAGTTAAATTACTTTGTATAGTGTTATATATTTGTGAACTCTTGTGATTTCATGCTTTTGTTGGATCACTTGGATGCCCTGATGCCTTGATGAAAACCTCCCAGTCATAAGTGATTAGATTTCCTAATCATGTTCTGTTACAACAAGCATAATGTGAGCCAAATGTGTTTTTATTAGTTGGCTTTAACCAAATAACTGTACATTTACACATAGGTTTTGTTTTTGTATTTTTTACTTATGAAGTACCGTCGGAGTAGCTGCAGGTCCCAGCTCAGTGTTTTGTACAGTAGTAGAATAAAGAACTAATAAGTTTGTGAGAGCAGGAGAAGAAAATGTCTCTGATTAAGTAAGCAAATGCAACCTTTGGTGGTGTCAGGGCAAAGCTGGCAAGTTTTCCACGAGTCACTGTATAGCAAAAAGCTCCATGATGGGAAAACTGGTCCAGAATGCAGGCAAACAGGGACATCTGGTCATGGCAGACCATGCAGCAGCATCAGATTGCATGATAGCAACCGTTTAGCATCACATCACTTGGGATGGGCAGATATTGAACTCAATGAAAGAAACACACAGATAGTTAGTTTTGTTATAGGTAACTGAGAAGAGTACATAGTGCAGCAATTTATGGTTGCTGCATTGTGGTTCACTGAACCCTTCACAGAGGTTCCCAGAGTTTAAATAGATCTGATGGCCTTTTAAATTGTTTTGTACCCAAACTGGCACCAAACTTGAACCAAACTGGCAGGAGACCTTAAAACCTGTGCTGTGCATCAGTGAGTCAAATATCAGTGGAATCAGCACCCTCTAGTGGAGGACTGAAGATGTTAAAAAAAACCAAATGAAATTATGTGCATGTCTTTTTTATAATGAAGATTGCTGTAAACCAAATGTGAGGCAGGTATACTTGATTATTTAATATCCATAATTTCAAACCAGCTATATCTTGAGGAGCACGATATTGCAGTAATAGATGGATTTATAGATACATAGATAGATACTTTACTTTAAGACTTTTGCAAAGACTTTAAAAATTGTTTTATTGAAGCCTGCATTACACAGTTGTCATGATAGAAATCACAAAGTTTTGCTTCTATGTGCATAAGATATAAAAATAAATCAGTACAACTGGTATTAAAAAGAATAAATAGTTTCAGTAGTAGTATAAATATATCAGCCTTTGATGTGGTTAAAACTGGCTGCAAATGTTTAGCCTACTTTTGAACAGTGATAGAGTGAAAGATGTATGTTGATGTTTCAGCTTGAGGTGGAAATGAAAACAGCAGTAATTCACGGAATGATGCTTTACTCATCAGCAGGGGAAAGAAAAGAGGAACCAAGTTGATGGTGATGAGTTTCTTTTATTGTTAACCATAAATGTAGACCTGTCTTCTTTGGAAAAACAACCATTTACGCAAAACAACAAAACAGCCCTTGTAAGGGCTACAAGACAAAAAAAGACGTGCTTGACAGCAGTTTGCTACTCATGATACAGTCACCAGCTGGAAATGAGGATTAGGGTCTTACATAAAGCATATGTGTGTGTGTTTTGTTGAGTGTTTGAGTGTTTTTTTCTCTCTCCCTCCAGCCTGCAGGCGAGGGAAGGGTGGCCCAGCATGGCTGAGGCTGATGGAGAAAGCAGCAGTAGTCTGCAGAAAAAGAAGCCACCCTGGCTCCAACTCGATATCGCACATGGCCCGATGGAGGAAAACAACAGCTTTCTACAGGTATCTCTTTGAATCCCTTTCATTATGCCATAGAATTAAACTGTTTCATTGCTGTACCAATATGTAAATACCCTGTTCTGATTGGCTATAATGCATTGTGCCCCATCCATTATGTACAAAATATATACAATATATACATATATACACTGTTAAGTTCATCAGGTTAATCATAAATAGTAGACTTTTCCCTTCATCGAGACATCCTTTCGATGTCTTGTTGTCATGTTATGGGGATGCTATTTCTCTGCATCTTGTTCAAATTGAAGGATGAATGGATGGTGCAACCTACAGGGAGATACAACACATATTTCTTGGAAACTAAATGGCAGTAGGATTAATCACATAATAAATGTTTCTGCAGCTAAGTTTCAGTAATGGGTTATACAGTCATATGAAAAAGTTTGAACACTTTACAAATTACACATTTTGTTGATTTATTTTAAGTGCAAATATGTACACATCCAGAAGAAAAATGGAATTGTTTACATAATTTCTGTTTGTTGGCTAAATTAAGCAGATATTTGACCTGTGCTGTGTTGCACATGTTATAAACCAATTTATGGTTTATTTGAAAAGAAGTTAATTGCTATAAATTGTGCATTAACATTTGCAAAATCATATTTAACTTATTTTCTCATAGAAGATCAAAGCAACATGTAATTTGACCATATGACTATATGGATTGAGGGGGTAACAGTACATTACATGAAACTCTACTGCATTCTTCACTCTACAGATGCAGGTACAACATAAATATTTTATTATTAGACTCATTGTAATTTGTCTTCATAGGTTATTGGTCAAGTGTATCTTTTAAAATGGGCTGTGCTTTAACAATAACTCTGCCTTAACAACAGGCACACTATTTAGGCTGTAGTTAGTCTCACATACAGCCTTTGGTCTGATTTATGTGATGCATATTTGCCACTGTTCATATATTTAGTATGGTGTCAAAACAGTATGTTGTCTGTTCTTTCCTCCAGCCATGGGCACGTAACAGCTTGTACCTGCGCAGTGCCAGTGTACCCACTGAGGGCATCCATCTCAGATGCCCACCAGTGGACCTCAATACCTGCCGCAGACCGTCAGTACTGCGCAAACCCTCCATCTCCCAGACCATCAAAAGGTACAAGCATATATGTTTGTGTTTTTGCTTTTAAAGCACCTTATACCAATAGACTTAATGCAAATGTAAATAACTGCTAATAGCTTAGTTTGTTCTATATGTCTCCTCTATGCCCCCAGCCATTATACAGATTTGTAGAATAATTATTGATTGAGTCCAAATAGGCATTGGGTAATAACTACAAATAACACTGGACTTCCAACAGATTCATATGCATTGCAAATAACACTGACATTTTGTGACATATTTTATTTAAAACACTGACTCTCAGATGGATTGATTTAAAGGGACATTGGTTTTATAAATAAACATTATAAAGAACCATTAAAGAAAATTACTAACAGAAAAAAGCTGTCAATTGCCAAAGTATTCAACCGCATATGCTATGGAAGCTCTTTTCCGTGGCAAGAAGGCACTTGGCTTATCGGCCTTTACTTTTGAATCATTACAAAAACGTTCAAGTTTTCATGATTTCTTAATTCAAGTGCCACAAGTTGTATTGCAAATTTAAAAGAAAACTGCAAAAGACTGCGAGAGACATGCACAAGAATAGGATACGCTATAATGTATAATCTTTGTGTTTGGATATCCCAGTGAGCACTGTTGGATCAGTTGTGAGGAAATGGAAGCCACACCATAGCACCCTAGAACTGCATTAATAAATCATATCCTAAAGCTTTTCATCCCTCCAGATATCCAGATATCAGCTGAATTGAAAATCTTTGTCACTATTTAAAAAAGGAGTCATCCAAGCCATCTGACCAACCTGGAGCAAATCTGGCAGGATGAATAGGCAATCTTTCCAAAACAGGCTGTAAAACTGATAAAAACTTTCCCCAACTGCCTTAAAGCTGTAGCTTTACTGCTTACTAGTCTGAAGGGGTTGAGCACTTATGCAAGTTGTATTTTTGATTTTTTTGATTTTCAAAGCACTCAAATATCATCGCTGTCCAAAGAAAATCATGTATTTCCATTTTTGCCCATTTTTATTATTTTTTTTTAAAGTCTGGTTCCAGTGTCTTTTGTTTTGTCCATCTTAAAGATACTTGTTTTTCTTCGGATGGCAACATTAGGTTTTAGGAATTTTCTAAGTCTAAATCTAACCCTAAAACCCCAAGTTGGTACAATTCAGTTGCTTCTGACATTAAATGTTAGCCCATGCAGGTAAACATTAATATGTGTATATGTATATTGTGTAATATTCACCTCTGTCTGCTTTTATTATAATATTATTTTACGCTAAATTTTTTAGGGTCTCTGAGGTGTTAATTTTCAAACATTATTTAGCTTTTTCAATGTAAAATGCAATGTCTTTGCACAGATTTTTCCATTTTTGCATAATTATCTGGACTAGATTGCGCCTTTGTTCCTATTTGCATTGCATGTGTCTGTCACCATTTGTTGTAGTAGTGATTCCCTCCTTGAGTTTCTTCCAGCTTTTCTCTGCAGATCTAAAATGGGTCAATGCTGCTTATCTTTCTGAAGTATTTCTAGTGTCATCTCTTAACTCTTTGTACTTTTAAACTTGACCTTTTATCCCTTTAAATTATTTTTTCTCTAAATATCTAATATTTTCTCTTTTTTAACTGAGCTCACTTCCTCTCTTTCTCTTTATTCTTTTCCGATTTCCTCTTCTTTCTGCTTCCCCTTGCTGGGCCTTCCTGCAGCCCCACTGGGAAGAAGGTGCATTTTGAGCAGATGAGTACAGTGCTTGTTAAAGGCCATTGCTTGTCTCGTCTGGAGGCCCCCAGGCGACAGTCCCTGCCCCAAATCGTTCTCAGGTACTGTGGACCAAGCAGAAGTAAATTGTTCTACAATTATTCAAGAGCAGTCAACATATTCATTTAGTTGATTTTGTGGTGATACTTAAAATTATGCAAAAAAACCTGCATGATACAATAAGCACAGGATTTTGATGAGTAATGCATGACATCTTAATTTGATGGGAAACTGAAATTGCAGCCTCTTTTCAGGATATGAAGTATGATTTTAGGTGTGTCGATTAGCTAACACATAATTATAACTAACTGTCCAATAGTTATAGCTACTTTTTCAGTTGTCTGTATGTTATGTATGTTAACATAAGTCCATGCTACCCTTATCTATAGGCTATGTAAATGTGAGGGAAGCCAAACAAAACAAGTGTGTTGATGATATATATGATATTATTACTGGAAACATGGCAAACATACATATTGTCGCTGTCCAAAGAAGTCTCCAAAGAAGTCTCCATTTTTGTTGTTAATAAAATGTGAAGCGTTTTTACTGGAAAGTTTGCCTCCGTTTTAAAATGTTCAACTTGCATGTGCAGAATGTGCAAAAAAATCGAGGGATCCTGCTTGTTAATAGCAAGGCACCATCTTGCAAGGGAGAATTTTTTTTCATTAATTATACTTGCAAGTGTATATTTTAAGTATATCTTTTAGTAAAATTGGACTTGAATACTTGCACTCTTACTAAAAACCACTTCCAAAAAATTAGTTCTTACTCGTTATATTTTCCGTTAAAACTTCGTTTACATAAACGGCAGTTAATTCCTGTGCAATGTATTTTTAATTATTTTTTTAATTCAATGCTGCACACTGAATTGACAACAAAAGCTTGACACCCTCACCAAAATAAGCTTTTGTTGTATGATAGAGGGAAAGTTTTTAGCAGCACACACACATCGCATGTGATTTCTTCTCAGTAATGCAACTTCCAATTTAAAACCAAAAATCTAACATGGTGCAGCTATTGGTACAGTTTTTCTGTGGTATTTACACCTCTGCCATACATTATGCTCATAAATAGCTTTAGTAGCAAAAGTTTGTACTTTTATCTAAAGAGGTAACCTCCATTGTAAATATATTAGCCTATAAGAACTATTCTTTACTTCTGGCAGTTTCAAGGAATGCAGAACAAAGCTGAGTCAGAACATACAAACCCCTGCACAGAGATGAAACAACTTCCTCTGTGCAGCACACAGAGAGAAAAATTGTGTCTTGAAGCCTGCTTCTGTCTCTGTGGATTAGGGGCTATATTTTAGGCTAATCATCTAATGGTCCCATAGCATGCAGTCTGCCTCCCGTTACAGGCCTACCTGTGCTCTTTAGAAGGAATTAATGAGGAGAACAGTCGGTTTTGTCGGATATCAGATGTTGGATGTTAATGTTGCCGTATTAATATGAGCAGCTCTAGAGTGCTCCACCCAACTTTGTTATAACAGTGGCTTAGGAACCTGAATATGACATAAAAGTCAAGTTTTAGTCTGATGGTCCTCTATAGCAGGTCTACAAATCATTGCTGTCAGAACAAAACCTTGTGTTTTCAATATGATAACATTCTAGGATAAGAAAAAGCATAATTGACTTCTGATGTATGTATACACACACATGCACACAAACACACTGACAGATGTAGCAGAAAGAGCAGAGCTGGTCGGTGCCAGGTGTCAAGGAGGCTCTGAAGGTTGGACCTACAACAGTATTTGGCAGGACAGGAGGGCAGTTATTGCCTCAGAAAGAAAGAGAAAAAGAAAAGCTAGGTTAGTTCTGGTTTGGGTTAGTATTGAGGATGAAAAGCGTTTCAGAGTGTAGCTAGCAACTCTGGCAGATCTGATTATAAACAGAATGATATAGAGACCAGACACAAGTACAGCAACACTAGTAATTGAGACTAAAATAAAAGTTCATTTTTAAGGTTATCGGTGGGGATGGGCTTTACAGGTAGGTTGAGGTCAAGGTGAGGGTTAGAGAAAGTGTTAAGTTAAATATATAAGTTGAATTAAACCTTTTAAAACTGAAAGTTACTCTTTTAAGCTGTGCTGTTCAAATGTTATCACATAATTGTATATTTAATTCCATGGTGTGTTACTCAATGGAGGTTCAAGTCTGCTCTTCTAATGCAAAACAAGACTACATATAACAATTATTCATCAGAATTTAATTTACTTAATAGATATTTGTTTGAATGTAAGTTAAAGGTGTCCACAAAAAATCCACAGTGGTGGTTTAGAGTATCCTGCTGGAGCTTTGACCGTGAGTTGAATAACTGTAGAAAAATCTGCATTGCAGTGAACTTCAACTACATGTGATAGATGTATTGGCTGGGTGTATACGTCGCTGAATTCTTCAACTGCCTCTGTGAAAGGGGATACAGTGAGGAGGATGTTTTGATAGTCTTGAAAGGCCCCAGGCTTGGGCAAGCCCACAGTACCAGTGCTGCAATTGTCCTTTGCTGCAGCATGCAGCACTGCCTTCATATTGCAGCCCAGGGCCACAAAAAAAAAATTATAGTGAATTTACTTGCTTCAGATGTGTAGACTAACTCCAATAAAAACAAAATATATATATAAACTAAATATATCTTTATTTTGGCTTTTTGCAGCAGTAACTATGATGATGTAATATGACTTTTCATCTTTCACATTACCAGATACTGTAAACACTGTGTTAAAGGATTTTTGGGTCAAGATCAACATTTAAACATAATTTTATATTTATTGAAAGTAATGATATTGATGTAGTACTAGGTCTGCCTAGTACTAGTTTGTCAAAGAGTTTTAATTGTTTTGCTCATTTTTATAAATTACAGTTTGCATACAATGTCAGAAACCACATAAGAAAGTCAGTTTGATGTTACTTAAAAGTTCATATGTGATTGATGGTTTAGGCATATACATTGCAAGATGCTAATAGTTCTGTATGCGCCTCCATTGCTTGTTACAGCCAGCACAAAACTAAACTCATAAACTTTTTTAAAAACACAATAACTTTATTTTCACAGCAGCATTCCACTGCAGTGTGACTAGTGGTACCACCCAGTGTTACCATGAGATTTTCTATCTTCTCTGATTAAATACACTGACAAAAACTTAAGTTGTATGGACAGTGTGTGTATGTGTGTTTAAATGAACAAATGTCTTGTAGTTTAGTAGTTTATAGCTTCAAGCAGGGGCATGTCTTTCCTGCCTCCCTCTCTTTCTCTCGGTCTCTCTCCCTCGCCTCTCTCCCACTTTTTATATCTCTCTTCATCTCTTTGCCTTTTAAACAGTCCTTTATCTTCTCTCTTCCATTCCTCCCTCTTGTCCTGTTTTTCTTTGTCTCTGTTTCTCTCTTTCTTTTCCTCTCTTTTTCTTTCTGTTTTTGCTTCTCTTATGCTCACACTATCTCTGTCTCTTTCTGGCCTCTCCCTATCCTTCTGTTGCACTGCCTTTCTTTCTTTCTTTCTTTCTTTCTTTCTTTATTTCTTTCTTTCTTTCTTTCTTTTTTTCCTTTATCTTTGTCTCTTCTCTCTCTGTGCTTTTCTTTCTGTCTTTCTGTCTCTCTTTCTCTCTCTGCCATTTTTTAATCTTTCTCTCTCTTATTACCTTTCTCTCTGTCTCAGTCTCTCTACTTCCCTCTCTGCTTCCCCTCTCTCTCTCTCTCTCTTCCTATTCTGAGCTGGAATATTTGTGTGTGTGTGTGATTACACGCACACTCCTCAGACAGGGCTGTGTGGAGAGGCAGCTGGTAAAGAGCCAATCAGAGAGGGGAGGATTCATCTGTAAAGAATAACACAGAGAATCTGTCAGAGCTGCTCAGTACAGGAGCGTGCTTGTGGTGTGGTTGGTTGAATACAGGTTATCATGGGCCAAAAGCTGAAGCATTGTGTTCTTTACACACATCAGTTATGACCTTTGCTGCCTTGTGGGATGAGGACAGGTAGGCGACTTTGCTGCTTTCTTTACTTTTCCCTCTGTTTTTGTAGAATTAAGCAGGCTCTCGTTTCTCATTCATCATTTCTTTTGTCTGCTTTTCATTTTATCATTCTTGCATGTAGACTCCATGGTACCTAACTATACCTTGACGCAGGAACGTAGGTTTATTACTGTAAACACTAACCTGAGGCAACTCCACCTTATTGTGATTAAAGCTAAATTATGTGGGTTTTCTTGCTGTTTCTTTGGCTCTTAATTTCTACATAGCTTTTAACCTTTTATTAGCCAGTAGTAATACAGATTTTGTCTTGATTACTCGGGTTTAAACATAAGATGTGCTTTTTAGTGTAGTTTGCATGATGATAATGAAAATTCTCCTACTGGTAATATTCGTACAGATCTGTGCAAAGTTTTGAAACCATGTAGGTAGTAAACATTAAAGTATAAATCAACAATTAAACCAATATACTTTATGTTTGTCAGCCTGTTAGCTAATAATTTCCAGATTTTTCCTTCAGAAAGTCCAGTATTTACAGTTACTATCCAGCACAGAGTTCAGTTTTCAGTTCTTTATTCTATGATTTATTCTCTTTTAATTTCCAGTCAAAATGGTCAACTATTATTTATTTCAGCATCAGTTAAACAAGAAGAAAACTGCACAGAAGCCTCAGTGGTATTATTTTATTTTTAGTATGTCCACTCTTTGCCTTTACATACCTCCCAAGTTCGGTCTTATTATTTGTTTGCTTTTCACTATACAAGTAAACACTAAACAGCAACAATTCTAATATTTTTTTTCCTCTTTTGTGGTCTATTTTCTTTTTCCCAGTTACAGTGTATCTAATCTCTTTTAGAAACAAAAACGTGCAGTCCAGATGCACATGGGTATGTGCTTGTTAAAATGTTAGCATCTCTTTGAAGGGTAACATAAGTCAGTTGCACATTTTAATGCTTGCCCTGCTTCCAACACACATGATCCAACTACTCTGCAAATTAACAAACACTTTCTGGTTAAAGAGCATGAATTTTGCAGGAAAAAAAATAAATTGTGCAAGGCAATGTATTAGTATCAAGGTTAGAAACCACTGACATAAGGGACATCTTTGGCAGCACTTTTGTTGGAAGGGCACAGCTGTGACTATAACTCTCGCTGTAACTGGTTTTAAATTTAGTAAATATGAAAGTGCTAAAGTGGCAGTAGAGGGCACAGAAGTTGTATGGACAAATTAAATAAAAAACTGATAGATACTTAGTGTTGTGTATTTATAGGTTTTTGTTTTTTCTCTTTAAAAGTCTGTTTGTTGGCTTGGCTTCTGGCCCAAAAAAAAAAAGCTTACTCAGTTAATACTTGCAAATTTGCTAATATAGCTTATTGTGGCCACTTTATCGCTGTCTTGGCAATCTTGACAGCAGCAGTTATTTCCAGTCATACCAGACCCAGCTCTCATGTCTTTGAATAAAGAAAGATCTTTTTAAACCTGAATCTGAAAGCCACAAAAACACATTAACTGTTTGAAGCATTTTACTAAAGTAATGCAGAGAAGATGGGTTTATTTAGGCTGTTCTGGCTCCTGCACTTTAGCTTATCACCACCGTGAGCTCTTCCGGCATACAGCCTTATCAGCAAGCTGACTTGCTCTTTTCTCTGTAAACAGACACTGTTTGTGCCTTACAAGCTTTCATTTTTCAAGCAGTAAATTGTCTACCTTTATAATGTCTGTGGCTTAGTATTCAACAGAACCATATGTGGTCATGGTTCATGTGTGGCAGTGCTACTTTGTCATGTTTGACTCGCTTTGTGTATATGTTTCACATAGGTTTCAGCTTTAACTGAAATTAGATTTTCTTTTAGGGAGAACAACAGTAAATCAGACCCCCACACCTCCACTCCTCTGTATGGGCCTCTTCTATAATGATGCACAGCCTAGACCTGTCATTACTTAGTGTCCTTTACTCTAAACACACGCTACGGCCTCCCGCTGTCCTCAGTCTAGTCATCAGTCTAGTCTACAACCAGTCTAAAATTAGGAATTATCAGCTCAGTCATTTCCAGATTGGAGTAAAATGTTTTTGGAAAATTACTGCTGTTTATAACTTGCGTTTCATAGGTTTTATTTAGCTTGGAACAGCTTACACACTTCTGTAAGATTGAGAGCAGATGTTTTGAATGTAAGCACTGTTTTGGTTTAATTCAGAACTGTAACAGTAATGATTCTGGGACTCGTCTGCAGCACTTATTATATGCAGCTTAATGTTCTTCATCACTAGAATGACACCATGACAGGTAGGGTAGACTTATATAGTGTTTTTTTTTTTTAAAAAGACGCTAATATAGGGTGTGACACTGTATGTCTGAGAAGTGTGTGGAAGATCAAAAACCCTCGTTTTGAGTCTTTCCACAGGTAAACAGGTGAATAGTTAACAGGTAATAAATTCATGATTTGGCATAAAGGGAATATTTACAAAAGGTGCCTCAAACAATGTCGCACCAGGCTTGTATGACTTTTTTAATCACATATAGTGTTTTTTTGTTTTTTGTCTGTGGGATAAAATGGTGTAATGTATTTTGTTAATGTGGAATTTATGATTGCACCCAGGGGCACAGCAGACTGGTTTGGGGTAAGTAAGGATACAGATACTACTCAGAAATGGCAAAGGAAGAGCCTTCACCACTGCAACCAGCGCTACGGCAGACTGAAGCCTCAGGTGATACGCGAAATGGACCTTCCCAGCCAGGACAACATCTCTATCACCAGCACAGAGACCCCTCCGCCTCTTTATGTCCCCCCAGCACAGCATGGCATACAGAAGGTCTGACTTCATTCACAGCAACTGTGATTGCAATTTACAGTGCCATTTAAATGTTTGAAATCTGTGTTTTCAATAATATAAAATCAATTTCAAATTATACATGAACAATAGGATTCTAATGTGGTGATGAAGTAAGCTGAAGTAAGTTAACTAAGTAAAGTAAAATTGGCATAAAATTGTTAAATTCACCTTATCATAATTCTAAAAAATGATAATCTCTAGGATAGCAAGGATAGCTGATGCAAGGTTCAAAAGCCAGCATCTGTCATTGTATGGGGTGTGTTAGTACCAAAGGCATGGGTAATTTTGCCAATCTGTAAAGCCACTATTGTGGATATGACGTTTTTCGGGATCACCCCTATTTCTTTAGCAAGACATGCTAAAGAGTCACATTCTGCACGCTTTGTAGTAGGACACTGCAGGGCTAGACTGTCTTGCCTTCATCTGTCATCTAGTGGAAACATGTGGCACATTATTTAGTGCAATATACGACAACAGAGATCCCAGGCATCAAATGTAGATGTTGTATTTATACTGTTTTTAATTGAATGCAAATCATTGCTTTTTTATTTTTCCTACTATGCTAACTTTTCTGGAATTAGGTTAGTAATAACAAAAACTACAATGTAAATTTATTTTGTATTAATGTATATTTGCTATATTTCAAACTACACCAAGCCCCCAGATCCCCAAAAGCACTGATAGCAGAGGAAATTCCAGTGACCAAAAAAACTGAACATCACTTTGATTGATCACATCACTTTGACCTCAGGCCCTCAGTACCAAAGGGTTGTGTGCTATGACCCCTCCTGTTCAGCCTCTAATCCAGTGACTGTGTCTGTGAAGAACCAGCTGAGAAGATCTTGAAGTTTGCATGCACAATGGTCATGAGTTTGGTTACAGAAAGAAATTCTAGCGGCTGGTCTCCTGGTGCAGCAGCAATTACCAGCACACAGAAGACAATATAGTTGGCAGTGGACTTCAGGCACAGGCACCCCTCACCAACAACAGTGGCCCCACTATAGAATCATTCAAGGTCCTGGGCACCACCATATCCAAGGGTCATGATGAGGAGCACAGTCTCCATAGCCAAGAAAGCACAGCAAAAAATAGTCTTCTTAAAACAGCCAAAGATATTTAACCAGCCACAGACGTTCCACACACTGATCATCGGGTCCATCCTTCCATCATCCATAACCATCTGACTTTGTTCTTCCATCTCACAAGAACAAGCCAAACTCCAAGGCATAATCAGGACAGCAGAGCGGACCACTGGATATAGTCTGATAATGCTTCAAGACATCTACAAAAGCAGTGTGATGATGCGCACTGGTGGTTCCAGAGCTGACCCCTCTCATCCTTAACATCAGCTAAAACATACTAACAGCTTTTTCCCCAGAGCTATAGCGCTAATTAACCATGGTGGACTAAAACTTAAACTGAATTTCTCTTCTGCAATATAACACTTATTTGAACAGCTGTACAGATGCTCAATGTTAAAAATAAATATATCATTCTGTAATATTCTGGGAATATTAACTATAGAATATCCATATAAGTTAGTGCAGACATTCACATATCTTTTGATCTCTGTTCCTGGCTTTTATTACAGTTCTTTCTCATTCTATGTATTGTAATTTTTATATTTTTTAGTTAGAAATTAGTAGTTAGTCAGTCAGTCACTAATCAGCCATAACATTAAATCCTTATATCTACACACATTGTCTATATTATCACAAACCTTTGTAGTTCAACAATTACAGCCTATAGTCCATCTGCTGCATACACTGTTTATTTCCTTTCACCCTATTCTTAAATGATCTGGACTCCCACAGGATCACCACAGAGCAGGTACTTTTATAGATGTGGAGCATTCTCAGCACTGCAGTGACACTGACATGGTGGTGGTGTGTTAGTGTGTGTTGCGCTGGTATGAGCGGATCAGACACAGCAGTGCTGTTGGAGTTTTTACACACCTCAGTGTCACGGCTGGACTAAGAATAGTCAACCAACCAGCAACATCCAGCCAACAGTCAACAGTGTCCTGTGGGCAGAGTCCTGTGAACACTGATGAAGGACTATAGAATGACCAACACAAACTGTGCAGCAACAGCTATCATCTCTGACTTTACATCTGCATGGTGGACCTACAAGGTAGGCGTGTCCAATAGAGTGGACAGTGAGTGGTTCAAAAACTCCAGCAGCACTGCTGTGTCTGATCCACTCATACCAGCAAAACAGACACTAACACAACACTGCAGTGCAGAGTATGACACACCACCCAAATAATATCTGCTTTGTGGTGGTCATTGGACAACAGGGTAAAAGGGGCGCTGATAAGAGGGTCAATTTGGTATGGCTGATCGGTGTATGTGTAACATAATTGGTGAAGTTAAGAGATTACTATTTTGAAATACTGGCTTGCAGGTCGTTGTTGACATTATTGTGCTCTCCTCTGCAGATCGTTGACCCGCTGGCCCGGGGTCGAGCCTTCCGTAACATGGATGAAGTGGACACTTTTAATGGTCCGCAAACTCCGATCACCCCTGGCGCCATCTCACTCTGTTCCTTCACCAGTTCCCGTTCTGGCTTTAACAGGCATCCACGCCGCAGAAAAAGAGAGTCTGTCGCCAAGATGAGCTTTAAAGCAGCTGCCGCTCTGGTCAAGGTCTGACAGAGAGACATTCATGTGCCACAAATAAACGTATTGTTTATTTCTGTTTTATTAATATGCTAGTGCACAATAATCATTATATTACACTATATTTTTTTAGAATGATGGAGCAGTGGCAGGCACGTATATATATATATATATATATATATATATATATATATATATATATATATATATATATATATATATATATATATATATATATATATATATAAATGTTACATGGTAATTAAAACTGTGCTGAGTAATGCCACGGCCACTGGTAAAAACTATGATTGTTTTTTATTTAAAACTGTTTCTCTTTATACAAGTGGTTGCAACCTACAGATATTCATTTATTTTTATTTCATGTTGATGGGAAATATGCTAGTATTTGCCAACTGGTAAATTGTCAACCAAGCCATAAACAATTAAAATAAAAAAAAAAACCTCCAAACAGACAAACTAAAATTATGGCAAACATGCAGCACATCAAGGGCATAATAGAACAATTGTAAGAGCTGTGATTATTGCCGATGGAAGTGGACATCCACTGAAGATCAGAAGTTGTCACAGTTAACTGAAGTAAAAGAAATCAAATGGCTGTTTGAAACATACAATCCAAATATATAAGTCAAGGGATGTCAAAGTATATAAACCAACACAGAGACAAAGGAGAAAAAGAAGAATGATGATGTCAAAGTGACGCAGATTGTGCTGAGGCACTTGTGCATTGAGTAAAGCCTTCATCGGGTCGATTATCACAGATTGGTGCAAGTGGTTCACTTTTTCTTTCTTTTATTTGTTTCTTTCATAATCTGTTATGTAAAAGTTCATCTGTAGGCTCGTCTTGTCGGACCTGGATTTGGCACAGTTCATCCGAGTGCATCTACCCAGATGAGTAGGCCTCAGGCCTGTAGTAATGATAACAGATGGCTATAGTAATTCCCTGGAATGCTCAGTTGTTAGTCAGCTACACTATTCTAGAAAAGAGACACAGCATAGACATTTTGAACATGTTTGCTTGTGTTTAAGAAAAAGCCAGTGTCTTAAAATGATGACAATGATGATGATGATAATGATAAATGTTTTCAGGGTCGTCCATTAAAAGAGGGTACAATGCGTCGAGTGCACAGATGCAGCTTTGCAGCAGCCAGCTTCATCGAGGAAGACACAGGGGATTTCTTAGATGAGCTGGATACATCCTTCTTCACAAGGGTGAGGCTGTCAGTAAGGATTAACTCACAGGGATACTTTTAGTCTACTATGAGATACTATGAGATAAAGTATATATTACTAAGGAGACTAGATGAATATGATATTTTATATATGAATAACTAAATATAAAATAGATAGATTAGATTAGAGTAAAAAAATCTTCTGAAACCATCAAATAAACAGTACTTTTTTCTCAAAGTGATAGAAAATCAAGTCTTGAATCCTTTTTGAACATCAAAAATGTAATATTCTGTTGTTCTGTATAATGTATGTTTTTTTACTTTTTTCTTAATGCTAAAAATAAATAATCTGTACTTAATGATGGTTTGATTGAAAATTAAATGTTAAAATTAAATATGACAAAAAAATCTTAACTGACAGTAAGTGATCTCTAAAAGCTAAAGTAAAGCTTGATGACTTTACCAGTGTTTCCTAGTCCTGATCCTGAAGAGTTCTTACCCTCCAAATAACATGCAATCATACATAACACCATAGCAACACTACATTACTTAACTGTTTTTAATAACTGTCCAGTTTGTCCTTTGAAGGAAGGTTGTGTATTTACACTGTGATGCGTCTAACAGAGCTGTTTGTTTGTATAGGATGGGCTGGTACAAGAGGAACTGTCTACATATGCAGATGAAGTGTTCGAGTCTCCCTCTGAAGCTGCCATCCGTGAGAATGACACAAACAGAGTCCTCAATGAGACAGAGCTGACTGGCAGTGCCCTGGACAAAACTGACTTAGAGAGGAGTCACTTAATGTTGTGAGCTTCAACAACAAACACACAGTACAGTTCAACAGTTTACAATTTCTTTATTCAACAATAAGTTATGCAGTGTAGACTTGTGTAAATGTTCAACTAGACACCAGAATGTATGTTTATTGTTATAATATTATATAATATTATAATATTTCAAATGTTTTAGAAACAGCAATAATATTTATATAGTAAAATTATCAATTTCTAGTATGTTCCTGTGAAGTATTACTCCAAGATTTGACTACTACTTTCCAAATATGGCACATTTTGGATATTATTTCTATTATAACATCTTTCTGATAATAAACAACTCTCTTAATTCTTGTTAAATCTACAGCTCTGTTCATCACTTCTGAAATTTTCTACAGCTTAATATTAATAATTTGTAATAACATTGTAATGTACTAGAATCTTAAAAAATGCTTATAAGAGTACTTATAAAATTTAGGGACCCCCTTAATTGGCAGGTAAAAAGGCTTTTAAGCACAAGTTAGGATGTATTTCTGAAGAGACTTAATGTACATCCATGAGAAATAACAGCTTGATTAACAGTTCAAAAATATTCTTACCAGATATACATAAACATTTCACACATTTCTTTGAAAAACTCTCCCTTTGAAAAGTCTCCCTACATCATGGCAGAGGATGGACACACTAAGCCCCGTTTAATTTTGGGTAAATAAAACAAAATAATAGCTTTACTTGATGGCTGATTTCACCAGACATGAAGTGACTTTTGCATAGTACTGTATGTGTATCTGTGACAAAATGACCCACTATTTGTATATGTTTGGTCACTGAAGCTTACTCATGACTACTGCTTCAAATTCAGACATATACAAACAAAACGGTGAATCCAAACAGTTACAGAAGTTCAACAAAACAGCTAAATAAGAGCTAGGGCTGGATTCTTCAAAGTATGAACCACAACTGTAATGCCTTACAGTGTCTTCCTCTCTCCCTCTGCAGGCCACTGGAGAGGGGCTGGAGGAAAACCAGAGATGGTACACTAATAAATCAAAAAATACGTTTACGTCAGGAGGTGGTGAGTGTCAGTGGTCAGCGGCGTGGGCAGCGCATCACTGTTCCTGTCAAAAAGCTCTTTGCCCGAGAAAAACGTCCATATGGTCTGGGTATGGTGGGCAGGCTGACCAATCGCACTTACCGCAAACGCATCGACAGCTATGTGAAGAGACAGATACAGGACATGAATGACCACAGGTCCCCCATATCAGTTCTCCTTGATGCCCATATCAGACAATGATTATAACAGTAATCACAAATGATTTACAATCATAAAACAATCATGTTTACATTATTGTTTATCCACAGTGACTGGTGACTTCTATTTTGTTTTATACAGGCCTTTCTTCACGTACTGGATAACATTTGTTCACTTGCTCATCACCTTCCTCTCCATTTACATCTATGGCATTGCACCTGTTGGCTTTTCCCAGCATGAAACTGTAGATTCTGTGAGTTGAACCTTCAGAATTAATTGTTGCTGTTATATCAAAACCTTGTGTAATATTAATTAAATATTATGTATGTCGTTTAAAAAATGCCAGCTGGTTTTAAATTGACATTTCATTATAAAGGAGTAAAGAAAGAAAATTCTACAATTAGTTACAAGAAAATCTTATGATATACATTATAGTTCATTTTTATTCTTCTAAAAACACAAGATGACATGACAATGACAAATCATTACAGATATAATTTACAACACATTTTATGTTTTAGGTTTTAAGAAATAAAGGCATTTATGAGAATGTCAAGTTTGTGCAGCAGGAGAACTTCTGGGTTGGCCCAAACTCAGTAAGTTACATTCTGTACTTCTGGCATGTTCATGAACTGTTATGTTATTGTTTTTGAAATGATTATTTATTGCAGTATTACTTCCTGTACTGTAGGAAGCACTGATACATTTGGGGGCGAAGTTCTCACCCTGCATGCGTCAGGATCAGCAGGTGCATGTCCTGATGCAAGAGAAGAAAGAGAAGGAGCGTAACTCAGCCTGCTGTGTCCGCAACGACCGATCAGGCTGTGTACAGACCTCTCAGGAAGAGTGTTCAGTCAGTGCTAATCACTTCATCCCTCTACAGCACATGCAGTACTGCACAAAAGAAAATTTAAGCTAATTATTAGGGCAGTAAGAGTTCATTGATACAAACACTGATAAAGTACATAAGGATGAGCACAAAAAAAGAATAAATTAGAATAAATATTAATAAACATTAACATTAAATAATTTATTTGTCTAGCTTAGCTGTCTTAATCTGTTTTACCCATTAGTAGCTTAACTATTTTAAAGCCTTTGGAATGAATAATAATTTGGTTAATCAATGCATTGCTAGGTTAAATCAAGTTTGCTTCTGGTCCAGTTTAACAAATTCATGCATACAAATGTTATACATAATATGTTTTACATATACTTCTTACATGACAGTACTGTAGCTGTGCAAGCTCTCATGACACATTTACTCTTTTCCAGATTCTCAAATTCTTATCAATCTTATCATTTATCATTTGTTAAGTTCATCTCTCTCCCCCACTCTCTCTCTCTTTCTTTTAGAGTACATTGGCTCTGTGGGTAAAGTGGCCTCAGCACCCGAGTGTCCCATATCTGAATGGTAAATTACATACTCATGGCTCAGTTTGTCACCAAGACCCCAGGTAAGGTTTTAAAACCTTTACGTCTAGCATTAACTGAGTGGTAGGGTGATGCAGATGTGTGACCGATGTCTGTGTGTGTTTGGGTGTCAGGACATGTCTGGAGCCAGCCTCAGTGTCCCCTCATGAGTGGCCTGATGACATCACAAAGTGGCCAGTGAGTATGACTCATTGACAGGACCATGGATATCAGCATTTTCTTCATTAATTTTTAGTATGAATAGAAATTAATTCATTTTAACTGTTCACAAGTCTTTTATGTGTAGAAAAAGAATTTTAGCTGTAGTACCACATATAGTAGCTTATTTAGTATGTTCAGAACAGAAAATTAACAGTGAGATATAATTTAGTTTAACATTCATCACACTGTTTAAAACAAATCCAATACTGCCTAAAATTTGTCATAAAAGCATCCGTCAAACAATGTGAAAACAAATATTATATTACACTAATGACATTTGTAATTCTTTAAAATAAATGGAAACTGTATAATCTTATTATGCCTAGCAGTACCAGGTAACACACAATATTTGTTTCACATATGCTAAAGAGCACATCTCTGCCATCCAACTCACTTTAGCATGCAAAATTTGTTTTACTAACAGAAGTCAGCTCCTATTTAAATAATGAATTAAATGTATTGAAATTGTAAGTATTTAATTGTTTAGCAGGTTGCACTTTCCATACATTGAGCTGGACCTCAGATGAATGCTCCACTCCCATTGCTCTGAATTCATGTCAGACAGTGATGAATGGAATGATCACAGTCATTGTTACTCTTTTCTTCAGATATGCACCAGATACAGCACTGGAAACCATACAAACCTGCCGCATATAGACTGTGTCATTACAGGCAGGCCATGCTGCATTGGAACCAAAGGAAGGTGGGCATGAGCCCCAGAGCTGCACAGATTTCAGAGCCTGTTCAGCATACAAAGCGTCATTTGCAGTGTAAACAGTTTCAATAGTTATAGAAAGTTTTTTTTTTTATTATTGTGCAGGTGCGAGATCACATCCAGAGAGTACTGTGACTTTATGAAGGGCTATTTCCATGAAGAAGCCACACTTTGTTCCCAGGTGAATTCACATTTCTCCCTCTGTTTTACCAGAACATAGGGATAGAGTGATATTGGAATGAAATTGTATGGTTTGAAAATGATCATGTTTACCATATTTTTCAGGTTCAATCTAAAATCATAAATAAAAATAAAAAATAACAATAATTTCACAAGTTGTTGATATACTTTATATCTCGTTATATTCCTTTATAACACTAATTAATTGACTGCAATTTAATTAAATTCAAAACAATCATCAGCACTCCTATGATTTATTAAATAAATTATGTGATTTGTGATTTGCTGGGAATCTGTAACTGTAAACTATGTACTTTCACTGTGACTGGTGGTGCAAATTGTAGGTTTGACATTGAATGATTATGATTAGGATTTTATATCAAAGTATGTCATTTATAGTGACAACCTTTCCTAACAAACTCTTACAATGCATAACCAGCAGAGGGAGATTGGTTTCCTTACAGCAGGCAGAGCAGCTCAATGATGGAGGTCCACCACTAGATGGAGCTCAATGCTCATATGTAAAAAGGCCTTTGTCTTCCACCAGGTGCACTGTATGGATGATGTGTGTGGCCTGCTTCCTTTCCTCAACCCAGAGGTGCCAGACCAGTTTTATCGGCTATGGCTTTCTCTCTTCCTGCATGCTGGGTATGCAGAAGGTTTCATTCAAATCTAGCAATGCAATTCCTCTATATATTATTCCATTCATCAGACTTTAACTAAAAGTAAAGAACTGCATTCAAAACTTTCCCTTCTCATCTTTCTGCTCAGGATCCTGCATTGCCTGGTGTCTGTGTGCTTCCAGATGACAATCCTGAGGGATTTGGAAAAGCTAGCTGGCTGGTTGCGAATATCGATCATCTACATCCTTAGTGGCATCACTGGCAACTTGGCCAGTGCCATCTTCCTACCTTACAGAGCTGAGGTGCCATTCTCTTAAACGGTCAACACATTTTTAAATCTGAATTGATGGTTTAAGATACTTAACACACAAATTTTTAAACATTAAACTGCATCAGCCTGTATGTGGGCTCACATTTGAAGTAATCTCTAATTACACATGTAATCACATATAATCACATGAAGCCCACACATTTTGGAAAAACAATAGGAGAGTTAAAATTTTATATGTGCTAACAAAAAAATGTATTGTTTGGACAGTGATTAGTTTTCACTGTGCAACAGGACAAATATAATATCATGCTCACTGTGTTAAGATCTTATGGCCTTAGATTAAGGGGTTAATCTTATGTTTCCCACTTGTTTTCAGGTGGGCCCAGCAGGATCTCAGTTTGGCATCCTGGCATGTCTGTTTGTGGAGCTGTTTCAGAGTTGGCAGATTCTGGCTCGTCCATGGCGGGCCTTCCTCAAGCTGCTGTGTGTGGTGCTCTTTCTCTTTGCCTTTGGCCTGTTGCCATGGATAGACAACTTTGCCCACATCTGTGGCTTCATCTCAGGCTTCTTTCTCTCCTTTGCCTTTTTGCCCTACATCAGCTTTGGCCGCATGGACATGTACCGCAAGCGCTGCCAGATCCTGCTCTCACTCACCCTGTTTCTGGGCATTTTCTCAAGCTTTGTGGTGCTCTTCTACGTCTACCCCCTCAAGTGCGAGTGGTGCGAGTTACTCACCTGCATCCCTCTGACTGACAAATTCTGTGAGAAATACGACCTAAACGCTCACCTCCACTGAGGCCTTACAGAAGTCATAGCAGCACTGACCGAACATTCTCCGACTAAAATCTGCATTCTGCTGACTTAAAACTGTGTCTTGAAAATAGTCGAGAACATTCCAGCCAAAGAGGACACACCCAGCAGCACCAAGTTAAGAACCAGCCAGACACCAAATAAAGATCTACATTCTTAATAAGTGCACATCTTTAGATTCTTACAATAATACTAGGTCAGGGTAAGTGTGAAAAGACATTATATATAGAGCAGTTTAAAAGTTGGGGGCACATTCTAGCAGATCCTAATGTTACATGCAGGTATGGCATATCAATCGCAAGTTATGGTTTATTAGTATTTATTGGAGAATACTGGGTTGGTGTGCTGTGGGCTGCAAGAACAGAACCCCAGAGGACAGGAATGGAACAGCTCTCAGCTTCCTCGAATAAATGGACTTTTGATCGATTGTGTGGTTCCAGTAGAGTCTGTGACTGTTAAACACTTGCTGAAGAAGATCAAGGTTTCATATTGGACAGGCTATGAGAAATGTCATCCCTGGGGGAAGAGGTGACTTAAGTACCTCCAGTGCCTTGTTGATCAATACCAACTGCTGCCATATTTGTGTTCCCTTAATTCTGAGCACTTTTGTTATTAGCCTGTAATAATATGTACACTGCTACTGAGGTGGTAAAAAACTTGGTAGCGTTTTAGCTGCCTGCTCACTTGTAATACAGAATACAATGAAATAAATCTCTTGTGTATCTTATTTTTTTTCACTGTTTGACAATGAAAAGAAACTGATGCTTAGGATATTCTCACAATCCTTGCCTCAAAGGTCTTCACTAATCTCAGACTATTTTTGCATGAGATTAAATGAGGACCTGATGGGAGGTAGATGGATGGGAAAAGATGGCATGACGCGTAGCTATGTGGGTGCAGTCTTAAAGGGAAATCCCTGTCACAGCCAAGCCTAGCCACTGATTTATAGACTGATAAATAGTCAAGTCTATCTCAGCCATAATCATCAGAAAACAGTGAGTCTGTCTCTATTTACCACAAAACAGATGCCAGAGAATAGTCATTTACCTTTATGCTCCAAATCAAAGCCAAACTGAGGTAAGGTGTATAGAAAGTCAATCTAACTTTAACTTGTTGTCCTACTCATCTCATCAATTATTTCTGTCATTGGAGTCCATACTATCTACTTTAATGAAAATAGAAAAACAGTTATTGCAGTTATACAACTTAAAAAAGTTGCTACCTGTTCTTTTGCATTCACTAACAGTAAAAAAATCAGGTGCAGGTGCAGTTCTTTTGCACCATGAATATGCATCATCAGAAGGGGATTTCCAGCATTTAACAGAGCAACATCATAGTTTAAAGGAACCATCTGTAATACGATGCAGGCTGTCAAATTCATACTCATTCATAGTCATTGGCAATGTATCACCAGAATGATGTGGTGTCCACACCTGTTATAAGAAACAAGGAAATACATAGTCCCTCCTTCTCTATGTTAGTATTAACAGGTGTTTATTATTCAGTGCAGATCAACATAAGACGTCATTCCTTTACTCACCAAAAGTGTCTCCAGTAATAGAAAGCATTGTTACTTACGGTTTTCCTTCAATTTATATCACTTCTTTTCTTTGCTTTGCTTAAAAACATTTTACTGTTCTCGCCAAGAGCGAGCAGCAGTGGTGATAATAGTTACTTGCAGAGAGCTTCAGCCATGGTTGCATTTACCGATCCTTTCATTGACTACCTATCATTAATCGAATGGTTAGCACATCATCAGAGCAGTGCTCCTTCTTCATCTTTTCATGTTGAACTGGTATAATCGACTATACAGTAACTCACTATCACCTCTTCAGGTACAAAAGTGGTATTAAGAGACAGGGCAGGCCTAGCTGGTTAGAATGCTAACCTTCAGCTGATATATTTTTAATACAATACATAGACTTGTTTGACATACTATCAAAACTGTTATTTCCTCACATGCTGTTTATAATTTTAGTAAATTATTGAATATTTTAAACTAAAAATCTATCGTGTTGCACCTTTAAAGGTTACTGGGGCACTGATGTAGGAACCTTTTTTTGGGGTGGGGGGTGTTCACACAACTGCCCGAGGTGGAGGTGTAACAGGTGCGGAATAGGTGCAGGCACTGTTCTTTGTGCAGTGTGTGCAAAAAGGGGGAGATTAGTGTTTGGATGTGCCATGCCGTCTGCTGCAGGGTGAAGGATGGGGAGTATCCATGCATTAGTGCGTGAATGGAGCTTCATCTTCACAGCTCAACGTCTCTCTCTTACCTCAGATGAAAAAACAAAACAAAAAAAGACAAAAAACAAAAAAGCTCTCTGTATTGTGAGCTATGTTAATTACACCCCACCCCCATTCCAGTTCATAATGTAGCAAACACAACACAACAAAGCTTGTGTTAGTTTAGCTGAGATGGTAATTAAGAGCAGGCAAATGAATGAATGTTGGGCTCCAGGCTGCTGAAGTTGCTCGAGTGCTCTTCTGCTGATCACACACTGGTCGCAACAACATCTCTGTGATGCTGCAGGTTGGAGACAAAATGCCATAGTATATGGCTACATACTGCAATTGTGATCTTCCTTGCAAAATACTACATAATCAGCGTTTGCAAGCTTTTACTAGCTAACTTTTTTCTTTTGAAGGAATTTTACCATTTTTGCTCCTTAAATTTCCCCACATTGGGACTAATAAAGAATAGATAATAAAGGATGCTTCACCCAAACATGATGACACCTGTAAATTGTCAGGATGCTTACAGCACACAGGAAATTTTTACTGATTGGTCAGAGTCTGCATACTACAATATCATGCCAATAATGCCAATATCATGATTAACAAGTGACATGTTGTGCTTGTAACAGTTTTCTAGATCTATTTTTTGTCCAATCCTTCCCCACCTTCCTCTTTTCACTGTCCCTCTCCTGCAGCATCGTCTCCTTCCCACTCTCCTGCCTAAGAACAATGGAACAGCTGAGAGAGGCAGCCAGTGCAATCATAGCTTTTTTTTCATTGCACCTCTATACATCAAACCCACCCCGGCACTACAGAGGAAATTAGCCCTGTCTCTTCCCCAACCCCCACCCTCTCCACACACTGCCCTATAGAGATGGTAATTTTAGGGCAAGAGGGCCATATCGCAAATCATTGATCAGCATCAAATCAACTCCTCTAATCCTACTTCAGTCCTGCTACAACAGTCATTCGCTGATTAGCCAAGGTTTACATCGTGCAAGACACAGCACATCTTTTGTATTTCTTTTCCTTTTTTCTTTTTTTTTTCTTTCCACTCCCACCTCTACAGATTTCAGATGTTTCTACTTTAAATGCAGTTTAGTGTAGTGTTATGCTCTGATTGTGTCATTTTACATATACATGTTGCACATGTTGCAGCGATGCATTTTTAAGCGGTCCAAGCACTAGAAGCTTTTTCTTTTTTCTTTTTTTTTGTCCACTCCTACTCTTGTATACTTTTATATTTGATTTAAATTCACATTTTGCTTGCTGACATTGTTCTTTCCCTCTCACATTATTAAGCTATGTCCCCTTTCATCTGGCTTTAACATGTTGGTATACTGTCCTTCCTTCACTTGCGTATCATCATAGCTGGAACAAAACCTTAAATCTCCAATACAGTAACTTTAGAGGAGAGGTAAAACACATTCAATGAAAAGTCAATGAAACAATATGGTTTTATTTTGGACAACTACATTCACATTCATGTTACAATAATGTGATTTCTCACTGATTCTCTTTTCATATATACTTACTTATTTACGGTGTGGAGAAACAGGCAACAACAAAACCATTTCAAAAAATATTGTTTTAGTTAAAAAATAATGGCTGCTGTAATAGGTTGGATGATCAAGAACAGAGTAGAAGTTTAACAGTTGACCTCTTTGGCCACGGGGGGGACATTTTTGCCTTTCAAGCATGAATATTAACCAGAGCTCTCCTGTGAGAGGCACTCAATTAAAACATCCATGCTTTTCAGTCCTACTGCTAAGAATGAAAAAAATGTACTATAGAAGAATATGAAAAAATATATTTATTTGTATTAAATATGTATAGCGCCCTCCACAATTCTTGACACCCCTAATTAAGGTGTGTTAAAAGCCTTAAAATAAATTCTATTATTGCAGAAGCATAATATCACACTCAAAATTGTAGACAAATGTAACCTTTAGCTCAAGTGAATTAAAAAAAATGGTCAATAATTATTATATTTCATAAAATCACCTGTTCCACAATTATTAGCACCCCTAACAATTCCTCTAATTCCTCATTTCTACTTTAGTCTATAAGATTGATCAGAGTATCTAGAAACCTTTAATTAGTAATTCATTACTTCCTGTTTCCCTGGGTTATAAATATGACAAGACACAGAGGCCTATTTCTCTTATCAACTCTCCAACATGGTAAAGACAAGAGAACACATCATTCAAGTAAGACAGATGTGTCGACCTTCCTTAGTCAGTGGGACTTCAACTGGGGTTGTGTGCTTTGGTCAGATGAGACCAAGAGCTTTTTAGCAGCAAACCTGTTTCTTTTCCAAAGGCCCCAGAAACCTTGTTACCATGCATGGCGTCATGAACTTTGAAATACCAGGACATTTTAAATCAAAATCTGGTGGCCTCTGCCCAAAAGCTGAAGATGCGTCTTTCAGCAAGATAATGACCTGTGACCAAATCTACACAAAAATGGTTCACCAGGCACAAAATCAAGCTCCTCCCACTGCCATCTCAGTCCCCAGACCTCAACTCAATTAAAAACCTATGGGGTGAGCTGAAGAGGAGAGTGCATAGGAGAGGACCCAGGACTCTGGACAGTTTAGAAAGATTGTCCAGAGAGGAATGGTTGAAGATCCCTCTCTCTGTATTCTCTTATTTTGTGAAATGTTATAGAAGAAGATTAAGTGCAGTCTTGTTGGCAAAGTGGGGTTGTACAAAGTATTAGCTTCAGGGGTGCCAATAATTGTGGCACAGATGATTAAGAATTATTTATTAATGTGGCTTCTTTTCACACTGAATAAATTCACTTGAATTAAAGGTTGGATTTTTCTCTCTTTTTTTTACATTGTTGTCCCATATTATTAAAAAAACTATTAGAAGCCTAAAAATATATAATATAGAGGTTGTGATATGTTACAAAATACCTTGTGAATAAATGTTCCATAGTTAAAGACAAGGCCTAGCCTACCATCTTTTTGTTTTTGTTCAGAACTTTAAGATCTGGGCCATTACCAATAATTGTAAAAATCCAACATTCAAGAATCAAAATAATTGTATTCTTTTGTTTATTTTATATAAAATACATGATACACATTATAACATTATGTACCATTACATAGTACATGTTGAAGATAAATTGTACATTTTTAAAGTACATATCAGTGCTGTCATATCTTTGAATGGTAGCTGTATGCGAAAAGAAAAATGGTTCGTACAATATCCATTGACTGATTGATGAGATGTTATGAGAAGGATAAAAGGGCAAAAGTGTCTTGAGATTTGATGTAACATTAATAAAATACAATTTATAAAACATTAAACAATTTACAAATAATTGTAAAAAAATTACAATGGGTCTTGTGTAGTGTGACAACACAAACATTGTAATTGTATATACAGTTATATACAATTATATTATATAGTTATATAGGTTTCATCTGCAGTCCAGTTGCATGTTTTGTTGATTTTAGTGAAAATAACTCTACAGTGGACTTGAATATTTATTTATTTGCAGAATTTAATATAATTAGTCAATAAAAAAATAAATATTGCCCTAAATTCTGCACAAGCCATATTTAATACAGAGTAATTGTGTACTAAATCACACAGAGGTGTGTTCACTGTACTTATTGTCACTTAGAAAATCAATAAAACATGTAATTTGACCAGGGGCGCTCAAACTTTTGCATACGACTGTAGAATATATACAGATAAACATCACATCCACCAGTTAAATGGCCATCTGGACTTCAATCTAGACAGCAGTCACCCTTTTCTGATCTCCAGAAAATTAATAAAGAAGATAAACAGCACATTTAGCATCCCAGCCATGGCATGGAGGCTGATGCTGAGGGGCCGATGGGAGAGGCTCCTGAAAGCTGACCCTGAAACTGGACCCAGGCAGCTGCGCAGCAGGTGGTCAGTGGCAGGCCGTCTCTCCTCATTGTCTCTTAGAAGGGGGCGGCAGGCTCCCCCGGAGTCACACCAGGTCTGGGCCTTCCAGGTAAATGAACTGGGGTGTACATATGTATGTGTGTGTGTCACTGCACACCTGCTCCAGCCACAGTTGTCATGCTCAAGTGGAGAGAGAGCAACCCCAGTCCCAACATGTGACTTATCAGCCACCTGTCCACTCTCTTCCTGTCATACTAAAGGGGAGAGTGCACCAGATATATGACTTTTCAATAGGTATTAGTCAAAGCACAATGAACGGTGCGCTGACCCCAGTATGAGTGCATTATGCAGGCTATTAGAGAAATGAATCTCCATCACTTAACGTACGTTAACTAGGACTAATGTTCTTTTTTTCTTGTTGACAGTGTCATGATAAAGCTATAAAAATAGCTTCTTTGTCATTTGGACTAATGCCATGGGTCAGTGTATGTACAGTTTTAAAAATATATTGCAATTAAAAACACTTCTTTGTATTACTGATAATTTTATTAACATGTTTTGAGTCAGGCCAACAAAAACAGAGTATATCTCTTACACAGTTTGTTTTTAAACATAATGGTTGTGTTACGAGTAATACACAATCTTCTGTTCTGGATGCATAGACATCTTCATGAAAGAAAACACTCACTAAAATATCCGTTTTAAAGTACTTGTTTTTTTATTCCAAACCAATTTTGCACAAAAAACCTGAAGCATCAGTGGAGGCGGAGTTATTAGTTTTGGATTAAAAGGCCTCGTAGGTTGGTCCAGGTATGATTTCTCCTCTTTCGACAGCTATCTCAGATGTCTTGATAAGAAGGAAACTTCACAAACCAGTTCCAACCCTGCAATTTTAACCTATTGTTTTCAAAACCCTGTCATTTCTCTGCTCAGAATTTTTGGAGAGTTAAACGGCCACTTTGTGCCCCACGGCTCTGTCAATGCACTCCTCAGCTGTCAGCTCCAGGCCTCAGGCTGCTTCAGCCCTGTCGGCCCCAGCAGTGCTACTCCTCGGCCCCCGGAGCCCCCTTAGTCCGTCCCCTAATTACAGCACTGCATACGTCTGCTTGTTAGACATGAGCTTAATGAGGTCCTTCAAAGCCCACACAATGCCCAGTCTCAGAGACCAGAGTGACCACAACACAGTAGAGGAGGTTAGAATCTTTCATAAATACGACAGTGCTTTTTTGGTTATCATTATCTAATTATTCACACACCTTACAGAAACAACAGCCTTATCAAAGTAGGCATTCAATATAAGCAATTATTTCGGAACACACCATTTTCCCTTTAATACAAAAACTGTTGATCACCCAGTATATTTTGTGTTTGCTTCTTTATTTTTACATTACATATAATAAGATTTAAGCTTTTAAGCATCTGTTTAGAACTATTTAGCAGCAACCAAACTGTGTGTGTAAATTTTTACACACTTACCTCAAACCACATTGTATTAAGAAATCCCAAATCAACTTGCTCTAGTGATTTCTGACACTATATGAAATACTGTTACCTATTGAAGTGGATAAATCTATGTCAAATACTGTACCCAATATTATTTAATATTATTATTTATTGGCTTTCTGACAGCCATAGTCAGACCCAGAAGCAAGCATGGAGCTTGATTTTACCCTCTTTCTTAAAGAGAAAAGCTTAAGTGCTGTTAATGAAGTACAGTCTCTGACTGAAAAAACAGCAAAAGCAGCAATCTTGAAGTCTGAATATTGCTTGTAGTTTTGTGTAATTTAGCTGTAGCATGTGTCATACAATGTCAGAAAATACCACAGTGCATAGTTAAATAAGAAAACTTAAGACACAAGCATGGCAGATTTGGGGTAAGGGGTGAGTTGTGCAAATGTAACTAATGATTCTTGAATCTACCCTGGTTTTGAAGACAAATGTCATATCTACCCCACTTCAGCTTTCACTATAATACATTATTGTAAGTGAAGATAAGAAAATGGATCCACTTCTGGTACGAGACTTTTTTTAACAACAGGAAAAGCTGGGTACCTATTAAAGAGTAGACCTCCCCGATGCAATCTCACAGCATGCAGGGCATTGTGTTGAGGAATGGACCATTGTTTCCCCACACGACAAACGTGTCTAATCAGTAAACAGGGCAAGTGTAGGCTTGCCCTGGCCTGTGGTGCAGCCTTCGTCTCAGGTTAACATGTATTGCCTCTGTGTCATTAAAAAGTGGAATGGTACATGAAGCTGTCAGAGATATCGCAATCACTATGTTCCAGGACGTCAAGTTGGATAATAGCTTAACATACTTGAGAATTGCTTACACAAGCACACCAGTACATTGGGCTGCACTGTATAGCCACACACATTATATTGGCAAACAAAATCTGTAATTGCTCCACATCACTTTGTAAAATTGACAGAGGTATATTTTATTACTATATCATTAATTGTGATACTGGTAGATCTACATGCAGGATAGATATCGATTTTCTATAGTTACAAGCTTGGAAGGCGGTTGACCCCTATTCTGTGATCCATGACAGACTATAGGGCTAATGTTTGAACACAGTGTTCTAAGTAAAGATGATTGGAGTGGATAAAACACTCTAATTATATGGGATGTGATGTTCCTCAGTACACCATATACAATGTGTGTAACAAAATACAATATTACATAAAGATTAAGAATATTCATTAAGCAACATGCTGAAAAGCTTAATTAGAGGTAATTAATAATGATACTAAAAGACGATCAGGGGGAATTACAGAGAATTACAATATAGACACTATGACAACTGCAATTTAGTATACCATTTGATTTCTTTACTAAACTTGCTTTACTTGTAAATGTAGTGCTAGTAAATTTCTCATTTGAAAGTGTCTTGCTTCTGGATCAGTCTTAATAGTTAATGCAGAAAATATAATATATAATATTAGATATTTTATTAGGCCTAAAACTCCTGTGTCATCAGCAGTATAATGGACAAACAGAAAAACAAACAATCTATTAGTTTAAATAGATTGTCACTGGCCAAAAACCTTAAGAGAATCATTAATGATTGACTTCAATTGAAAAGGAATACCTAGGAATGCCTAGATGGTAGAAGCTGTGATGGGAAGGTGTTTTGTAAAGTTAAAGCATAGTCTATTGCACATACATACCTCTGTAGCTCCTTCATGACTTTTCTGTGCTAGGCAAATAATCAGTAAGCTGGTGTTTCATAAATCCAACTCACTGTGCACTGTGGATCTTACTGCGAGTGAGCAAGTGAATACAGATGCACAATCAAAAAAAGTTCGTTAAAAAGGAATGTGTGAAATCCAGGCTTAAAGATCAACAATGAAGGCATTACAGTAATTATTTAGGACAAGACAGTATGAGATTTACATGTTTGGACTGTAGTAGATGAAATATAAGTATATGAAGTATACAAATATGAGTAGTGCAAGTAGATTAACTACTTGACTGATTCTTCTCTAGTTTTGTGTTTTGCTAGTGTCATTGTCAATACTAGTAGCACAAGGCAGTACCTGCAGCCCATTCAGGCACATCCATATGTGCTATTCCAAGAAAGCTTGCTGTGTCTCCCAAAATGGAGGACATACAGAACACATGCCATTACACATGGAAAGCTGGACAGGGCTATAGAAAGAAGAGAACCAGTATCTGCATAAGGAGGAACAGGAGGAGCACTATCGGAGTCCTACAAAATGACCTCCAGCAGACTACCGGTGTGCATGTGATTCGCCAAACTGTCAGAAACTGACTCCATGAGGATGGCATGAAGACCCTCTAGTTGAACCTGTGCTTCCTGCCCAGCACCGTGTAGTTTGATTAGCATTCACTAGAAAACACCAGATTAAGGCAGGCCTGCCACTGGCACCCAGACTTTCTGGATGACAAAGTCGTTGTTGTCATTGACTGGCCCTCATATCCCCTCAAACGAATCCAGAATAGAACCTCTGGAACATTATGTATCAGTGTATCCTACGCTTCCAAGTAGCGCTACAGACTGTCCAAAAGCTCACTGATGCCCTGCTCCAGGTCTGGGAGGAGACCCCTCAGGCCACCATCCTCCATCTCATCAGGAGCATGCAAAAACATTGTTGGGAGAACATACAGATACGTGAGGGCCATACCCACAAACTATGTTGCCATGATAACATTTACGCAAATTTGATTAATTTAATTCGATCTTTTGTGTGATTTTCAATCCAGCCATCAGTGGTTGATGACTTTTTTTCCATTGACTGCTGTTACATCATATCAGTAAATACTTTCAATCTCTCATTCAACGACATGATTTAGTGTGATTTTGTTGTTCCCTTATTTTTTTGTGCAGTGTATATGAGTAATCTAACTGATAGTAATGTGCTCATAAATAATAAATCAATTGGTCTGTGCATAGAGGTTGCAGAAGTGGTTGTCTCGGTGCAGCACTCTGTAGACGATAAAAGGTTTTTATATAAAAACTGTAAGCTGTAAGTCATGCGATTTTTACAATCATTGTTCATCCTGCACCATCATCTTTGTTGACCATCAAGTGAAATCTGGTCTCAGGTCGAAGGCTTGACGTTGGCATGATCTCATCAGAGCAAGTTCAGACATGCCTGCTGCGCCCTCCTAGGGCCTGGGCCAACCGAGTGTTTCTCTTTTAGCAGCTCTCACCCAATCATGACCAAGCACTTTCAATAGCCTGCCAGTAAAATTACAGCTTTGCTGATTTCTGTGAAGAGTGCCTCTCTAAACAGGTCAATCATGGGTTTGTCTGCAAAGGGTGCCCCATCAGCATGGAACTGAGTTTGAATTCTGGCGTTTGACCTCCAGAGGTTTCAGTCCACCTAGTTTTACAGTTGAGTTGTAGTGAAGAACAATGGACAAAAGAATATATTTGAAATATATAAAGAAAGAATCTATACTTAGTCCACAAGATTTAATTAATTAAACTCCATAAAATGTTTAAGCACAGTGCCACTGTTGGAATGAAACCTCTGATGCTAATGCTGAAATGGTACCTTCAAAGAAAGAGGTTGGACATTATTGACTTTAATGTAAGTTCACGTATTAGCACTCCATATCATATCGATTTTGAAGTTATTCATTATAAAATGTTTGCACAATATAAAAGCAGCCTCCATGTTCAATATATGTGTGCACAATTGTCATACTTTGATGTTTCTCTGTTATGATCTGCATTAAATTAGGCTAGGTCCACCTGAAGCTATAATGATACTCTATGAAAAGAGTTTGTCTGGTAGTCACATTTGCATTCCATTCTTGTTTATTCCTGGCCTTTAAATTTGTAACCAACAAGTTAAAAGGCCTATTGTGTTGTTTCTTAAAATTAACTTGTAACGTTTGTGGTTTTATGTACTAAACATGGCCACAAATAATTTTACATGACAATTTTTTCAACACTTTAGCCTCATCTTTATACCGTAAAATAAAACCAGATTGGTTTTGTTTATTGTGCCTTTAAAACTAATCTAAGATAAATTTGCTAATTTCTGATTCTTTCAATTATGTATGTCATTGCTTGTCAGTTAAATGTATGTAATATGTGTTTGTTGTCTTATTTTAGGGGAGTTTTAGGTGGGTTTTGTGCATAAGGGGGCTCACCACCAGAGGTTCCAGAGTGGGCTCATGGGTTGACTTCTCCTAAGGAATTAATGATTTGAATGTGACTATTTTGAATCATGTCCTCTCATTTGTTCTGCTTTATACTGATATTTGAGTATTGATAAAGGATGATACAGTATCCAGTATGTACCTCAAATGTATTTTAAATGTATTACAAATTGCTCTGCTCTGCTAATGTCATGGAATATGTTTCTGAATACATTTAGGTCTGTGAATTCTGAATTATAAAAGAAAGGAGTCATGGAGATATGTTAAGAATGAGGTTGATTAGCAATTATAATATACTTTTAAAGAAGTACATTGGTTGGCATGCATTGCTTATTTTTATTAGTAAAAATAGTTAATGCAGTTTTTGTTAAATCTATTAATTTATTGCTGTTTATCATTTTATATGTTTGCTTGCATAGTAATACATATAATTTATCACATTGCTGCTTAGATAAGGCTTCTAGTGCCTCCTGTCAAAGGTAATGAGTCAAAATGAGACAAGTGTCTTAAGCCTTGTTTTGAAAGCCAACCACAAATAAATTGTCACATAAAAGTAACAGGCATGCCATCCGCTGCACCGCTGTATGGTAAATCAGGCATGCATTGTCTGTGCTTTAAGATGAGGCCCTTTCCAGCCTGTCCAGACTCTTAACAACAGCTTGACAATGCAGCAGGAGCTGGGCGAGTGAAAGATGCTGCCGGTGGACCTTGCTCAGCCCTGGGAGGTAACTCAGCAGGCAGTCTTTGTCATGCTAAGAGATGCTAAAGGAGGTCCAGGAGCCAGGATACACATAAAAGGAATTAGGGGTAGGGAAAAAGGCTGGGCGGCCCAACACTACATGACGAGACAAATAGCTACAAAGTCTTATGCCATTGCAGTGGCATTAAAGTATACAAAGCTGGGAGGAAAACTCATCAAAGGTGTGGACAGATAAAGACTAAATACACTGTCCTAAATGTAGTTAGTAATGTATTACATTAAACAAAGTAATATATTCATATATTTAGAATGCATGTTGAAAGGGCCCATGTTATAAGGCTGTGCTGTATCATCATTCATCCGTATTACTCAAGATACACTATTACTTATTTTTACTATTGACAGTTTTTTTTTAATACTTCTGAATGGTGAATTTCTCATTACTTTATAGTGAATTTCAATTATCATTTTGAATTTTTTTGTTTGCAAGAGGAAATGTCAATCATTTATCTATTTATTATATAATACATATATTTGTAATATACTTTATGTTTCCATATATAACACAATCCTGCCCATAATCAATAAAAAGTATTAAATTGATTTCTTTGTCAAATCCTAAATATGCTTGTATTTAATCTAACATATAAGGTTTCTTTTTAAAGTTCTTGATGGAAGGGTCAGTTTGCCTGTAACTACCTAAATATCATGAAAAAAAAATCCCACTAGACAATTTTCCATTGGACATTTCAAGATATTAGCCTTTTTGTTTCCAATATACATAACAATGAAATAAGTGTATTACCGCATTTTAAATACAACAAGCATGATGATCCTTTTAAATAAAACTTAATGGTCTGAAAATTAAGAATCCCAACCATACCATAGACTGTCTGGCTTGTTTTGCAGTTAGTTGTGTTCTCCCTTTTGGTCAGAATAAAGAGCACAGTCTGGCCAGGCTTGTCACAAATCCCAGTGGGGCTGCCTTCCCAAACAACAGTAAAGTTAAAATTCCCCACACATCTAGTCCACTGTCTACCTCAGTCCAACTGCACAAAGACAATGATGTGAGTGCAAGTAGACAAGAGACGAAGCATTCACTGCAGATACATGGAATTCCACTAATCCATCAACAGCGTAATTACTCTTTAGATACAGGTCAAACTCCATATAGGTTTATGTTTATATCACTTCAGGAGTTTTTCTTTTTATCTAAGCTTCTTTGACAAAACGTTTGGATTTCTCCAGTCTTCATAGACTATGTTAATTTATGGCCAAACTAGGTCTCATATATGTGATATATTTGGCATGAGAACTATACATTGTATCATTTGTTCTTTCTTAAAGGCCTAGTGCTTTTGAGGCTGTGCATAATTGGCAGTAAGAGCAGAGAGAGTAGTGTAATCTGGCACAAGATCAGCCCAGCTCATTACGAAGAACAGCCAAGCCCATACTGGCAAGTGTGTGAATTCAAATTGGAGTTACAAAAGTCTTGGAATGATCGGACAGTGAAACGGTTGGGCTTTTTTTTTTTTATACCAGCTGCTTCAGTGGAACAAGAGGGACAAACCCTCATGACAGATCAACAAAAGAGTGTCTCAACCAATGGCTTTTCTGTGCATTTCACTTTTTTCCAGCCAGACATTCAAATACTTCCAAATGTCACAAACGTTTTAATGCACCTTTTCAGCACGAAAGTGGGGAACAACCGCTGTGGTGCTGTTCTAAAGACAGCTATTTGGACAGCCTCTAATCAAAAACTCTTAAAGGGATTGTAATGCTGTTTACTGCACTCATTTTTGTGGCCATATTTTGAAATGGGTTTATTGATTTGCAGTTTTTGTGTAGGATTGCATAATATATTGGTTTTTAGCCAACATGTTTCACATATAAATACCAAGAAAGAAATCCTGACTGGAAAAAAAATGACTAGGCATTTCTAATACAGACTAAACAATGCATTTTTTACTAGTTTATTATTTACTAGATTTTACTTAAGTTTACAAGAATACCATTAATACCATTTTACAAGAATTACCAATAAAGGCTGACTCTCCATCCACACAAAACATTTTCAGAAAGACAGAGACTTGGTGCGCTAAAGCTAACCCCACATAGCCATAATTTAGCAGGCTAGACCACTTGTCTGTAGCTTTTTGTCACCCGTTAATTCATTTATCCACACTCTAACACTGTTCTTCTATCACAGCTTGCTTGTCATTTGTTTGTGTACACATCTGTTCATCTGTGACTTTTTTTGTGCAGTTACCGTCACATAAAAGCTGGATAATGATTTCAGTTCTGTATGATGTGTGGAGCAGGCTAGGAGTGTTGGATAGAGTTGCCAATCAAGCTGAGTCACGCCTACACAGGTTTCAGATATGTCTGATTAGTGCGTTTTAAGCCATGTTTATCATAATTATTGCATATTTTTTATCAACCTCGTTGTTTAAAATAATACCATATATTTATTGTTGTATTATTTTACTCTGTGTTTTCTGGGGTTTTAAATTTAAAAAGGCAAGTTTTAAATTAAAGCCTAGACAAGTATAGTTTTGCTGGACCACAATCGGCTGCATAGCCTTTGTCATACAGGTGTTTCTGGCATTTTAACAATGGGGATGAAGTGTCCAAATACATACGCTTCTAATTTGTCCTTAAGACATATCTCTTCTAAGTTCTTTTTCAATTCTTTCGATGTGATCTTGTTCTGCTTTTTTTCTAGGCTTAACTTAGATTCATATTCCACAGCTTCTCATTCACCTTATCCAGTCCACCTTTAACTGATGCTGCAGTTACCTTAAAGGGATTCCTGAGTGTTAAGACTTTATGCCTTTAAACACTGTACACTTCATTAGTATCAACCTAACATGTGATGTGCGATGTACTGTAGCATTTATATTATTCTTTATAACCCTGAGTGGGCGACTTCAGACGACCAAGTTGAGCAGCAGTGCAGTGAGGAAAAGAGGTGTAGGAGGAAGCAACAGGGCCTGTCCTCCTTTACTGTCAACACCTCCAGTATCATTAGGCAGTTACCATATCTCAGCTTCTCTTCTGCCCTCACCCCCATCTCTCTCCTGCGGTCATTAAGCACCTGTCCAAAGAACCTCCGGCTCCAGAAGAACACTGAAGCATCACTGGACAAACAGAAAGTAGGCCACTAAATTCTCTTCTCTCTGGAGATATATGAGCTCATACAGTTATCCAAATACTTATCATGGTGTTCATTAGATAAATAAAAATGAGGGCAACTCATTTGGCTCATCACATCACCCTCTATTACAGTTAGATATGCATGACAAAAAATATTTATTGCATGTTATTATGCATATAATATTAAGCATCAAATAAACAATGAAAGAATTGTTCATATATGCTAGACATACTAGATGTATTAAGGTCTCATCATCTTTGTGTAAAAACAGGAAGTCATAGATTTAAGCACATTCTTTCATTATGTATCCTTGAGTACACATGTGGCGTGCAGCATGTTGTCAAACACCATCTATTTAATTATAAACAGTAAAATGTTTAACACATGGCTACACACAAAGACTCTTCCTCATACAACACCTCAGACTCTGTGTGTGCTGTGTTGTTCTCAGTAGAGAGCCATTATCCACCTCAGGCCTCCTGTGCCCAATTAGCAGGCTTCAACTCATCAGAGGTGTGCACTGCTGCCCTGCATTACAACTGTACTGGCTGTACTGTGCACTCGCATCTATGTAACACGTGTTTGTTGCTGTATATTTTCAGTACAAAAATGTTTTGAGTTTGTTGGAAAAACAGGGCTAACTTGTAATGCCAAGAGTAGCAAAACTGTCCTAAATGTTTAATGTGCTTTTTACTAAATTTTGCAAAGAAGTAACATCATTTCATTTTAGTTGCGGAGGTTAAGTTTAGGCTTAGGCCTAGAAAATTCTCAATATATATGAAAAAAGTGACTCAATCATGTTTTTGTTTCCAGTATTTTGCACTATGAGATAAGTAGTAACAGGTGACATTTAAGTCATTAAAATTTAGCTACTAGTTATCTTTTTTTACTTCTTCATTTCATTTCATGGTTAAAAAAAGCCCACAACACTATGATTGGATGCCTACTCGCTTTGTTCTGCAGAGGCCTGTACTTGCACGCCACTTGCTTTGTAGTCAAAAACAATTAATTTTACACCAAAATGATCCGGAAAAGAGAAGAATAGCATTAACAAGTAAAACTACACAGATTTTCCCAAAATGTGCCACTGCAGTTCTTTATGTAACTCAGTCCTAAGCAGTTTTTGGAACTTGTACTGTTGTACTGTGTTCAGATGGACTACAGTTTGTACTTGTACTACAAAGTGCTCAGATATGGTCGGTAGATAAAATGGACAAATGTAAGTATACAAAGGAAGTTAGTTGCATTCCATGATCCAAATAATCCCAAATATATTCAGTGGTGTTGAGGCGGGCAGTCCAATGGTTTGCAAACACTAATAGCTTCTTTGTTTGATTTGCGATTTATTTTCTTTTTTGTCTATTTCCTTTCGTTACACATTTTTCCAGACCCCTAGTGCTGAGTTGTATTCTAATAGTGGATGGATGGACAGAAACACCTGTAAAATGTTTTCAATGTTTTTTTATCAGATACAGATGACTACTAATTGATTATAGCAGTTGTGGTTTACAAGCCCTTGCATCCTTGTTTTTTTTAACTCCAGTTTTGGAGACACCCGCTTCCTGGTGCAAATGCTTCATATGTATTCCCCTAAGAAAAATCTAAGAACCATCACATATAGCAAATTGAATCAGCTTTGAAAGGTGCAGCAGAGTAACAGACAGGTTTTTGTTTCTTACTTGTTCCACACACATACACAGATGCTGAGGGAAGCATTGGGGGAAAACCAGTTCCCTGTGCATAAACGTGTGGATTATGGACAGGAAGCATGCCCAGCTAGGGAAATATCAAAGCCTGTTCCACACTAGCAAAAACTCCAGAGAGACCTGCTTGTTCTTAGAATCCACAGCACTTATGTCCTCCTGATTCTGTATTTGTAGGACATTAACCTCACTCCCCTGGAAGGCAGAGGCAACTGCGCATGTGTGCACCACTGATTCCCAACCTGCCAAGAGCAGGTGTGGTCCCTGTGGGCCCAATCAGTTTTAATGAAGCCCTGGTGGTGGTGTTTGCTCCCCCCTCTCTCAGGTATCAGCAGGTATACCTCCACCTCCAATCTACAGTCTCTCCATGATCCAGCCCTTCGCAAAGCATTGCCATTATTATAGTCTAATTTGCCAAGAGTATTTGCCTATTGTACCTTGCAAAGGCTGACAGGAAAACAGACACCTTTAAAGTTCTGTTGTGGTCCAGTAAAACATGTCATTGGTATATAAATGATAATGACTGGTACACATATGCAGTGTTGCTTAGAAGCCTAAAACATATTTGGCCAGACAGTAGCAGAACAGCTGTCAGTTTTACAGTTATCATTGTTACTACGTTTTGCCTTTGCAGGGCAGAATTAGCTCAATTTAGGAAGCTGACTTCAAGAAGTGGAAAAAATTATTTACAATAAAATGTACTGTGTTTAAAGTGCTCAGTTATTATTGCCGCCAGAATCTACTATTGCTGATTCAATGCACCAGATTATATGAGCTGAATGTGTTCTTTTAGTGAATGTCAATGGGCCTCCTAATGTGAGCTGAAATTACATGACTCTTCTCCCAAATCATAGCTTCCCAGAGCCCCCACAGAATTCTCTCTGAGTCCTGGGGCTTTGCCATGCCCACGAAAATGGGAGACCTCCAGAGAGTGCTTCATGTGCTCCTGAAAGGGACGACATCTTTCCATTCAGCAAAGCAAAAAACAAATCCCACTCCCTGGAGAGGAATGGAAATGAGGAATTCACAGACCTCCTCAAAGAAAAAGAACATGTACTGTATGTCTGCAGAGAACTGTCAAAACAAGTCGCCCTTCTGCAGAAACATGAGACACATAAAGCCTGCTTGACAGCAGTACTAGGTTTGGCAGCCATCATGGATTGGCCTTGAGACTCAAGGAATTGGCTACTTGGAATTACAAAAATTAAATCCTTAATTTTTTTGTGCACTGTAAGAAAGACTTTTTAGCGTTGACTGAGTTTAAAATTTAGTACGACGATATTCTTTATGTTTCTTAATAACTGACTACTAGTTATTTTTGAGGCTTGATAAACATTTTAAGACAGCCAGCTACAACAAATTCCCTTTACAATGCACTAAAAGCTCACAATGAAAGTTTTATCAATTTTTCAGTGTGGTGTTAATTTTTTACTGTGGCAATATTACTGTTTACTATAGAGTAAAATACAATATCACTGTGGCAGTAAAACTTCTGAACTGCAGGCTGATGACAGCACATGATGAAGGGCCTACTGAGCAATACAGTACGTGATAGCTTAAATATCAGCGTGGCTGTGCAAACAGTCTACGTCAAACAAGATGAACTAACAGAAAATGAAGCACTTTTCTAAGTAAAGGTGTCACGTTCATGCTCGTCCAAGCCTTGGAACACCTCATCCGTCCAGCAGCTATCCACATAGTACACAGTTCAGTCATAAATAATGGAGGAGCCAGGCTCACATTTCCCCCGAGTGGAGTCATGCTTATGCAATGCTGCTAATTCTCCTGCTGATTTAGCGTGAGCGCTAAAGCTAATGAGGTTTCTCTCACCCAGGCGGTGTGGGCGAAGGCAAACGAAGCACAGACAGACTGGACTGGGGGATGAGCACCGTGCACTGGCTGATTAAACAGAGAGCCTATGAGGGAAGATGGAGCCTGGCTTCAAGAGAGGTGTTGAATTGCCCTTCACAAAGCACTAAATGCGAGGCCACATGAAGCTGAAGCACGGCTAATCAAATAAGAGGGAAGAAACGAGAAAAAGAGGTGGGGGGAACAAGCCAAAGGAGCTGTACCGTGTAGATAAATACAAAGCGGGATGGAGTGCTCTCAAACATAAATATGCAAAAACGCAGATTTTCATTATGTTGTGGTAGGATTCGAAGCTGACAAGACTTTAAAAGGGCCTATTTTTTTGATGTATTTTTATTTATTTTTTTATTCTGTGATATGCTTTTGTCTATTTTGCTACATAATATTATGTCATAAGAGCAAATGTGTTTGAGGTTACTAAAAACTGAAACTAAGAAGAAAGCAAACTTTAGACACAAACATGTCTTGGCAGAAAGGGGCAATTATGTAAATACATTTCTCATCAAGTGTTGGTTTAGTGCTGTGTTCTTGAAAGGTGAAATGGGAGCTTGCTATAGGAAAGACAAGTTTGTGGCAGTGCCTTGGGTAATAAAGGACACAGAAACTAGCATTTTTCCCCCCTTTTTTTCTTCTCTCTTCTGCCTGGCATGGCAGACAGTGTGTGGCCGGCCTCCAGGACTATGCCTCTTGTCCCCCGTCTCGACGATTTGGACTCTGGCTGCTCTCTCTCTCCCCCAGCCACAGAGACCCGAGAGAGGCTGGAGGAATGCTGCTCTCCAGCCACACTGCCAGCCAGCTCCAGGCCTGCCCCCTGCTTTATAGCAGAAAAGAGAGCTAGAGAGATGAAGGAGGCAGGCAGGAGTGACATTTAGAACAGGGCTGAAGTAATCCTCAATTTCCATTACAGCTGAGTCTTGCTCTGAGAGTCTCTGTTGTTTTAATGCTCCGATATGTGGCCATTAGGCTGCACATAAACTAAAATTGACCTGTTCATGCCTTGGGTGCAAAGTGCTTTTTCTCAGCAACTGCTGCAAAGTTGCACAAGATTTATAGTTTGTAAAAATCCATTTGATACTGATGTATTCACATCAGCATCACTAATTTACAATGTTGTTAAGGAGTCTATTTGAACCTTGAATATGAACCTTGCTACATTTGTGCTTATGGCCAGGTTAATTGCACTAAAATGCTTCTACTGCTATACTTCAAAGCTGTTATATAATAACACAAGCTAAACCCAATGTACTTTACTACTGCAAAAGCAACTTAACTACCTCACAAATTCACAAATCAATACAATCCAAAACTTGCAGTTTTTGTCTTTTGATGTCAATTCAGTGTGCATAGGTATTGGCTTGAATGTAGCAAAATTCATATTCTGGCTCTTTCATGGCTTTAAAACTCTAGTCACATTACATTAAGGAGAATATCAAAGTAGGATAACAAAATTAGTTTACTCAGCATTAATCTAATCTACATTAAATATCAAACAACATATGTCAAAGTTGCATAAAGAATGAGACTTGTAAGAAGAAGACTAAACTATGATTATACACTATTGGTCTACAACATCTCTTCTGGGAAAAAAACCCTGTCTTCATCATATTTTAGCTGATGGAAGCTGCTATCTGTCTGTTCGTGAGGAAGCATTTCAATAGAGCTCTTCACCCCCTTAATTGCTTGTCCATTCTCTCAGACACCTTTGAAAGGACTTTGTCTCAGTGAGGCGTAAACAACACCGTGCCGCCAATTAATGGGTTTGTATACTTACTTGTACAATTTCAAAACAATCAATATAATTAGCACATCAAAAACCATAACATAAAGCACAGGCTCTGAATTTTAACAGGGGTGTAAATAAGAAAAAAGAGGTGGTTTTGGGTAAGGCAGATTACACATGTGCAAGAGAGTTGATTAGAGCAGTATGGAAAGAAATAATAAGTCTACTATGGGGTGAAATCAGTCATGAATTGGGATGGGTGTAAGAATTGAAAATAAAGTTTAAGTCTGAAAATTCAAAGGAATTAAATGTTCAATCATTAAATATTATAATATTGTCACTCATACAATTATATATATATATATATATATATATATATATATATATATATATATATATATATATATATATATATATATATATATAGTATTTAAGTATGCCTTTTTTTAATTTGAGGCTAGGGTAAGTAATGCTTTATATTATTACTGTTTTATATATATATATATATATATATATATATATATATATATATATATATATATATATATATATATAGCAAGCAACTATTTAAATAAAAATAATAATTCCTGAAATATTTTAGTAACAAAATACAATGTAATTTTATAAAACACTTTTTAAAATCTTGATTTTAAACCTACCTACCTCACTTGCCTCTATATTGTCTACTTACCAAAACAAAAAGTTTGGGTTTCACTGAAAGACTTGCATATCATTGACATAAACAACTGGCTCACAGGTAACAGCTGCTTATTTACAATCTTTTGAGGAGACCATGCACAAAATAGTGCTCTAATACATAAACAGTGAATGGAGCAGGAGACAAGATTTTATCTTGTACATAAAATCTCACTCCCAGCACACATTTCAAAATTACCTTTGCCCTTTAACCTAGACTTGTGGGTGTCCCTTTGTCAATGCAGTCTGGAATAAAAGGGTTTCTGTGGTTTAGTCAAGGTCCAAATGAGATAAGGATGAAGCTTCAATATTAAAAGCCTTTAAACACTGGCTCTCTGAAGTCTGACTAACAACTTTATAGGATCTGCATTCTCTGTCTTTGACTCTTGAAGGCCTACAGAGTGAAATGCATGAAATACACAGAAAAATTTAGCCTTGCTCTGTGGACAGGACAAATCAGAAAAAAGTGTCCTTGAATGACTGAACTGAAAAGTGTATAGGCCACTTTTGCCACATTGAGTCATCTAAAGAAAGAAGAAAGAAAGCATCTGCATTAGAGCCCATTTTTATCCAGTTTTTCTAAAAGTGGATGTATTATGAAAACTTTTTCAGTTCCTGTGCTCATACAGTTGGGTATCGTTGGGTAACGTCCCACAAATTGTAAGGTAAGACAACACAGTCTGATTTTTGTGGATTGCCTAGTAGATATATATACATAAATAACAGATTTTACAAGTTGAGTTCAGATTTGGTTCCTTGGTCCCTTGTTTACATTTAGTAATTCCCCACCCCCCGGGTTTCATGATAGCTTACTGGCACTAACAGCTAAGGCAATATATTAACAGAATTGTAATGTTTTAAACAGTTCTTGATGTTATTTGCTGGTGTTGCATTAGCACTATTAGCCTGTCAGTTGAAAGTCTAGTAGTAAACAGTAGAAAATTCTCTATCCCAGCAGCATTCATAAGCGTATATACCATTGTTCACTGCTTTAGTGGAATTCGGACACACTGTTTCAGATGTAGCAGGGAAGAACATTGCGAGTATGTTGCCAGCTATACACATCTAATCAAATCAATTAAATCCAAAAATGGTAGAATTACCTTTTACAGATTATGTCTGAAAATGACTGGCAAACACTCATGGCAGACCACTGAAACCTTTAGAGTGTGAATGTTACATAAATGACCATTGGCTATTAAAGCCAGCCTGGTTAATGATAAAAAATGTCCTTTGCTCTCTAGATGAGGTTGAGGTTGTGCCTGATGATATACTCTAAAAATCCTTGGCTATATAGTGTGGTTACAATATGAATTACCTAACACATTGACCAAACCTGAAGCAAAATGGTTTTTGCTGAATTCCATTTTCCTAACTGTACAGCATATGCTGAGTGGATGTTTTGCAAAGCATTACAGCAGCAAAAGCTGTCTCTCTGTGTGAGATTTGGCTGGCATGCCCAAGTAACACCTGTAATCAGTGGCTGCCAGCAGTGCCCGAGGGGACATAAAGCAGTGCGTTTGTGGCCCTGCCGTGACAGCAGCCCTTGTTCCTGCTGACAGGTCCGCATGCTGGGTCTGAGTGGCCGTTGTGGTCCGTGTAAATACGGCCTTGAGTCCCTGCCACTGTGGAGATAATGTTATCTGCTCTGCCAAGGAGTTCTCCCATCCCTCCTCCACCAAAAAACAAACAAACAAAAAAAAAAAAACACCTCCCTCGAGGCCCTGCTTACAAACCACTCTACAATCATGGCTCTAACTTATTTCTGCCCTTTCACTCCCTCAGAGACTAAGGGCTTGTGCATCATGCTTTAACCTGGATCTGCTCACGCTTCTGATTAAGAAAATAGATGAACATGCCATACGGATATAGAACAAATGCTCCATGTGTTGACCATACCATTGTTTAGCTCAGCTCGACAGAGTTTGGAATCAACATCCCCTGCTAACATTCTCCCTGATGTTCTAGGAATGTGAATTATCCCACAGATTCATAGGGGTCCCTGCAACATGACCTCCAGCAGAAGGAGGCAGAGCCGACATGATTGAATAATCCCTCGCTTTGCTTTTTTCTTTTTCATTAAAAAGAGATTTTAAGTGTGAAAAGTATTATTTTTTGTCCACAAATGCAGTGGAATTTCACACATATTTAGGGTCTGAGGATTTTTCCAATGTGGGAGGTATGGCTACTAGATTAAATTGAAGTTAGACAAAAAATCTTTAAAATAATAAATGAAGCATCGCTTCTTTTTATTTTCTTTCTGCCTGCTTTTTTCATAACTCCAGTAAAAATTATGGTCAAAAACAAAGCCTAATTCACAAGCTTACAAACAAGTTCTGCGTCTCTTTGCCTTGATGCTTTGAGCTACTGTTCATGAATGTGAATGCTGGAAATGTTATCAGTGCCTGAGCCTGCGCAGCTGAATTCTTTCCACTGTCTGCAACACCTTTTACACTCACATAAAGAGTGAAGTTCACAGGCAAAAGAGATCTGGGGGAATACACAAACCCAGTTTGTTTAGTGAGACTGTAATCCAGGGAAGCTGGGCCAGTTCAGACTTGTCTCAAACATCTTTGTACTTTTCTTACCGATAAGGAAATTGTTGTGATGGTAAATCACAAGAACAACTTCGGAACAGCGGCTTATGACCAGCGTGTGTGGAAATCTTGTTAACAATTCACCATTTTTTTTTAGAATGATAAGTCTATGTTCCAAAGAGCTCTAGAAAATCTTATCAGTTAAAGGCTTTTCTTAGAACCATTCTTCTAAGCCAGTAATCATTTAGGGATCTTCATTGTAAGATATATAGATGGGTATTTGTACCTCCAACCTTCCAGTACAAGTCCAACTCGGAACTCGGATTTTGACCAAGCTTTTAAGTTTATTTCCACATTGTTTGCAATGCTCTTTTGCCTAAATGTAAAAAAAACTTGGCAGAATGTAAATTAGAAAATAATTATTAAATGCAGGCAGACTATTGCATGTTGTTTTTAGAGCCTGTACTAATAAAGTTTCACAGTTTAGGTTTGCTGATCTAAAAACAGATTCCTCTCTTATTTACTATGACCTTTTAGACCCTCAGAGAAGGTCATTTTTAGGACTAACATACATGTTTGTCTTTTCATTTAGTTTTTATTTTATCTTCTTTTTTGTCAAATGTAAACTCTGTAGTTATTGTAGTGATCACCTTATTCAAGTTCAGATTTCCGCCATGATATCTATGATATTGTCTATGTAGATAAAGCGATTCTCACTGTCCCATTGAATAAACCTTCGTTACATATTACATCAACTACAAACATAATTAGGAAGTCCTAGACATCACTGATTCTATAGAGCACAAGTAGAGTTCAGGTGGTAACCTGACCATTATGTTTAAACTGAAGTTGTTAGAAATGAAGAGTAGCATGTCTTTTACAACTTTCGGCCATCTGTATTTATTCTATAACGGCCCAACAACTAATCCAGTCCACCTTTAGCTTAGCGTTGACATACTACTACAAACCCCATATGAGTGCTAAAAGTAATTACTATAGGCATTATTGTATTGTGTGTTTTCTGTTTTGTTTTGTTTTCTATTTTGAACTGAACTGACTGAAACTGAAGGTCTAGCTTTATTAATCATGGTTAGCCAAGGACAATTCTTAAAATCATGGTTAGCCGCTGCCTAGAGCAGCACTCCTTACTCCAAAAAGTTTGATGTATATGGGCTCGGATCTTGTTTTACTCCACAGTGCACACTTAGGTTAAAATGGCTTTGGATCTTCTGAAGTACAACCACGACTAAATCACGATTTTCAGAGATGGTCAATCGTTTTATTTAAGTTCAGAATATAATTTGATTAAAGTTGCATGTTAGAATCCATTCTTCAAAAAGTCAATACAAATACTCTTCTAAAACAGTCCTTGCCATGAATATGGTATTGCCTTTCACAATTAATCAGTAAAAACAAGACAATGGCATTTAAACAAACAGCATGTGTAAAAAAAAAAAAAAAAAAGAACAAATGTGTAAAAAAGAAAGAAATAGGCCATAGCTTCTCACATTATATCAAATAAATTATAAGGCTGAAATAGAGGAACCAAACTTAAACAGTGCCTCAAAGTGCTTGTGCTGGGTTTCTCTCTGAAAATATTTCTTCAAAGCACTTTGGCTTGTTGCATCCCCTTTTCCTTCTGATAGCTGATTTTGTTGAGATTTTAAAAATGACCACATATTTATATTATGACATCGTCTAAAATAGCAAGTGAACTAAAACGATAATAGATTTAGCTTAGATTAACATACACAAAAATTTATTTGCCACTACTAAGGTATATTCCTCAAAATTCATGTGCATCTTGAAAATGGAACAAGGATGATCATCAATGTTCAGCATAGATTTCTTAGAAAACAAAAAAATGCTAAAGAAGTAAAAAGAAGAGTTATATAGTATTTTCTGTATTTTTAACCATTTCATTATGCTAATGTAGCAAAACAAAAGTCAATAGGTCTTTAGACCAGCAGTGAATGAAGTAAGAGTGAGAACTCTTCTTTACAGAAAGGATTCTGCTCTTTCCCATAGAGGCATCTCGGAGAAGAATCCTTCACATAGACCATAGCCCTGGTCCAGGGACAGCGGGATGGCCTGGGCTTCCTCCTTAATCTCCCAGGGGTGCTGCTGCTGCTGAAGGATATCTGAAAACAGTGCCGTTCCTTCATAATATTGTGGATGGCTCTGTATGTGCTGCTGATGCTGCTGTTGCTGAAAGTCTTCCATGCTGCATCCCATCACGCTGTTCATCTCCAAGTAAGCACAAGCCTGCTCGTCCTCATTGCTGTACCATTTGGGCAGATTGGGTATGTGCTGGTTCTGGGATGACACCTCCATCTCACAGCCCAGAGAGCTTAGCGCGCTGTTGATATCCAAGTCCTCAAAGGTGCTGCCGCTCCCGCTGAGGACATCATCGAAAACTGAGGCCAGGTCAAAGTCCCCTCGGAGAACATCTGAGCTTTTGATCTCACTTGCCAGCAGTGGTGACTGGGATACCCTCGACAGCTTGCCCCCTCGCTTGGGAAAAACCTGCTTGCGTTTGTTTCCTGCCAGAGGCTCTTGAAAGTGGCCCATCACTGTTTGTTGGTTGCGTTGAGGGCTATAAGAAGAGCAAGAGGAAAGCAGTCTGCTTTGTCTCTGGGTGTTGAAATTGGTGGTAGGCATCCGCCTTCGCTTGAAGACACCATTGACAAACATGTCTGCATACTGGGGGTCAATCTGCCAAAAGCCCCCCTTTCCTGGCTCATCCTTCTGCCTGGGGACTTTCATGAAGCATTTGTTCAGGGACAGGTTATGGCGAATCGAATTCTGGAACAGATTGAGATTTGTTATTAAATGTATGCTGTTAGTTCAATATTAGTTCCTCAAAATAATTAAATGGATATAATTAATATGTGTATAGTGATAGATACCCTTGGTTTACTTCCACATGATAGACATGTTAGACAGTTCAACATATAAATGCCAACAAATATACACTCCAAAAAACTCCAAAATAATACCAATTGGTGCTTCACTTAATAACATCTAGTCAACACATGACAAACACCAAAAGCTTTAATAATTCCATAACGCACTATGTACATTTTGCCTAAATGCACTTTCAAAAATGTGCATGTTTTCATTGTGCTGTATTTGCAATTAGCCCTAACATCATACATAAAGACCTCAGGAAGATCCCATTGTGCAGGAGGTTAAGGTGTCCTGTTTCACTGGCTTACAGTGTGTGTCGGGGGTGGGGGTTAATGAAGGTGGGGGAAGGGAATGATATGTGTACAGGAAAGCATATGCTCCTAATGAGGCTCTCTTGTAATGCAGCATTGCATGTTTCTTATGATCAGCTGTGCTGGTCTACCAGCGACAACCCCTAAGGGTCCCTCATTAAAGCAGTAGGCCCCAGGACACACCGTGGTCCCTTTGGGTTTAGTGGGCTCTGCTTCAAGCAACAGTACACCTGCAAGGGGTCTAACCTATCTAAACACATTTTATTTCACTCTGAGAAGTGACAGACATAGTTCTCAATTTCACCTAGCATGAGATCTGATGCATTTACTTTGCATGAAATAGCAATAAAAAATTGTGTTTTCTTTACAATCACCATTAAAACAAGTGACAACTAATTTCATGTATCTTTAACAAGTCACTTGAAGACCAGCAACACATTGTGTAAACACTTTATAACTAAAACAATCTAAAATTACCATGATTAAAATCTGTGTTAACATACATTAAATTAAATTAAAGTTACCATGTCAGAAAGACTAAAATGCATAAATACACCAGTTACCTGCCAGCTTGGCTCGGTGTGTCTGTAGTAGCAGAAGTTCTCGGTGATCCAGCTGTAGATGGCAGACAGAGTGATTTTGGTTTTCTTGCTGGCCTGCATGGCCATACAGATTAGTGTGGCATATGAATAAGGGGGCTTGACATGAGGGTTAGTTTTGTAGTCAATCTCCTCGCTGTGGCCGTACAGTCCACCCTGTTGATGGACGTAGGTGCTACAGGCCGGTGTGGGGTTCCCCGGCGGCTGGGCCATGCCCATGGCTGCCGTGTCCCCTGCAGGTGGGCTGGAGGGTGAGTCGGAGCTTCCTGAAGGGTTCTTGGGCTGAGGGAAGTGCTGCGGGTGGCATCCAAAGGTTGGTGATCTCTCTGGATTGGCACTGAGGATGGAGAAGTTCTGAAGCCAGTGCAGGCTGGTGAGGCTGTCATCTAAACTCACAGAACCACTGACGTTTTCATTGTCCTCTGGATGAAGCAGCATCCATTTCTCCTTAAATTTGTTGGCAATCTCAGGGCTTGTTAGTACTGGCATCTTAGTTGGAGACACGTCTTGTCTAAACACCTCTATGGGATTTTACAGTGGAAACCTACAAGAGATGTGCAAAGTACAGACAGAAAGAAATTGCAAACATCAGCTGAGTATTTATAACAGAGAAGGTACTGAGATACCAAGAAGAAACGTATACATTAGAGTAGAAGTTCTACAAGCCATCAAGTAATAAAGGACATATTAACAAACTCCTGTTTAGTTCAGGAGTTAACTCCTGATGATTGTGACTGTATTCTTTCTAAGCAAAAGAAAATACTGTAAATAGGCAGGACATTGCCAAAGTCATATGTAACAGAAAATGATTTTGCCAATAACAAACTGATGCAGTATTACTTAGCACATTATCCTATTTCCTTGTACCTGAATTCAACGTACTGAGTAAAAGAAAATGAAAACATCAGATAGACATGTAAAGTAAAATATGTACTAAGACAGAAAACACCTACACAAGACACTTGTGGTGGTTTTAAATGCTTTAGGAAATTGGTGCTTCTTTATTTTTTTCCAAACATGCAAAAGGGAAGACCATGAGAATTAGCTCATTAATTACAAAAGTAAGTTTAATAGATAAATAAATACATTATCATTCAGAAACTCAGAATTCAGAATTTAAAACACTGATGCCCCATTTTGCCTGATTTTACCCTACAAAGAAAAGAAAATGCAAAGAGCAGCAAATCACGAAAACAAAAAACTTAGGTTGGTAATTATGCACAAATCAAAAGCCTATATGGAGTGTACGATATTGTATGCTCAACGTAAACAAGTATTTTCTTACCTTGGCTATAGAAGTCAATACGCTATATGCAGTGGAGCTGAGACTCTTTTCCTAGACGAGTCCTAGACCGTTAGCTGAGAACAAGGCAGAGCAACAAGTGCACGCAGAGACTGCTCTCTCAATCACTCCATTGTCGTGTTAAAAGAAGAAAGATTAAGATCCACCATTAGGCTACTGCTTTCAAAATGTCATGATGCACGGTATGAGAGAATGAAGAAGACGAAAGGAGGTTTCACTGCCTCTTAAAAGCCCTTTAAAAAGAGGCGCTTTCTGATTGGCTCAAGTGTCACGTAGCACAGCCTGTTGGAGGGGAGTGTCTTTACCACAACAGTACCGCAAACACTAAGGCCAGGTCGGCTGTGGCATACATCACTCTGATCATAAATTACTTCCATTGTTTAATAATTACACGTAATTGCAATAATGCTTAGCAGTTCCACTACAAAGCATGATGGCACCTGTGCAGAGAAACATCATACCATATATGGGGGTCCTGGTCTTTAAAATGGACCACCCTAGTTTGCAAATGACCGTTTCGAGTTTGGCATGCGTCGGTTGAACGTGTGTTTAAGGTGTTTGGTGGTTTTCCCGCTGGTTGCAGGTGTATGACGCGCCAAGACTGACAGAAAGGCGCTAAAGTTGGAGCGGCAAGCGCGCGCCACTGCTCCCGCCTTAGTACGCGCTTTTCATCCTCACACTACACGCTTACACACATACACACTGCATACCATCATACATTCCGCCAGTCGAACCGTCTCCTCAGCAAAGCAGTACAAACTTTTTGACTACTTACGCTTAATGTATGCTTACTGCACGTGTATTCAGCTCTGTTTGAGTTGCAAGTATTAGAGCGCCCCCTTGTGTCAGTAGAACACCTGTAAGCACACACTATTATTTTATACATCTGTTATTAAACGGGTCTACTGATTCTCAGCCTTCTTTGATTTTAAACCTGAACTGTTATTTTTATATTTTCTACACATAAAAAATCCAAATTTCTCTGCTGTGTCAAATGTCAGTACAATAAATATTTTTTGTTTTGACAGTAACATAGGGAACAAGGGTTGTCATGTCTACAACTGAAATGTAGCATTTTTTGCTATCCAACCAGAGGCTAAATCTGAATTTTATATACCTATCTTGTAGCTACATTCATTGTCCAGTTATCATCTCAACTTACCATATATGTGCACTTTGTAGGTCTACCATTACCATCTATCCCTGTTTCTCTGCATACTTTGTTAGTCACCATTTCCCCTGTTCTTCAACGACCATGATCCCCATAGGACCATCACAGAGCAGATGTGCTGGTACATGTGGATCAGACGAAGCAGTGCTGCCAGTTAACATTGGGTACATTGGGTTAACACTTCTCCCTTGTTTGTCCACTTTTTAGATGTAAAATCAGAAACATAGCTCATCAGTCTCTGCACAGTTGCTTCACAGTGTTAGTCATGACCTAGTCTTTCATCAGTGGACACAGGATGCTGCTGGCTGGATGTTTCTGGTTGGTGGACTATTCGCAGTCCAGCAGTAACACTAAGCTGTTTTAAAACCCCAGCAGCACTGCTGTGTCTGATCCACCCGTACCCCACCCCATTAGTGTCGCTACCATGCTGAGAATGATCCACTAGCCACATAATACCTGCTCTGTGGTGGTCCATTTCCTTAGACTGTTTTGTCTTATGAAAGGTTTAAAAATACAAAAACTTTAAAAAAGGAATTACTAAAAATCTATATTATTTTTGATCATGGATACCGTTTTCACATTGTGTAAGTTGCATAAACAATAAATGATTAATATGGAAAATAAAATTTGCATGCTAGTGTATGTTTTTATACTCACCATGTTGGTCTACTTCCTGAGTTCAATTGCTTTTTCAGCTAGACCTACGCAACCAAACTGCCACAAAGACAGGGACACAATGTAGTTGTTTACAACACTTTATGATAAAATGATTCATCTACATACAAATATACAATACTTTTACAGAGGCTAGCAGCAGTGAATGACTAAAGCAACAAAACAGTCTAGTCTTTGGAAACATAATGCCTTTTACATGCAATGGAGTTTTTCTGCACAGAACTTTAGGTCTGGAACTAGACTTAATTGCTGCCATGAAACATTGAAATGGATATTTCAACTAATTAATTAAAGCTTTAAGAAAAGCTTACAGCTTCCCATTTGCACATTGTGATGACCAGAAAAAGGGGTAGCCATATGCTCTAAGGCACAAATAGTTATACAGACATAATTATTTCAACGGATGTATCACAGACTGAAATATTACTTAGTGTGCAACTGACAATACAAAATAAAAGAAGAAACTCAGTCACAAAAAAAAAATACAAGGCATACAAGAAATTGACCGGACCACACATGATTGCACTGTCATAGATAAAAAAACCCCTACTGTCTGATATCAGATTAAGGATGCATAAACATGGTCAGGTTTCTGAAGAATCAAAAGGAGATTTTTACATTTACCCCCCTGTGTGGTGTGTTTTTTGTGTTGTACTAAATTAGACACAATAAAACAGTTTCAGCGGAGAGTAAGTAGCTGGAGCACTGGAGAATCACTAAGGGCCGACATGTCATCTGTAAACATGGTGTGTGGGATTTTTCTACTCTGTCAACTCCCTGATGTCTTTTTGTTACTCTTTACTACGTCTATCATAATAAAAGAACAGCTTTTAAAACTACTTGATAACACTAAAATTGTACATAAAAATAGTCCTCTGCAAAAAAGCATGCCAAATTGAGCTAGATTAACTATACAAAATTAAATATAATCCTTTTCATAATCCTTCATGTCTTTTATCCTTACCCTAATCTGAATCAAATCTGGTCCTGCATATTTCTATCACTTTTACTCAAAGTGAACAATTTGTGCAACTGATGGGTCACCGTTGGCTTCATACCCAACACCCAGTGCAGGCAAAAAGAATATCTGCAATATCCATGTCCTAAGTCTAAGTTTGGAAGACACTAAAGAATTTAAACACAATTCAGGTAGAAAGATTTTGGCCAGCTATAGCACAAAATACAGAAAAGTAATAATTTGGCCCTTATAGCAAAAGAAAATGAATTCTTTACATGTTTCATGCAACACAAACTTATTGTAATTATTTTTATTTGTCTGATTGGTTGAGCAACACGTAACCTGTATTGTTGTATTTAATATTAACACAGGTTGTGAGCACTATATTTGTATCATTTCTAAGCAACAACAATGGTGCTTTAACCTGCTGGAAGAATGTATTTGGTGATAGATAGTGCTAACATTACAAGTATCTATTTATAAAATGTTCAGGGCGTGTTTACTTTCTTCTTTACTTTGGGCTGCATTAAGGGGCACACATTAGACTTTAGGTTGCATGTTGTCATAAACAGCATTACAAATGGGTGACCAAATCACAGCCATGAAGTTAATTATGATAGCATATTCCCCTCCAGTTCTATTGCTAACAGACCTTAGAGAAAAAGTGGTGTGTTGTCTCTGAGTAAGACACTCTTGATTGAAGGCTGAAGAGGCTTACAGATACACTATAAGAGGAGAAAGAGTGCTATGAAAGCAGAGGAAAAGCACATTGCTGCTAAGGGCTGAGGCGCTCGTCCTCCATGTGTAGACTGCTAGGGAGGCAGAGCAGAGGTTGGCTGGAGCTGCTGGTGCTCTGGCTCTTCAGACTCTCAATAGACCCAGATGACCCTAAGCAGAGGATCAGAGTGAGACATATGTGGAAACAGAAACAACTTTCTGAATGTTGGTTGATCTTTATTTACCGTCTTAAAATAGCCAAATACACCACAGTTTTAAAATTATAAATTAGCACAAATGATCACTTGTAGTGCTACACGTACCATTGTCAACATTCCTCAACAGCAGTAGACCAGGACTCAGATGCTGAGCATGTTGAGAGTAAGCCCAGGTCAGATTAAAAGAGGAAAAGTTAAGAGATACGATAGAATAGAAGCACACAAGCATCAGAGTGTGAAAGTCAAAGCCATCTCAAGCAAAGAACATCTTATTAAAGTAATCTTAAAAGATTCCAAATTTCTTCTTTCGGTTTATATTTTACATAGTCAGATATATTTAGAACACTGTAACAAAAACAACCTGTTTAATTGGAAGGGATAAACAGTGGTTGTAAAATGTTCATGTAAAATTTTTGGTATTTTAAACTTTATACACATAATAACTGGAGAAACGAAAACATGCAAGAAAAATGTAGGCTATGGGCCCTTAAACAACTCGATGAGGTTAGTGATGATTTAGGCGCACAGCTAACTGGTGTACATACGTTTCCATTAGTTGTTAGCTTTGTTAGTCTCTTGTTCAGGGTTCCATGTCTAAACTAGAGATGCAAATTTGAGGAAGTGTGCATATTTGATATTTTGCTAGACCACTGCTTCAAGCAGCACAGTTAGGAGAGAAGAGAAAAACAAAAGCATGTGCATGCATGTTGGAGAGGCACAATAAGCAGGCTTTTTATATCTCATAACTGTTACACATAAAATCGTGACACTGAAAGAATAACTCTTCACAGGAAACAAATCCTGAATTGCCAGACTGGCAATGTCCAAGGTCACCACAATTTTAACAAAAACGCATGAGAATGCACTGCACGGTGTGTGGAATGTCATGGAGCGTGGAATGTCATGGGGGGGGTAAGATAGGGAGTGCCCACTCACCAGGCAAAGCCAAGTCAGCTGAGGGGTCGCTCTCAGTGCGACTCAAGCTGCTGCGGGCACTATGACAGTCTTGGAGGATCTCACTCACAGACGCACCTAGAGTCCTGCTCTCTGAACCTATGCAGAGACACACAAGACTTTAACCAATGCAATATTACAGGCTTTTAAAGCAATGGTTCACCCTAGCCTGTATTTCTGTTTCTATAAAAAAAGTATAAAAAATATGTTTTTTAATATGCATAACAAAAATAGTAGTAGTAATAGTATTTCTGAATGTTCAATATTTCAATTGTATCAGTACTTTTGTTACTTTTTATAGATAACAGTGTCAGTAGTGTCAGGTTTTTAGCCGTTTAGTTTTCATCCATCATTTTAAAAAGCTTTTATGTATTTTTGTTTGTTAACAAGCATTTCCATTGTGAAGTGAAATAACCCACTTCCCTTTCTATACAGGCTCACCTTTGTTAGGAGAGCCAGGTTCAGAGGCTTCCCCATCTACTGTTCCCTGTGGAGGCGGGGGTAGACAATACAGTTTTAGAGAACAAAGCAGCTCTAACAATAATGTGCATTATTATTAATAGTTTAAAACAGAGCCTTTGATTTTTAAACGTATCACTTATTTATAGAATATCACTTATTTATAGAAACTTTTAAAAAGTGTTTTTGCATTAACTATTTAATAATACCACTGCAGTGCAGGCTTAAAATTACAGTACTGTCCCTCACTTACAGAACTACATACATATACACTACACACATTATGTGAAAGGAAGAATCTGAGAATGATATACAGAGTACTTAAAATAACCCTTGTATTAATAACTGTTAGTTGGTGCAATTAATTTCAAGACTGTAAAAAAATGCAAATACAATGCAAAAATTGGCTACTATTCCTAAAAGCAATAGTACTGTACAATGACACAAACTTCAGCAGCATTGCTGTGTGTGATCCATTCGCACCAGTGCAACACACACTACCAGCAGGCAGGTTTGGACTGCAGCCTGTCCACTCTAGCAGCCGCTGCTGTAATGTACAAAATATAGCCTAGGATTGTAATTTAAAATAAGCACAGATAAAAAAAAAGACACCATCTAGAACGCAGCACATGCAAGTTTCCTATGCCACAGGCTTTTATATACCTACCCTACTGATAACAATCTTAACCTTCTTTGGATCAAAAAACCCACAGCCTCTACACTCTTTGTACCGTTTCCATTTAAATACATGTGGATTCACAAAGCACTGCTTTCTGTTTTATTTAAATTTAACATACTGACCCAACTTATAGAATTAAGGTCATAAATTAAGTGTGTCAGAGAGATGTCATGGTGTCTAACGGCAAGATGGTATAGGCAAACCTCGGTGGGAGCTGGACTATACGCCAGCACATTGCGAGGCTGAGCATCAGAAAGCTCAGACAGTCTCTCTTCATCCTCCTCCTCCTGGATGGGAGATGATGGAGAGCGTATGGACCTGTAGAATAACCACAACAAACACATGCAGGTCTAGGCAATGATTGACTGCCTGGCATGCAGCAAGATTACATATATGAGATGTCATCATTGTACAGGGGGGACAACTGTAAAATTGAAAGGTATAAGTTTTGTAGACCTGGACAATATGGACAAAATCCTTTGTCCTACAAACAAATTTATTTAGGTTCAATAATTAAAATTGATTAATACTAGACAGAACATAAGAACCATTAACCGTAACAACAATCAACAGAAACTGTCCCACTGGTTTGTGTTGTTGTGAATGAGCAACAAAACTTTTCTCTCTCTATCTCTGCAAGTAAAAGGTGCACACTGTTCAACATACTGATAAATTGTACATGTTTTAGGTGCTATTACCCATCTGGTGACTTGCTCCCTTTGCCTTTCAGTGCTACAGGGTCTGCGCTGTGCTCCACCATGCTCTGCTGACGCCTGCTTAGGTTCAGTGGGTCACCCATCTCACCTGTAAACTGGATCTCCTCATAAAGTGGAGCTGAAGGCATGGCAGGAGGCAGAGCTTGCACCCCGTTCAGCGCCTCCAGCAGGGACACTGGCTCATACCCCGGAGGGATGTTCTCAGAGTTCTAGAGATACAGGAAGTTGAAACATTGAGCAAAGGCAAAATGCTGTTTGGGTCACTTCTTACATTTGAGTCAGGTTCCAAGCATAATTTAACAATGAATCAATGACAATCAATGCTGTTTTGTCAGCACAAGTGGGGAAAAAAGAGTACATGTTTTAGGGACGTGAAGAGTAACTGATTTGTTTAAAAAACAAAACCTTGGTGTGGTGAGGAAGAATGCGTGTGTATGTGTAAAGTGATATATATGTAATTTAGGGTTTAAACCAGAGACACCTGTGTGTAGTGATACAATCAGGTTGAGTAACTGTAATTCAGACTTGTATAGAAACAAAGAGGAGTAGCTTCATTTCCCATTCCAACATACATGATGTAGCATATACATTTAGACATATGAATGGATGCTTATGTTTAACTGCATGACTTTTAAAGGCAGAACGCAAATTCAAATAGGAAGCTAATTTCTGTCTCAAGAGATTAGTTGATCAACTCCTACTGTGTAAATGTGGATACAATGTAAGTCTTGAACTAACTGATACCAAAGAGTTCATCACATCAGTTTGTAATAAGTGCCAGTTTGTGGTTAAACATGGTGATATTTAAAAATCTGTGGCTTAAACTTTGCCATTTTCTACCCTCCAAAAACAAAAGTAAAAACATTGTTATTGGTTTTCTGCAAATTTGGCACAGTGCTGTGTTACTCTGTGACAGCAAGTTGTGAATTTATAATTTAAGACATAGGTTTATCATGCAACTCCCTGTCCAGAAAAAAAGTCCCAGTTTGGCCTAAAAACAACAGCTTTTTTAAGAAAAAGTTTCAACAATACTAAATTCTTGGAAGGGAAATATAAATGTGCTGTACACGAGTGGATTCTTGTGGTAGATGCAAGCACGTACCAAAAATCATTATGCATGTACCGTTTCATTGTTCTGCACCTAAAACTCTCTATTTAAACAAAAATGAATTAGAAACTATTTTTAAGGAAATACCTTTACATTCTCACTTAAGAAGTACAAAATAGAATGTGCATTTATTTGTACATCTGTCACATACGCTTATGGCATTTGGTAGACACTCTTATCCAGAGCAGCTTGCAGTTTGCATTTACACAAGTAAGTGGCCAAAAACTTTTGCTGGTATAGTATGGGGTGGTTACCCAGATGCAGAGTTGAATTCCAGATTACAACATGGGCAGCAGTGTAAATCAATACACTATAAGAACTTTATTCTTTACTTTTTTCCCTTCTTAATTAGACTACTTTAGGTTACTTGCATTTTACATTTTTAATTTTTACACAAGGAAACATGACAGTGTGGTGTAAAATGTCCAACACACTATTTTTGTACAGATATGACACATGACTGAGCATGTTTAAACAGCAAAGCTAAACAGTCGTGTCTTTACACAATCTCATCCATTCTAGGTACAATAAATGTACAATTAAAAATAGGAGGTCACATCAAAAACCATGTTAAAAAAGTTAATTGTGTTAATGTGTTGCAATACTAGTGTCTTGTTATGGTTTGCATAGCATAAATCAATAGAAGCTTATACTATTACTGGGGATTGTTACAGTATACTTTCTTGAAACTTATTTAAATCAGTTAATTCATTTTCAAATTCCATCTTTAAATGCATGTAAACCTTTAATGTTTGTAAAATGTGCATATGTATGTTATATACCGTATTTTCTGTGTGTTCTGAGTTCTGAGAGAGCACTGGACTGAAGGAGACAGAAGAGAGCATGCCAGCTGGTTTCTTCCTCACGGCACGGATCTGAAGCAGTGCACGAAAGGCTGGTGACAAAAAGAAAAGGCTGTAAAAGGGAAAAGAGTGCACTACAAAGAAAGCAAACACAGGTGCTGCATCTACACAAGCAGCCACTTCTCAAATGCTACCAGCTTTATTTTAGCAACAAAAGGAGTATCCATTGCTAGAGAACCCACCTCTTCTCCACTAGGTACTGTTACAGAAATTAACAGATCACATACTGCATCAGTGACTATATGTACAGTTACAAATATTCCCATAGATACACCATACATAGACAGATTGGGGAAGTTGGGGAAAATATGTAATTGTGATTTACCTTAACAAATTATGGTTTGAATATAGAACACAGTACACGCAACGAAAAGATAAAAATGTATTATAATACAATACAATATTATCTTATTGTTCACTTTTACATAAGTGTTCGGTTGCTCTTGTTTGACCTAGGCAGACCACAAACAACAGACAACAGTGCTAATAATGTAATCAATAAACCCAGGTGCAGATTTTGTGATAAGAAAACTGCACTCATAAATCGCGATTTCAATGTAAAAAAAAAAATCTTTCAGCTTTAGTGAGTTATATCATGTTTTAAAAAACAAAAATCTCATAGCCGCATGTTAGATTTAAAATTCCCTCTGTACTTAGGATGGCATTAAATAGATGTCTAATACCCTGTTGTCATTACTAGAACATTGCTTGTAATCTTTTGGCCCTTAAAACAATGTCTTTTCTCTAAACAGTGATATGAGCAGGTATGGATTATTGTGTCGTTGAGATGATTCTAATCATGTACAAAGATTTTGTATTTAGAAAAATCATCACTGCTGACCATGAAATGCATTTGGTCTACTGAAACTCTCTGTCCTGACAAGTGACACAATTTGTAAAAACATTTTTCATTGTGCTTAACATGTATGCACATCTTACATAGTGTGAAACTACTGTGAAAGAATGTAATTACACAGAAAAAGGATTAGTGTAAATTGCATTGCCAAGAAATTGATCAGCTGCTACATTGGTCAAATCATATAATTATAGCCTACTGCCAATTTAAAAACAGACTGCTTAGTTTGAGACACTGAAATAACTTCAGATTGGCCAAACGAGGAATCAAATGTGATTTGGAGAGTATAAAAAAATGTTATGCTGCAAAGTATTGCGCAAAAATCTTTAGAAAAGAGAGACATCACTTTCCAGCAGATCTCTCCACACGTGTGGACTGCAGCTACCTGTACAACCTCATTCAATTAACATGAAGAAAATATAAAAGCAACATAAACACAAAAATGATCACATATCCTTTCAGCCAAGGCTCTGTATGCTGTGCATTTTATTCTCTGAAATACAAATTACACACTCCATTTCAATAACAATGGGCAAATACACAGACAATTTATTCATTGATTAATGAGACACTTACGCAGTCGGCAGATGGGACAGTTGTTGGCCTGGTAACGCAGGGTGTCTGCACAAGCATTGCAGAGACACAGGTGCCTGCAGGGGAGTATGAGTGTATCACGCAGGTCTGACAGGCACACAACACACTCGCTGCTGTTGTCACTGTTCTCATCCTCTGGAGACTAAAGAAAGTAAGAAAACACTGCCATATAAAAAACAAATGTAGGGATGTCATGACACCAGAAGTTTGACTCTGATTCTGATAACCAATGTAATATCAAAAATAGAGATCGGGTACGATATTGACAACATTCACTCTTTAGAAATCCGGCAAACAGGGCTGATCCACTCAACGATCCAGATTCCAGTTAGTAAAAAGACAGGAAGATGCCACCAAATAGCAGATTCTTGCTGAAACTTTCAGCACAGAACCCAAAAGCTAAGGGTATTACCAAGAAGATCCACTTATTTATACACAAACACCAACCACCATCTGTGAAAAACGTCAGATTTCACTGCCTGTTGGAGAACTTAGACCACAAGTATAATTTGAGCATACAAAACATAAATAAATCCATTTGGAATGCATTTAAATTCAATGCTTTTGTGTAATTCTTCATACTAATACGCAATACTGAGGGATCTATATCAGCTAATGATGGAGCCTTAAACATAATACCAACAGCAAAAATGATAACATTAAAGTAAAAAGAGCTCGTACAACGAAGTCTATGACAGCATCGACCGATGCGTATTGGAATCAGATTGGAGCTGCTAAAAAAATGGATCGGCCCATCAATAATCACAATGCTTAATATCAAAACAAAGAACAAGAAAAGTGCACTCAGTGGATATTTTACTAAACATAGACACTAACATAACTAACATGTCTCTCTCTTTTTTTGCTGGAACGTCAAACAATTCAAATCTAAATATCTCCATGATTTTATTAAAGAGAACTTTGACATTTACACATTATGTAACACTCATGCAACAAACATGTCAGCTGGAATAGTTGGTAGTAAAGTAGCATAGACAATACTAGACATTTTTTAAGATGTATCTATTATCGGTTGTTTCATTGGCTGGATTTACCTTTGACTCCTGATTGTTCTTATTCTCAATACCATAAATCTCCTGAAGAAGGTAGCTCACACGATCAACCTGCATGACAGATCAGAGCAAACACCGAAGCAAACACTTTAAAAGCAGTAATTAACTAATAATCACTGGTTTTAGGTGTTAGGGTGAGTTTATACATAATTAGACCAAAAGCTGGCAGTATTGAGCTACAGCCACTGAGCTGCTGTTTACCATAAAGTGATTTTGCTGACTACATGTCTTGTATGCATTATTCAGGTTCATTCTTACTTACATAATGTCAAGTCCTACTATTTATATCATCTGATATCTTTTTTCTTCAATAAATTCCCCTAAAATACAGTAGTCATTTCTGGTCAAGTTTTATTATGTTACTTGCTTTAACTAATGTCTCCTTACAGATGGGAAAGAGTGAGTTAACGGAAATATAATTAATTAAGATATACATCTTTGCCAGGATTACAGCCATGCCAATAAAAGGCATGTGACTCAGCCATTCTAAATAAAAACATATATAAAAAACAACAATAGCAATGTTGCCACAAATACACTTACTATTTGCTTCTGCTTCAGAGGCTTCACAGAAAAACTGCCATCAACATGCTGTGTAAAAAAGGAAAATTTACAACACTTACAACTGAAACCCTTAGTGATTATGCCTATAATGACATTTAACTTTAACAGGTGATCCAAAAAATACTCAGAACATCATACATACCTTTTCAAATGCTGCTAAAAGTACATGAGCATGTCCTATGACATCTGCAAAAGCAAAGAATATCATTTACATGGACCAGTTTAACTAGGTGTGACATTTAAAAAAAAAAACATTTAGCTTGTAAGGCCTACCATCTCCATCGTCAACGACTGCCTGAATCACCAGAGGGAATACACCTCTGTCCAGATCAAAGTTCAGCTTATAAAAGACAAAAAGTAGTCATTTCTGTGTTATATCACACTGTGTTATTTTGGACATTCTGAAGCACACAGAAAATCTGTCACTAAAAATCAATACTGGTGTGTGACCTCAATGGTGCTATCTACAATAGTATAGAGAACAAGAAATATAGCAATATTGTTATTGTTGTCTAACAAACCCAAAGATATATTTCACCTCAATTTCTCACATGAAGTGCAATCAACACTTCCAAAGCTTTTTTGGGGGAGGGCATAGTTACAACATTACACAGTTCCATATTTGTGATTCTCACCTCCTCTGGCTTCCATTTAGTGAAATCAATCTTGAAGGACGGCAGAGAAAACTGCTGATTTATCCCTCTCTTATAATGGACTGTTTCAGAAACCAGAGCTGGTGTCTTAGGAGTATACCTTTAAAAAGTGAACATTATCATGAGCATTAGGTCGTTTTTGTAAATACCCAGTTAATGTGACAACTCAGGTTTTTTTACAACTTTTCTACATTCAAATGAACTGTACACATCTCAAGGACTAACCACCAATCAACAGAAGACAAAACATAAATTCTGAAGCTTAGGAGTGCTCCCATTACTTTACATTTTAGCTAAAAGCTTAGAACAATTTGTGCTGTCGTTTCTATGGCATTAAGAAAGCTGCTAAGGGATCTGTTGTCTAGCTACAATAGTGTTGTATTTCCTTGAACTCAGATATCAGGAGCAAGACTTCAGGACTATTTAGCTAACAAACCACGTGATCTTCTTCCGACGTATAACATTCCCACACATTTGCAGCATAATCTATCCTACATCTAGGTAGGGCTGCCCACTAAAAATCTATATATATAAGCATTCAAACTAATCGGGTCAAATCTAAAAATGTGTTTAATTTCTAAATTTATTTTTTTAAATATGTATTAATTATGTTTAACGAAAAATACAGTAGTGTAATAAGCCCATCTTGACAAAGATGAGAAGTTATTATTTCAAAGAGAATTATGCCATAAATTTATTTAACATTGTTCATTCACATTTATTTTATTAGATTTTATGTTTTAAGATAAATAAAGAAGTGATAATCCTGTGGAAGAGGACATGGCAGTGCCATGAATTTAATTTAAGCTGTTTCATTTGTTTATTTTCTTAACATAAAATAAAAAAGAGCTCAATTTAAACAGAAATTTGTTTCAGTATTCTAACAAATCTACATGGTAGTCTGTTATTTTATACTAGCAATTCTAACGGGCCACAATTCAAATATTTTATCCTATGTAACGACTTTTCGCTGATTTAACAAATATGTATGACATTTTATCAGATGTTATCGGATGCAGCACTGAAACTTGTGCCATTAGGTTTTATCATTGCTAAATATTACAAACAAAAAAATGGCAAACCTGATTCGACTGACAAAATTCTGAGTTGGGTACATCCCTATAAACCTGTTCCTGAATTAAAATAATTAATGCACAACATATATTTGTTTCAATATGTACACCAGTTCCACGTGAAAATATGCAGGGCATTAACACAACCAGTGCAAACAAAATAACCTAAAGATAAGGCTGTGCAGTTGCTGCTGTAAAATATTTTATTTAATGTGGAAATGATGCACGTTTGAAACAGTAAATTCAATACATTGTTTTTTTTGTAAGTGTAGAGTTTGTCTAGTCCACCACAATAACTTACACTGCCATTCCGTTAGAAAACTCCTCAAATGCCTGACAATATACTGTGATGGCAACTCTGGCATCAGTATCAAAACAGAACTCCACACCATACAAAATTCTGGGATTTTCAGTTTCCTCAGTCGTGCCCTCAGCATCATCTTTGTACCTGACAACAAAAGGCAGTTTATAGTTTTCTCATAATTTCGCATAATGTCCACGTGTTTAGTCTGATATTTAATTACTAAAGGGAAAACAAGAGAAAATAATTTATTCAAGAAAGCATGAAAGAATTAAATAACCTCAATGGCCTCAAGCTTGAGGGACAAGCCTACCTGACAAGCCGTAAAGAGTCTTTCCTGATGTTCACCAGACTCCTCAAGGTCTTCACAGGCTCATGAGGCGCAGGGGTCACATAGGGAAACTTCGGAAAGAAAAAAAGTAAATGTTTCCATTAAGGAGGAATAGTGACTTAGTGATAAGTCATATTGAGATGGACTAAGTTGGTAAGTCATTTTTGCTTACCTGAACAGGTCTGTTGCCTAAAAAATTCAAATCCATATTTTCTCCAAACAAATAGCCCTCAGGGTGCGGGGTGTCAAATTTTTCCCCTCCCATAAAAAAATGACTGGTGAAGTAATTCCCTGAAATGTTGAAAAGACAAATGTTGGGTCATGACAGGAGACAAATGGACACCTGTGGATTATGAAAGTTACATGACTAATTCATACCTGCTGTAACACCAACTAGGTTCACTACCCGCCATCACTAACAACCAAAAGCAATATACTGCAATTGGGAGGAGAGGTAGGCCATATTTTGGGTGAGCAAAACTGACGCATAAACATCAGGATGCAAATCTTTCTCAGTAAAAGCTTAGCAATTATTTATGCTATCTATGCTTATACGCACTGATACTCACAGTAAACTTTAGGCTCTGTCATTACCTGTGGCTTTTCCCCGAAGGTTTTATCGTGCACGGCTTACCTGATTTGGGGGGGTATCTGTAAGCTGAATTGGCTTGAATATCGATGTCTTCAACTCCAGCAATCCTTCGACTAAGTATTGAGCCCATCTTTAGATATCAGCTACTGGAAATATGACAACCAGGCAAGGAAAACAGTCTTAGGAACTTTCTTTGTTTATTTTGCTATTTTTGCTTCATCCGTTAGAGATACATTCGCATTCCCATCTTGGCAAAAAATGTTACGTTCAGTGGTGTTTTTGGATCGGAATGATCCTTCCACGTAAAATAAACGAATAACTATACCATGCAGATCGTAAACGTATACCTATAGAAAGACTAGCCTTCAGAATAAGGTCTAAAAAAACAAAAACAATATTCCAGGCAACACCAGTGACTCCCTTCTGTGGAAACAACACCAGCTACACCGCGAGACGCGTGATTTCATGGAGCTAAGGACTGTGGGATATGTAGTAAGGAACGGGTCAGGATTTTGCAGTGCATCGTAAGCGAAATAATTCATGGAAGGTGTAAATATATATATTACTTATTAGGAATCCATTAGGAAGTCATACATGCAATTAAAATGATGGCTACGTTTCCTTTGGCAAGGGTTAAGCAAAACTTATATCAAGATAAACAATTAAAATTATTTGCTGTTATAGTACACGTTTGTCTGTCAAAATCATAAAGAAACATTTGCTGATATGTCTTCATAGTCACTGTAACTGACAATATTACTCGTCTTTTGAATACCTTGGTATCTGGCAACATGAGGCTATTGTAATAATAATTGATGATATATGTTTCTAATATACAGCCTATTTAATTATACAATATTTATAATGTGGAAAGAGCATTCCAACTAGCCATATGCAGCGCAGTATTTATAAATATCGCATTTGACATATATTCTCCTTGTTGCCATCACATCATCAAAATCTACGCAGAGTGGTAGGAAAACACACTGACGGGACTGCGCATACGTGGTGTACACTACTCCTCTGAAGCACGTCCAGTGGTGCCTTTGGACTTTTATGTTGCTGCACGCAATTCAATTGGTGTTGGAAGATTTGTTTACCATATTTGGCGAGGTAGCGGCGTGACTCGGACGGGAATTGGACGGAAGCGGCCGTCATTCATAAAACTCTGCCTTCCAGGGCTTTACAAACAAAGCGTGGGCCTACGGGAAATGTAGTTCGGAAGTGTAATAACGTGAAGCTGAAACGTATATTTTGCCTGCCAGTTGGAAATGTAATACAGCGTTTGTGTATAGTTATCTAGTTAAATTGCTTACATATATTAAGATATACATTCAGGTTGAGTGGACTACCTTGGAGTAACTTTGTTCTGCAAACAACATAACAAAAAAGGGATAATGCGGCATACATTTCCCACCACCTCTGCTGTGCTGCTATTGGCCGCTCAGTTGTGTCAATCAGACAGCGCTCCTGACACTAGGCTCCCTACAGTAAATATTTGTGTTTGCTCAGCCGGCTGTAATGGTGGACGACTGAAAGAGAAAAGGGGAGAAATACTATCTCTAAAAAATTGCATCCCAGGCTAACACTGTGCTGCCCACGGCTCGGACATAAACTCCGGGAAACATGGATGAACTTAAACATCAAGTGATGATAAACCAGTTTGTCCTGACAGCTGGATGTGCGGCAGATCAGGCAAAGCAGCTTTTGCAAGCGGCACATTGGCAGTTTGAGGTGAGAATGCTGGTTTGGTTTGCCCTTAATGTTTATACACTGTTTCACTGCTTGGCCCTAGTGGCCCTTGTCGCGCGCAAACAAAGCAATCACAGTTTAGACTGGAATACAAAACTCTTGTGTTTGTCTACCTGTTTACTTTAAATTCGTTTATTATGTCGTCTATAAGGGCAATGAACGTAGCGATAGTAAACTAGCATGAAAATAGTCTTCACTGGCTACTATCCAGTTAGAGTTTACTCTAGATTAAATACTATAATCCTTCCCCGTGACACACTGTTCTAGCTTGCAGTGCTATTATGCAATGAAAACGGCCGTCGTGCTCTCTCTCTCTCTCTCTCTCTCTCTCTCTCTCTCTCTCTCTCTCTCTCTCTCTCTTTCACACTCACAGACAGACAGATTCACTGTATACCAGCAAACAGCTCCGTACTAACACCATAACAACTGTGGTGGCGTTTAGTTGTATGTTATTTAGCTGGTGCTCATGTTTTTTTAAGACACTGGTGTGCTCCATGGAGAATTAAAAGCATATCCATATTAAAGCTCCAGTTGGCTTGAGTATTGCAAATTAAGATTTAAATTAGGCTGTTTACATCATACAGAAATGTGTTTGACGTTAGATTGTGCTTTCTCGTTACAGACAGCCCTCAGTGCCTTTTTTCAAGAGACTAATATTCCTTACGGTCACCACCATCAAATGGTGAGTACGGAGGCTCAACTGTACTACGACTGCTTTGTTTTTATAATTCGTTGTAAAAGGTCGCATGTCATAATGTATTAAGCTTGTCTCAAAATGGTTTCCCATTAGCCACGCGGGGTTTTAATTTTGCCACGGCTTAACTGAGAAGAAAGAGTCCTATTCAAGTAACAATAATAGTGTATGTGTATATGTCGGCCATGTTGCGGAGACACGGGGCTTCCAGAAATAAACACAGTCGGCCCATACTGCTGTTACTGTAGTGGACGGCAGCAGCGATAGTGCAATGAAATCATGCCCTTATGTAGACTCGTGTTATAAATGCTACGATTTATCACTTAGGCCAGTGTTTGCGTAATGTAGCCCTGTGATCATTAACATTTAGTTAAATAACTATTAACGTTAAATGCCGCAAAGAACTGAGCAATGTTTATGTTTTGGAGGATGGACATGGCTTCATGTGCAGATGGTCAGCATTCATTTTATTCACAGCTCATCAGTGTGTTGCCTTTGCAGAGCGCATGTCCACTGAGGCAGCACACACAGGTCTTGTTTAGAGTCACTGTAACTTTTATCTGGATTCTTGAATATCTCATGCTCAGGACCTTGCAAATTATGTAGCTGGCCATTGTGATATACTCCTATTAGCGTGTAATTTACTGTGAGAAATAATTAACCGTTTTGTACTTTCAGTTACAAATAGGGATGAATATTGACTGATAATGATATTAGAAGTATTTTTGTATTTTCGAATAATTGTTTAAAAACTGTATGTAAAATGTATATCCATCATATCGGCTTGAATGAACTGTCAAATCAAAAGGTCAAAGTATACTGACAAGACAAACAAATGTTTGGTTGGTGTGCAATAACTATGTTTGATTGTTGTAATATTCTATAATGTTCGATTATATTTTTATTTGCCAAATAATTCAAACTGATATTTGATGATATTTTTTACTTTATTTTTAAAAAGCAGTGCTGAGCTACTATTTTAAAATGCATTTAATTAATAATACTAGTAATATTAAATGTACATGTAACCCAATACAAATAAATGTTACACTTCTTCATGATGTTAATCCAGGTGGATCTGGTCCAAATTTGTAAATATACTTCACTGAACGCACTGAACTACTTTATTCTAAAGTTGTTTTGTAAACTTCTTTTCTTTTGCTGTATTTAATTTTTTGGATACCATAAGGCGTGGGCATAAACTATTGGCTATTTTTCAAGAAGTGTTAAAACAGCTTTGGTTAGCTTTAACTAACAAATGGGTTGTTCTAGGGCATAAGCCTTTTTTAAGCTGCAGCCAGCCAGTATCTAAGGGCGTATAGATCCCTATTCAAAGCAGAATGCAGAACAGTTTGTCCAGCATTGTACAGTTTGGCTCTATCCACAGCACAGGCCTGCAGTTGCTACATCTTAGCCAACCCCCTCCAGCTAATCAGCGTTGCCTAGCTATACAGTCCTAATCCACTTTGCTCCAGAATTTCTGCAGCACTGACACACTTATTCTGATTGACAGAACTGAGGCTGCAAGTGGTCCCTGAAGTCACTCTGGCCTTAAGTACCTGAAAGACAATTTGCAGTATTGTACATATACCACTATGTTCTTTGGCACTGCACTATATTTATGAAGCTTTAAAGGGGCTAAATGAAAAGTTTTTTTCAGAAGAACATTTTACCAACAACATTTTGGTGTTGGTCACGATTTACCAAAACTGAGTATTTTTTCCCATTTTGTCTTAAGGTACTCAGCATAACTCAGCAAATTATTTACACCCTTAAATTAGATTTGGATTCTTATATGAATTAAGATACCTACTGGGAGAAATTAAGCACATGTCCCCTGCTAGTCATGGCAACACCCAAACCAAACAATTACAACTATCACACACACAGCTATGGCCTCAAATAGGAAGTAGGACCATGGACCATTAATCAAATTAAGTTTTTGAGACAAAATTTGGAGACTCCTTGTCACCCTTGTAAACACAATAAATATTACTGACCTTACTACTATGGCAGTATGGTCACACGGTGAAATGCCCTTATTAAAAAAAAAATATGTTAAGCACAAATATGCAAATTCAACAGGGTTCTGTAGGTGCATCTGTTATACAGTGTAAAGTGTAATTTTTTTCGTAGTACATTATATACATTTTACACATTACCCCACATTGCAATTTTTAGTCTCATAACTATATGATTTAAATATTACTTTCATAATAATGCTAAATCATTTGCAGTAATAATTTAAATAAGTAGAAATGTAACTGTATACTCAGCCTGTGTTTAATGAATCAACAGACATATAAGAAGTGCTGAACGGAGTTGTTTAATGGTTATCAAATGTAGTAACTGCATTACATAGCATGATTACCAGAATGTCAGTTTTCTATGGTGTACATAATCACATTTTTGCATTATGATTACAATGTTTTGTTACAAATGTATTAATAATTCTTTAGATTAATAACTAAAAAGGTTGAGGAGTTTATAACATTCTACTAACTATTAGACTAACATAGTTTATTAGTAGATTGTATTAAGGGCACTACCTATTACTATTGTATTCTAGCCACTAGCCTTTTACTGAAAAATGCAGAAAGCTCAATTGTATTTAATCTCTTATTAAATTGATTCAAAAAGACAATAAAAGAGGTTTAAAGACTGTGTTCCTGGCAGGCTGGGTAAAAGAATTGGAATGGAAAGAAGGACGGTAAAGTTTTCTGGTAACTTTAAACATGTGGTTTCTTTCTGGGTGTGGCCAATGCTGGAGCTGGAGCTCATAGAAAGAGAAGACACACACTAGGTCGGAATGTGGCTGTTTAGGGCCCAGTCCAGCTGGAATAGACTGACCCCAAAGCATGGTGTGGAGGAGAGTTCAAAGTAATAGCTTGGTCCATTATCTCCCTGACCACAGAAAGGGCATGTCTGATGCTGTGTCTCATAAAGACTAGCAATGTGAAAATACTTGAGTGCTTGATGAATTAGTGCTAAGTGCTTTTAGTTGCATCAGAAGTGTAAAGTTAAACTGCAGAATTACTGCTAGAAAAAGTGTATCATATGCAGCACCCCAGGGAATGTACTTTGTGTCTTCACAGCAATGTGTGTATCATTACTGTTCTATTTTATTGAACTAGGATGTTTTATTTTAGAATCTTTTGGCTATATAGATAGTAAGGACTAAAGGTTTAGAAATGTGAATGGCTTTATTATAGACCATTGAGGCATGTATCCCTGGAGTGGGCATTGAATAAGTGCCAGGCAGAGCCAGAGCCACATCTGAAGTGGTTTGGTCTGTTGGTTTGTTAGTGTGTGTGTGTGTGTGTGTTTCTAGTAGCATAGCTTCCCGGAACACAGGGTGGTGGATGGTTTGGCTGCCGGAGAGGCCGAGTGTGTGAAAAGCAGATGTGTGAACAAGTAGTGGTGTGCAACACGCACACAATTCTGCTGTATGTTTTATGTGACCCAGACCAGAGATAATTTTTAAAGGTTTTTTAAGCTCAAAACATGCCTAATATTCTGCGGCAGCTTGTTCAAACCTGTCCAAAATTGTGGTTTTTTTTCCCTTACCATTTAAAAAAACAAACCTAACGAATTCCCAACACAGGCGATGGTGATGCACTGTTCTACTGTGCTGCATTCACTGCACAAACCTGATCTGCGTGGAAGTGGTAATTACCTGTGACCTAATCACAAAATTAAGGTAAAAACAACAGCTATTTATGTCAGAATTATTTGAGAAAAAAGTGCTGTTGACTGCTGAAGTTCTTAAAAACTTTTTAGCCAAAGTCCCTACAGGAAGGAATAAAGGAGCGGCATTGTATTAAAAGGAAATATAGTACATATGCATTAACATTTGTAGACATATGTTAATAAAAAATGGTTTGCTGCAGAGGTTATGTTTACTTTGTAATTTGGCAAGTGTTGCCCAAAGTTGTGACTTTATTAAAGAGCATGAAAAATTGATTCGTGACCTCTTAATATCACTTCATTCCATCATTAGATTATATCAATATGACATAATAATGTTTTTGATTTAGATACTGTAAGTACTGACTGTCCATTCAGAAACCTAAACAAGCATATAGACAATATACACCCATTGTTTTGCTCTAAAATGCCATGTGGTGTTTCAACAGCCAAGTTAATAATCAAGCCTTGCACCAAGAGATTATTTACCTACATGTGCAGCCCAGACACGCTTTTAGTTTTTATACTATGTCTTGAGTGTGGGGTTTCATATTTTATACACAATGCAGTTCACATTTAGAATTTGTTGTTATTTTATTATTTATGGTGTTATTTAGTGTATATTTAAATATATAATGTTGATACCAGAATGGTACAGTAATTTCTTGATGTTATACATATTTCTCAGTCATTAAGGGTTTCTTTACAGTCCTGTAAATCATTCAATTTTTTTTTTTGTCATGAATGAAAATGTTGAACAGTATCTTATTTTTCAGTGTGTACACTACTGAGCAAAAGTGTTAGGCACCATAGGCCATTCTTTATAGGCTAAGCACCAGCTAATATAAAACACATAATATAGCGGAATTTAAGATCCTAACTTGTGATTATTAATAGTCAGAAAACATTTAATTTTTTTACAGAATAAGACTTAAAAGACTGTTGTTTAGCTCCGCCCACTGTTCGGAAACTGCCGTAGGCGTTATGCGTGTGCAGTAGATGGTGGAGTATGTACTCATGGTAATGCAAAATAACAAAAAGGTGTGTTGTTTTTGGCTGCAGTAATTCGAAGTACAGTGGAACCACTATGCACAAATGGCCCAAAGATTCCAAAATATCTAGAAAGTAGACTAAACATTACCAGTATTCACCAGTTCGGTGATTCAAGTTATACGTAGTAGACTTAAGCTAACGTAGTTGAATTACGAAGATTCATAGTAGTAGAAGTGTTCGACTTTGATCATATTTTACAACAATAACTTTACCTCTATATTTGTGTTTAGCTGGTTGCTAGGCTATTGTCATGAATAATGTTTGTTATTTAGCTAGGTACTGTTTACACTCTGAACTACTTTTGTGCGTTTGGTTTGACTAAAAGTCTCAGGACTAAGTAATATGATAGTCTATTTTGCTACATTACAGCTCATTCAAATTCAAATTCAGGAACATCTTCGGAATCTGAAGAATCTGACGTCACACGGTAGTGTTCTGGGATTTCCGTAGTGAGCTCGCGTTTTTCCATCAATTTAAGCAAGCAAATTTCATTTCAAGTCATGTTTATGTATATTCAGTATCTGATGTGAAATCACCAGGGGTGTCCATAAATGGTTCTTAGCCTTTAAAAATCCTTTATCTTAGCAATACGTGTATTTTCACCAGTGAAAACACCAGATATCATTAGAAAAGAGGTAAATAAGCATCAGTACAAAGTAGCATTAGTATCGAATTTTGAAAGAGGTATTTAATATCCTGTAAGCCAAGAAGAGCAATATACTGAGTAGTCAAACCAGGTATTGGATGATAACTGCAAATAATAGTGTGTTGCCACAGGGAAAAGTTTGGAAAGAGTTAAATAAACATATACATATGTACGACCAGTACTTCCCATATTAATATTGTATTTATACTGTAATACTGTATTAATATTTAAATAGTTAAAAAAGAGTGTTTTGCTGAGCAAGTAAAAGCTTCCTGTCTGGAAAAAAATGTTTTTAAACGTAATGTCCCCAAGTGGCTGGCAGCAACCAACAAAAAGATATGTATTTACCTGCTATAATTGCGTTTTAATACTTCTAACTCATGAGGAACACTAATGTCTGCTGTTGTCCGGCCTGCAGTATTTCTTTTACATTTGTCCTTATATTCACTGCTTTTATTAACTTTCAGCCTAAATTGTCCAGATGAAACTACTAGATGTACTGGGCAATGATGGATTGGTCAGTGCTGTGTGGCTGCCACAATCATGTGTGCATTTTTTGTGACTTCCCGTTAAAAAATGAATAGGAATTTACTTGCTGTAAATTGAACCCTTACCTTAGTAACCAAAAATTAAACTGTAAAACTCTTTCCGTAAAACCTTTTTGGAAAATGACTATATAATACATAAAACCACAAGTGGATTCAGGCAATAAAACAATGAAATACAAAAGTTGCGAGAGCATTTGAAATACAAATAAACAGAAAGCATTACACAAGTACAAAATTCTGAGTGACATGAATTAAGTTGAAAATGGTACATAAACTGTTTAACTGTTTACCTCATGATCTTGATTTATTTATTTAGTAAATATGAGTTAATTCAAAATGTACTGCCTGTAATGGACTGTGTTACATCTCTTTTTCCTTTAAAAGCACATAATCACGTGTGAAATGAAAACACCACTTGTTGTAACATGTAGAATCTGGCTTGATATTGTCAAGTTGATTTAAGTTTGGACAAATGTGCTATGAAGTGTGTACATATCTTTCAGTTTTACTAGTGCCTCCACAGTTACCCATGCCATGACCATTAGTACATCATGGGCATTGCAGTATACCAGACCCTGACCTTTAAACTTTATGCTGGTAACAATCTGGATAGTTAATTTTCTTCTTTGGCTAACAATATGTGTGCAGTGCATGCAGTGTAAAATTCTCCCCTCGCTTATTTTACCAAATACTCACCACAAAGGCGGGTCTGAATGTGAATGAACCTGTCAGTCAGTCATTGATTTCAATTACACTGCATTCTCTTCTCATGTTCAGGATAGGTCAGTTTATGTTGGCTGGCTTTTTCTTAAGTGCTGTGTGGTTGCCGCAAGTAGTTTGCATTGAGCCAACTCAACTTTTGCCACAATCTCTTGTACATGTTTAGGATTCCCTGTAGAAAATGAATGGGAATTTGCATACAGTGGACAAGTGTTAGGGTTAGGGTTTAGGGTTTAGGGTTTAGGGTTAGGGTTAACTCTAGCCCTAGAAACTGTTCCTTTAAAAAAAAAATCATAAAGCTTTAAGTAAAAATCAATTTGTAAAGTTTTGGAGGTGATTGACTTATTGAACACAACATCCATTAATCCTACAAACAATCCAACAATTGCTTGTTGGGGAACATTAAACTGTTACTGATGCATTTTTGCGTTACCTATACCCAACCTTTTTAATAAAGGAATAGGTCTTTCCTGGATGTTCCTTTTATATCCAAAAAGTATTGCATCAACTTTTTCCCAATGCTTCTTTGTGGAAATCAGTACATAAAAAACAATGAAGCTGATAAGCTTTACAATAAATATCTTGTTTTTGTACTGTTTTCATTTATAGGTCAAAGTGTTTGAATAAACTGTCCACACATACTGTCCAACTTTTAAGGGAACTGAGAAAATGTAAAATGTGGACTCTGTAAGCATCTTAGAACGAAATGTTACGATAAAAAACTACAAGGCCCCTGTAGTGTTTGCCCTCCATTGTCATCCTAACCCACAGGCAGATGTGTGTGTGTGTGTGTGTGTGTGTGTATGTGTGTGTATGTGTGTGTGTGTGTGTGTGTGTGTGTGTGTGTGTGTGTGTTTGCGGGAGACAGGGAAATGACGTGAGGAAGAACAAACATAAAACAGTAATTCAACTGATCCTCCTCTATTATGGTTACATGCCTTGATGAATTGCATCCTCCTCTGAGCAGTAAGGTCTATGAAAGCCATCTTCTGTTCTTTGTAAATTCCAGTTAACAGTGGTAAGGAGGGACATTTTGTCAAAAGCCTGTGTAAAGGTCATAAATCCCATCCATGTTTGTTTATAGAGCCAGCTGGTCATGTGACTCTCACTGGTGGAATTGTCAAGGGAAATGAGGATATATGTGCTCCTTCTCATTTTCCTGCAGGTGTGGCTGCAGTAGAATGAGACACTAGAGGTTCGCAGCAACCTCTTGATACAATACATGTTATAATATAAGCATCACAATCAGTATGACTGTTAGGAGTGAGGAATGGAAGTCTGAACCAACTGGAAGGTCCTGACCATTTAGGGCGTTCAACAGAGCCATGATTAATTGACTTAAGCCTGCTGTAAACTTTACAGCCACTGATATGTTTACTGCATGTCACACTGTATGTAATACTGCAAATAGAATCTTGTTTGTTCATGTTTTCGCAGTGTGTGATACAGTTTCTCATAAGATAGTAAGATAACAACATTCTGCATGGGGCATCCATTAGTTACTCTTGTTTTTTGAAAAATAGGCCTTGGCAGCAAAAATAAGCTCCAGGCAAAATAGTATCAGTGTCCTCAAAACATGGCTCAGGGCATGTTTTCCTTTTGTTTGGATTTTACCACCACTACTTTTATATCTTGTTCTAAGACAACTAATTTCAATCCACACCAAATAATAAAAGCATTATTTATTTTTGTCTGTGACAAAACAGAGTGCACACCTGCCTTTAGGAGACTGCAACTATTATACAAATTCCATGGTTTTCATGTGTTTTTATGTATGTTTATGTATAGGCTAAGCTATTAGGAAGTTAGTTACATGCAATGCTAAGCTCAACCTGATTGGCATCTGAGTCAGTCACACTGGGGCGAGTGCAGTAAGGCATGGAGAACGAGTGGTGGATGAGATGAAGACTGTGTCGACACAAACATATCGAAGGATAGGAGTCCAACTACTTGCCCTCACTGTTTTTAAGCAACCTGTCGATGTGAATAGACAGGCCAACAACATTACTGAAGCAACTGTTATTTACATATCATTAGCTATGCCTTACATAATACTCACATGAAGAAAAAATGGATCCGTAGCGTAGTAATGGCGAGGTACTGATGTAAAAGTTTTAGTGTTAATGTGTAAGTAACATAAAAACTTTTTCACAACAAAGGATATTCACAACAAAGCCCTTGAAGGCGTACACTCCCATCCCACACCATCTGCTTTGACTTGCTCGCAGTGGAAAAATTGAGAGCCTGCTGTGATTTTGTTTGGATGCAGGGTAACACACGCTGACCTCCAGTCTCAAAATGATGCAATAAGATGGCATTTGTTTGCAAATTCTTTGTCTACTCAACCACAGTAAAAGGTCAATAGCAGAAACATGCGGTTTTCACAGGAAATACATCTCATTTGTCTTAGGCTACAATACTAAAACAAGGAGAACACAGTACATTTTGCCACTCTGTTGTGAAAAAAGAGAAAGATGTAAAGATGTTATGATCATTTGCTGAAAGTGGGATTAATGTTTCGAAACATGATTTATTAAACAGGAATCGAGCACAAACCCAGTGGACCTCGTCTTAAATCTGACCTCCTTTCTCATCAAGGGATCTATCCTCTATCCTCACAACCAAAATATTTCCGTAGCAACACAGCTGTGGGCTGCTGTGTGTTTGTTATGTACACCGCACCTCAGAAGAGCAGTCTGTCGTTCCATATGAATAGTGGAGGATCCCCAGATGCTTCTGCTTCTGCCTATGTTGTGCCACTAACATTTACCTCTAGCTCTGCCCTAAAATGGTGGTTGACACTCTTTGACAATTGGGGACATTTGAAGTCCTAAAAGCACGCTGCTCAGGATTATGGAGATCATGGTCTTTTTGAAAAAGTGGCGAATGTGGTAAATTTGTGGTTTTCAAAAGTTCACCTTCATGCATCTCCAGTCAATCCGCATCTGGCATAGCACCCAGGATCATGCAGTGGGGTCTATTTGAGACTTTTGACCATCAATAAAGGGGCGATTGTGATCATTTTGTGTAGATACTTTTTCAGGCGGGTCAAAAAGTGCCATGGGCAAAGGGAGATAAGTTTGCTGACAAGATGGAGTGAAGTGACTGAGCTTGGAAGATGTGGCCTCAGCAGTAAGATAATATGGAGACATAGCTATGCAGGGCCAGCAGAAAGGGACACCAGAAAGTGTGTGAGGAATGCACGCGTGCCAAGGCACTGGGACAATGACTGTAATGGATCTGGTGGAAAGAAAATCAACGTTTGCAATGACCTGCAAGTAGATATTTGTTTTGCTGCTACTGATGATGTTCTGCAACCCTGAGGCATTGTGGGATTGTTGGGGCACTCCCATGAGGGCTGTTATGTACCTTTGTATGCGCAGGATTTGTATCAAGCAGGGAACCACAACAAAGAGTACAATGGAGGGGTCACATAGGATCATGGTGGAGCAGGGAAGCCTGAAGGGAAGGTAGAGTTCACCATGCCAGCTCAGAAACAGGAAGTAGTACTGCTAGCAGTGCATCAGTCCAAACAAACAGAGGGAGCAGTGTAGGAAGGGAGGGAATGTCGGCAGGGATAATCAGGGATAGATGAGCTGGGCCCTAAATTAAAACTAAAGGTACATCAGTCTGCCCATTGATTGCGAATCAATTTCACCTGCTTTGGTGCGAATAAAAGTGAAAACGTGCACTGAAGAGGCAACAGCAAGACAAAAGGGAATGGTTTTGGCCACAGCTAATTGCTCTCTCCTTCCTGACTTATTGCTCTCTAGTTTTGTGTTTTGCTAGTGACATTGTCAGTACTAATAGCAGGAGTATCCATAATACTCTTTGTATTCATAAAGATTTTTAACTTAAATCTTTCATTCATCGAAATCTGATGTGTAATTTAAGTATTCCTTTATTTTTTAGCAGTGTTTAGGCAGTTAGTCTCTACAGTCGTGAGAGTGGGACAAATTTAGGTTTTTTAGTTTGCTGCCTCAGTTTTTTTGTCATATGGTATAATGAACTACAACCATAAGCATTCTGTACGTCCAGTTTAAGCAAAGACTTCATATTTACAGTGTTAACTAGAGATGGAAGGATGTATCGGTATCGGGCGATTTTTAATCAAAATACGCGATTGGTGATCGGCCGATATTTCTCCAGTTTAGAGCCGATCCCGAGAGCCGATTGATGGTGTTAAACAAATAAGCCTAATTCTTGTATTTCCAGCTAGCGTTTCACCCAGGAAGAGGACAACCCCCTCCCTGCAATTCCTATCTGAACCGCTAAGTGGAAATACATACCCTTTCATTTTCCACAGACTGACTAAAGCAGCAACGTCGCAGAAAAAAAAAAGCTGAAAGTAAACATGTCCGTCTGGCAGTTGTTTACCGTACGTGACAGGCTCATCCAGGATGTTTTTAAATGAGTAAAATCAGCGTGTCTCGTTGAGGAACCAAGACAAAGACATTTAACACTACTAATCTGATACGACACTGCATGCAGCTGAATACAGTGAGTACCAGCAAACAGCAGAGCTAGCACACGCAGCTAGCACAAAACAAACAACCCAGAACACCGTGCAGACCAGATCTGACCGGTACAAACAGTACAGCAGCAGCAATTCAAGATCTACATTTAATGACTGCAGATTGCCGTTTAAAATAAAGAGTCTGCGTTTAGTGACTGCAGTTTTTACTGCATGTATTCAATTATCTTTTTTAGTTTTAAATTAAGGGTCTAAATTTAATGATTGCAGTATTGGGGATATTTGTTTGATTTACTTTGTTTATTTACTGCTAGTTTTGTTAAAAATATTATGCTGTTTCACATGAGCTTGTTAAAAATGATAATAAACCTGTTTAGACCATGTGTCACGACTTGCTTGCGCTACATGAAGCCTGCCGTGGTGTATACTCCACCCTTGATCGGCATCGACTATCGGCCGATCGTGCTGAAAGGTGATTGGCGATTGGAATCGGCCTCAAAAACGCTGATTGGTTCATCTCTAGTGTTAACCCTTTTTTAGGATTTCTGCAATTTTCCTCAGCATGCTGGAGATCAGCTTCTTGCCTAATCAGTGCTTATAGTTGATCACAGTTTCTGGGTTTTTGTTTGTTCACCCTCCTTTTGAGGACTGACCACAGGCTCTCTATGGGATTGGGATCTGGGGAGTTTCCTGGCCATGGACCCAAAATTTAAATGTTTTGTTCACCAAGCCACTTGGTTATCACTTTTGCCTTGTGACATGGTGTTCCATCATGCTGGAAAAAGCATTGTTCATCCCCAAATTGCTTCTGGATCATTGGGAGATGTTGCTCTTGCTGTCTGACAAGCAGCAATGTCCTTGCCTGTGAAACCCTTTTGATACAATGTAATGATGACTGCACGTGTTTCCTTGGCAGTAACCATTGTTAACAGAAGAAAACATTAAAGCACCACTACCATTTTAAAGCAACCAGTCTGCTTTTCTGATCAGCATGATGGAGTGATCAGCTGTCTTGTCCCCATTAACCTTTTCTCCTGAAGCAACGAGATCATCGCTGAAATTATGCTTGCAGGCCATTTTGTAGGGCTGAAATGCAGTGATTTTTGTAATAAAGTCAGGAATTGATTTTGCAATTAAAATAACTACTAAAAATAATTAATCTGATCACATCTAGAGTTTATACAAATTTCCACCATAAGTACTGAGGCAGCAATTTTTGTGAAAACCAAAATACGTGCCATTCAAATGTTTTGGCCTTTACTGTATATGCAGGAAAAAAAATATTGCTGACAAAGTAGTATAGACACTATGGTCATGAGATTTTCTAGTGGTAGCTGTATAAGTTTTTATGCTGATTTTTTGTTGTTGTTTTTTTTTGCAAAAGCATATTCGTGACTAGGCTAATACAAAAATAATCACAATAACCCTACTCTCTAGCCTATAATTCAGCATCTCTGTTTAGATATGCTAAAGTTTTGTGATCAGAATCAAGATCACAGCTAAAGAATGTCTAACATTAGCAACAAGCTAATTTGATAATTAATCAACCTAATTTACTATTAAGTTACTGTTTTTTAAAGTCTAAATACCTCAATTTTTGTGGGAACGTTGGTGCATTGCAGAAATAGAGCAACATTTTAACTTGGACAGAAACTGTACCTGATGCTATCTTCCATTTTTAGAAATAATAATTTGCTGTTTTGACCATAATCCAGTTTTAAAATTTAAAGTGCAATTCTACAGATCAGTCAATCGTTACAAATCCTTGGCAGTGTAAACACTAACTTGTGCTTAATGTTTATTGGTGCTTTCACTTCCTGCATTGTATAGCAGTGCCCTGCTACATGGTGCATATAATGTGTGGTGGACTTTACTAATAAACATTATTTGTTGTGCTGATTATACATTGCATTGTTGTGCATCATTATACACCTGCATCAGTTTATCTGACTCCATGTCTCTTCATGCCTACAGATGTGTACTCCAGCAAACACACCAGCAACTCCCCCTAACTTCCCTGACGCTCTCACCATGTTCTCTCGCCTCAAGGCCTCAGAAAGCTTCAACAGCAGCAGCCCTGGCATGGCCTCCATGGCCACATCACCTCCTCCACCTCCTGTCAGCTGGGGTATGACCCCACCCATGCCCAGCCAGCAGGGACTATGGACTCAGGGGCCTTCAGCCACACAGGCCCACCCACCCCCAGGCTGGCCATCCACTGTCAACCCACCCCCGGGTTGGCCATCCGCCGTCAACCAGCAAGCAGCCTCCGAACAGAAGGCCAGTGTGGCCATGGAGGCTGAAAGATGAGGAGCCGGACTGGTGGACCCCAGGGGTGGATCAGGGTGACGGGTAGAAAATGGTGGGGTGGGGTGGTGTGAGGCGAGTTGTTTGGGTGGGGGGGTGGGGGGGGAGTGGGGGGACAATACCAGGGACAGGGGTCAGGGGGAGCTTGCTTTACTCTTCCACCTTTTAAGAGGTTGTGGGAGGAATAAGGCAGCACAAACCAAGAATAAACCAAGCAACATGGACAATTCAGAAGTGATGAGGTAGAGAAAAGCCAACAGAAAGGTAATAAGAAAAAATAGAGAAACGCACATTGTATTACTAAGAAAGAAAGCAACTGAGTTCTCCTAGTTTTTTTCCCTCAATAGGTAAATACAAATGGGACTATGATCGTCATGTCCAAGGATTATTTCTGGTATTTCCTGAAAGATGGACATATATATACCTAAGGCAGTAACTACTTTTGTCACATTTACTTTCAAGCTTTTCATCTGGTGTCCTTTCTGTACTCAGATCATTACATGAATTGACGTTGCATGAGGATTGGAGATGTCATTGCAGTTGTTTTTTTTTTTTTAACTGAATAGTATTTCATCACAAGCATTTATATGTGTGGTGTTTACACACAGGTAACAGCATATTGGATACTGGGACTCTGGACTCTTCGTACCTCACTGGTCACATGACTTTCCTCAGCCAATCAGGGAATCTCACTAGCTGAATACAGAACATTTTTTAAAGCCAGATTTTGCATTGAGCATCAGCCCTGCTACTCTTCCTCATGCAGTAACGCAATGTATAATGTTCTCAAAGCTCTGTTAGGCCAGGTTTGTTGATACACCTGGACTATTTTTTTGATCCCTGCAGTGACCAACAGACATTTTGAAATCACTGATGACTATTTTATTAAAAGTTTTTTTTGGGTAGTTGGCAAAAAGACATTTAAATTAGACTATTGTTTCTTAGCTGGGAAGAGGCAAACTCCAACTGCTAAAAACTACAAACAACCAGACTACTATATGACGTTTGTACGCAGACTTGCCACTTTGCATGATGTATTCATATATAAATATATCTTATTTTGTAGTTTCTTGCTTTTGGGGGGAATTCTACATGAGCTCCTTGTTTTGCAAATTGATTTGTTATTTTTTTTTGTATTTTTTAGAAGTCTCTCTCTTTCCCTCCTCTGGGTGCAACAGAGAGAGGAGGGAGGGAGAGAGAGAGCAAAGAAAGCGAGTGAGGGAGAGGATGACAAATGTCAAATTCAGGGTAGGTCTCATCCACTTTTTTATTGTATGTTTATTTAAAAAGGAAACAATTATAAAAAAAATATTTTTAAAGTTAAATTGATTGTTTCTGTTAGGATGAAAGCAAGTGAATATTTTCATGAACTGATTATCAATAACCTTAATCTTAATTTTGACAAGTGTTTTCTTTTTTCATTTTCACCAGTTTTCTAATCAAATTTGTCTTTTGGGATCACATGTTCCTAAATGTATTTTCATGTATGTTTTCCCCTGTATGACTGTATTGATACCATTCCCACAATATTTGTGGACTACCTGGTAATTAACTTATCATTGTTTGTGTTCCTAAATAAATATTGTATGTCCTATGCTAATGTCTGTTTGTCCTCACATGTGGCAGATTGAGTGTTACAAAAAGCTAATCTATAGTCATTCTATAGGATTTTGTCACAAATCATCCTTATATCTAAATGTAATTACACAGATTTTCTGCTGAAGTAAGTACAAAAGGTGGAAACAAAACCATTTATAGTGTTTTGAGGTGAAATGATCTGTTACATTACAATACATTAGGGAGATGTGTAGAAGAGGTGAGAAGAAGCAATATGTAAGAAGTCTAGGTTCACAACAAAAACAATGTGTGTTACTGTTTTGCATGCATGTAATGCCAGCAATACTGATAGCAGTACTTTTATTCAGGTAACTGTGAGGAGAATAACCACTGAGTAGGAAAGTCACAGTTCAGTCATGTTTGTAGTATTCTGTCATCTTTTCATGAAACTGAACTGTAAATGTCACTCAAACTTCACCATCTGAGAGTTTGTGTCCGCTTGGCTGAGCCTTTTGCCCTGTTCTTTGAAGCTTTTTCACTTGAGGACATTTGGAGTGAGAGCTGTTTATATTGTTTGCACTTTCCCTGAGATAAGTCTGAGCTTTAAAAACATGCTTTGTTTGATACATTGTACCTAGCTGCAGCTTTTTTGAACAGTCATTGTATCTGCCTGCTCCACAGAGTGTTTAACTTTTTAGAACAAGGTTATCTTGGCTTGGTAAAATATATAAATAATATAGGATATCACTCATGTTTATTTGCTATATTTTGCAATAACTTGATTAACTGTCACCAGGCCTAGTTGCAGACATAGTGACCCCTGGTTCCTATCACAGGACACAGAGATAGAATATTTCACCTTACAGGATGAAATCAAAGTGCATCAGTTTATAAGAAAACTTATTATCTCTAAAATGCTAACATTATAGGCAAAAGAAACATCTACATCAAATGTTCATACAATCCAAATAGGAATGGGTGTTTTTTTTAAAAGCATCAAAAAAATAAAAATCTGAAAAATGTTGGAATGTTTTTTTCCCCCCCATTCAGTATTTCATAAAGCAGACCGGACACATTGTGCATGCCATTTTGTGTGATTCTTAAGAGCCAATTAAAAAGACTTTTATAAGCCAGGGTTCATACATAGAGCCTCTCTTGCACAGCCTCTCCCAGAATGAAAGTTGAATATGCATAACCATGTAAACATAAAGCGCAGATGTTTCTGCAAGGAGCAGTGCACCGCCGCTTCATACTAAGAGACCAGAGAAGAGCAAGTTGAGGGCAGTCAGCAAGTTTGTCGCCCTGGGTGTCCTGCATTAACTTCACTAAACACACACACACAAGCAAGAGAGGGCCTTTGATTTGCTGAGCTGCTGCCCATCTCCTCCCTCACTCCCTCCCTCCCCAACACCTCTTTGCGTTCTGTGTGTTCTGAGCACACTGTGTGTTTGTGTGTTTTTCAGGGCGTGACTTGGAAACCAGGATATTGCCAAGTTGGCAAAGTGTACCTCCGCCAGGCTGCATGAGCAGGCAGGGCTTTGAGCTGCTCTGCGCCAGGTAAACCCTGGCCTGGCACACACTACCAGAAGTGTGCAGTAATTTAATTATTTTGCGAGATGGAGAATACTTTCCTTATTTATCTATCCTTATACAAATATTTCAGCTGAACTGTTCCCATGTTAGTCTTCAATATTCTCACAAGTTTCCCTTTATAGCTTAAGTTTCTGAACTAAATTGCTGTGTGGTCATGTTAGAGCACAAGAGACTAGCTCCACAATGTCTTGACTGCCCTTCATGAGATATAGCTGATGATTAGACGTGACTTATTTCTTTGTTTGATTTCAGATCAAAACAGGAAATATTAAAAATAATAATTACATTTTTTAGTGTCAGAAAAAGTCATAAAATTACACAGACCCTCCAACTCTATACTGTATTAAGTGTATTAGCATTTAATTTATTTACTTCTAGGAAGTGGGATGCTTACGAGAATATGCTAAATAAAGCAAATATATAATCTAAACAAGTGATGTAGTATTGCTGTATGGTTATACTGTATAGTTGTTGATTTTTTTGTGCAATTATTTACTTTATATATATTTTCCATTTTTTCATTGTTAAACTTGTATTAAATGGCTATTTTGACTGGAAATGAAATAAATAAAAGCATGGTTTGTTATGGGGTGGTGCAGTGGGCAGTGCTGTCTTCTCACAGCAGAAAGCACCTGGGTTCGATTCACTAGTCGTGTCCTTTCTGTGTGGAACTTGCATGTTCTCCCTGTCTGCATGTGTTTCCTCCCACAGTTCGAAGACATAGTAAACCGAAGTAAACCGAAGGTACTAAATTGCCTGTATGTGTGAGTGTCTGTGTAACTGCCCTGTGATGGAAATACTTGTCCAGTAAGTGCTGGGATAGGCTCCAGTGCCTCCTGCCATCCAGGAGTATATATTGTTTAGATGATGAATGAATAATATTTTTGGAACTTTTGCATCAAACTGTATGTAAAATAGCAGTTTTCTTCAAACCCTAAGTTGTTATATACAACTGTATTAAGGTATTTAAAAGTAGTGAGTTTCAACAGTTAGATCATTAATTTCAACCGTTTGCTTCAACTATTTTAACTATGCTTTAACTATAATGTCATTTTTTATTGTATTCTGTTAAGTTTATTTTCATCTGTGCTGGTCACCTCCAAAAAAATAATCACCTCTAACAATGCTTTGCCCTCCCTAAACCTGCCTCCGAATTCCTATTGTCTGTGCTTGTTTAACATTCTGGCTACAATCGTTAACGCAAGCAAAACAAGCTAGTTGATAAAACACTATTGTTAACTGTTCTCTTTATGACAGTGATTCCTAGCCCAGTCCCCAAGGCCCCCAAATCATCCACAACCAAACATGCAACATATAGAGATGATGGATAAATGTAAATCGTCTGGGGGTCCCTGAAGACCAGGTTGGAAAACATAGTTCTATGGCAAAAAAGATTAGGTAAATAGTCTATAGGTTTCAGCAAGTACTACTATCACACTCTGTTTTCAAACCAAAAATTTAAATGATTCAAAATATGATAAATTTCGTGCTACATACATCCACCACACCAAGTATCACTGTATCCTCTGAATTATGACGTTGTTTATCAGCTAAAATCTAAATTATGTTACACATTTTCTACCATCAATCTAACACTTCCGTGCACTGAAATAAAATTCTATGAAAGTAAGGCTATTAAATTTATTAAATTTATTACATTTCATAAAACAGCATAATATTTAAGTTTTTTATTTTCCTGTGGTATTTTGGATTTTAAGATGCCAATTCAGTGTGCAGCAGCATTGGCTTAGATGCAGCAATATGTGTAGTATGACTCCTTAATGTCCTCATAATTTAGAAAAGCCAATGAAATCCCAGTATGGGTATAACAGCAGAATGATAACACCACTTAAGAAGTTTGTATAGCTTAAAAATCCTCAAGGTTGGTCTCAGACATTCTTGAGATCATGTCTAGACTACTAATATAGACTTCTGTCACACAATGGGTGTGCTATTTCAGGCTAGATTTGTTACAGATCTGCTGATATCTGCCAATACTGATGCCAGCATCACATTAATGCCATTCCTAACCACAATCTGTGTGTGTGGGTGTGGAAGTCTTTCTGGTTTATCCCAGCACTGCATTTCACCGCTCCTTGCTCACTACCATCATGAAATGCAGCACATTGTCCATTCTCTCACACACACACACACACACCGTCTCCCCACTCTAATACACTGTGGAGTGTATTGTGCCTGTAGTGCAGCTTTATGCTTTGACCAAAGAGGAAACGGAAGGGCGAGTGTCTGGCTGCTTACATAATCACACAGCGCCCTGCACGCTGGAAAGGAGTCTGTGCAGGTTAGTATGCTGTTCTCCTTTAGCAGCCAATGATGCACTGTATTATTGAGTGTGTGTGTGTGTATGTACACAAACTGTTAAAAGTTAAAAATAATTATATTACTAACAGTTGTATTCAAAAAGTGTGGATTCTAACATTGAAAATATTAATCATGCAAGTTGTTTTGATGAATATATGTTCAATATAAATTTGTTTACAATAATGCCACAGGATCTGCTCATTCTAGATGTTATGTTTATTTTTATGTTGTAAATACAATCAATTAAAATTGATAGATTTCAATAGAATAATGTAGGTTTATGTGAAAGCATATTTTATTATTACTGTTTTTGTATACTTTACAGATGAAGTATTGCACTCAAATTGAAAATGTACATTAACCTGTTAAAGACCTTTTCATTAACACAATTAGTTTTTATATCCAGTTAATATTTCAGCTAATTTTAGTTAATTTATGAAGCATTAAACTATTATTTATTGTAATTTAGATTATAATAGTTTGAAATTTATAAAATCACAACTAACGAAGTAAAAGTAACTAACATGTTATTTATATGCTTGCAGAATGCAATTTGACTTTTTGTCTTGAACTTTAAGCAAAGACTCTAGCCCTAAATCAAACTGGCAGCAGTAGATTTACTGTACTTATTAGCCTGATGGCTAGGCTAGAGAAAAAATTATTTAGCATGGCAAAGTAATGAAAGAACATTTTAAAAACAATAACACAACATTGTAAACTGAGCTACAGAATAACATGATAACACTTTAGCATCGTGCTTCTTTAAATGCTGTTGGCTGCTTTGGGGGTATAACATTAAAACACAAGAAGGTTGAGACGTAATAATGATAACTTTGTAAAAAATAATAATAAAAATTATAAAATAAGTAAAAAATAATAATAATAATAGCTTTTTATCAACCCTTGTATTTTTTTTTCTTCTTTCTTTATAGCCCTGCATAACAATCTGGTTGGTCACCATTAGTGCCTTCACACAAGTTTCATCCAGAATAAAGTAGCAAAGACTTAAGCTGTTGTAAACTGTTATTATTTTTTCCCAAAGGGCAGAAGAACGTTTGAGTAGTTTGAGGGAAAAAAGAGGGAAGTGATATTGCGTTGTCTGTAAGTTGATCAGACAGAATGAAAGACCATAAGTCAGCAGGAAGTGGGTTAGAGTTGAAGGATTTAAGACATGCTCTGATCACTGCATTCTATTATACAGACACACAGACTCATACTCATAGAGAAAGAGAGAGAGACGATTATAGAAGAGCTGATTTACATACCAATATTCTCATATTTTCCTGACTCATTTGTGTTAGTCATTCTCCCTAATCCTTAATCACTGGTTTTAATCAGTGGTTAGTTTGAGATTAAAGGACCCGTTTCTCTCACCTTAACTGCTGATTGTTGTTTAAGAGTATTTAACAATCATTAAAATTTGCATCACCTGGCCTTTTCCAATAATGACTTAACAAGCCATAGCAAGCTATTTATAGACCTTGGTGAAGGTTACTGGTGAGATCAAATGTCTTGGTGTGCCCAAACTTTTGTGCTGTGCATTAACATTGTACAGACTAATTGTGGTGCCCATGCTTTTGCATGCCACTGTATTCTACACAATTCTACAGGTGAACACTAAAGCATTTGCCTAATAAAGTTGATTTTTGGATTTGGAGCTGATGGAATAAAAAACTTCAAGAGTAGTTGCTTACAACCACTCATGATCTTATTGTGCAGCTCCAGCCAGCAGTTTCACAACATCACTACAAATAAATAAGCGTTTTCCCAACAGTCGACCCAAACTGCCACAGCCAAGTGACGTACAAAATGCACTTACACATGCAGGCTCAGCAAATTTTAGCTGCGTAGGTGAAGTAGAAGCTTGGCTATAGAGTAAAGTGTGAAGAACCTCTATCTATAAATTCTAGTAAATGCTAGTTCGTTCTTAGTTTAATTTCCAGCTTTACGTAATCTGATGGTGAGAGTTTTGGTGGTATAGCACAGTTAGGAGTCCCATACTCTAGAAAGATTTTATCTTCAAATGTCTTTTTAAATTTGAGTTTAATTGTTGAAGCATCGGTTTAATTTTCCAGTAAATTTGTTTCAGCTTCATTTTCTGACACTAAAAAAATAAGTACACACTGTACACACTCACACACACTAATGCTCTTAATCCAAATATGTTACAGGCAAATAGCACAGCTGCTTCACACTCACACACACAAGCCAGCACACACACACACACATTGACACCTTATGCCTTGTCTATCTGCATTGATTTTGCACTCAGTTCCTCCATAGAAGAGATCTAGCAGATTTGTAATATAATGTGTGTTGAAACAACTGGAATTAATGAGATGACAAATGTTATGAAGCATTTTTACTATAATTAGGAGTGAAGGAAGAATAAATAAGTCAAGTCAAGTCAAGTCAAGTCAAGTGGGTTTTTATTGTCATTTCAACTACATACAGAGTACACAGTGAAACGAAACAACGTTCCTCCAGGACCATGGTGCAACATAGACAGTGCATACAGACACAAGTGCAACACAAACAAACAAGTACGGACAGACAACACAACACAGTACAGACAGAGAATAATAAATAATTGCTGGTTGTGTGCAAATTGTGCAATGTGTAATAAATAGAGTCCAGTGAGGTAGTAAAGTTATTAGTGCAATGCTTTGTGCAAAAATGCTTCCCTTTTTTTTTTTATCTGGGGTAAATGGTTGGAGAAAGATATCAGTTCAGACGTTGAGTTGTGTTGAGAAGTCTGATGGCTTGGGGGAAGAAGCTGTTGCAGAGTCTGGTCGTGTTGGACCGGACGCTGCGGTACCTTCTTCCTGATGGCAGGAGGGAGAACAGTCTGTGTGAAGGGTGGGTGGGGTCATCCACAATGCTGGTTGCTTTGCGGATGCAGCGGGTGGTGTAAATGTCCAAGACGGAGGGGAGAGAGACTCCGATGATTCTCTCAGCTGTCCTCACAATGCGTTGGAGGGACTTGCGGTCAGAGGCTGTGCAGGTCCCAAACCAAGCAGTGATGCAGCTGCTTAGGATGCTCTCTATGGTTCCCCTATAGAAGAGGGTGAGGATGGGTGGAGGGAGACGGGCCTTTCTCAGCTTCCGGAGGAAGTAGAGACGCTGCTGGGCTTTCTTGGCTGTAGAGCTGGTGTTCAGGGACCAGGTGAGGTTCTCCGCTAGGTGGACACCAAGGAACTTGGTGCTCTTAACGATCTCCACTGAGGAGCCGTTGATGTTAAGCGGAGAGTGGTCCGGTCTTGATTTCCTGAAGTCAACAACCATTTCCTTGGTCTTCTCTACATTCCAGTGAAGGTTGTTGACTGTACACCAGTCTGTCAGCTGCTGTACCTCCTCCCTGTATGCTGACTCGTCGCCTTTGCTAATGAGACCCAGCACAGTTGTATCATCGGCGAACTTTATGATGCTGTTAGAACTGTGTTTCGCAACACAGTCATGAGTCAGCAGGGTGAACAACAGAGGACTCAGTACACTGCCCTGGGGTGCCCCAGTGTTCATGGTGATGGTGCTGGAGCTGCTGTTCCCGAACCGGACTAACTGGGGCCTCCCTGTCAGGAAGTCCAGGATCCAGTTGCACAGGGGGGTGTTGAGGCCCAGCAGGCTTAACTTCCTGGTGAGATTCTGTGGGATGATGGTGTTGAATGCTGAACTGAAGTCTATGAACAGCATTCTGACATAGGTGTCCTTCTTCTCCAGGTGGGTAAGGGAGAGATGAAGGGTGGTGGTGATGGCATCGTCCATGGAGCGGTTGGGACGATATGCAAATTGCAAGGGGTCCAATGAAGAGGGCAGTTGGGTTTTGATGTTCCTCATGACTAGTCTCTCAAAGCACTTCATGATGATGGGCGTGAGAGCTACGGGACGGTAGTCATTGAGGCAGGACACCGTGGACTTCTTCGGCACGGGGATGATGGTGGTGGTCTTGAGGCACGTTGGGACAGTGGAGCTGCGCAGGGAGACGTTGAAGATGTCCGTGAGAACATCTGTCAACTGGTCTGCACACTCTCTGAGCACTCTGCCAGGGATGTTGTCTGGTCCTGCAGCTTTCCGTGGGTTGACTCTGCGCAGAGTTTTCCTCACGTCCACTGCAGTCAGGCACAGCGCCTGCTCGTCTGGCTTGGGTGTGATCTTGCTCACCAACGTGTTGTTCTGTGCCTCAAACCGTGCATAAAAGTCGTTTAGGGCATCGGGGAGGAAGGCATCACTGTCACAGGACGGCGGCATTGTCCTGTAGTGTGTGATTTCCTGGATGCCCTGCCACATGCGCCGCGTGTCACCCGTGTCCTGGAAGTGGTTGTGGATCCTCTGGGCGTGAGCGCGCTTTGCCTCTCGGATGGCTCGTGACAATTTGGCTCTTGCTTTCCTTAGGGCCGCCTTGTCACCCACTCTGAAGGCCGAGTCGCGGGTCCTCAGTAGCGCACGCACCTCAGGAGTCATCCACGGCTTCTGGTTTGGGCATATGGTGATGGTCTTGGAGACAGTGACATCATCAATACACTTGCTGATGTAGCCAGTGACTGATGCTGTGTACTCCTCCAAGTTAACAGAGTCGCCTTCAGTCGCAGCCTCCCTGAACATGTCCCATGCAGTGCACTCAAAACAGTCCTGAAGGGCAGAGATGGCTCCTGCCGGCCAGGTTTTCACCTGCTTCTGAACTGGTCTGGAGCGTCTGATGAGGGGTGTGTAAGCTGGAGTCAGATACACAGACATGTGGTCCGAGAACGCGAGGTGGGGGCGGGGCTCCGCCCGGTACGCGCTGGGTATGTTTGTGTAAACAAGGTCCAACGCGTTCGCTCCTCTCGTGGCAAAGTCCACATGCTGATGGAATTTAGGGAGGACTGACTGGAGATTAGCGTGGTTAAAATCTCCGGCGACAATGAACAGTGCGTCTGGGTGTCTGGTCTGCAGATCACTGACGCCCCCGTGCAGCTCCCACAGTGCCTCTTTAGCATTAGCGCTAGCGCTAGGCGGTATGTACACGGCGGATATCAGCACGGCGGAGAATTCCCGTACTAAATAAAAAGGTCTTAACTATGATGAACTCCACCAGCGGAGAGCAGTGCTTGGCGACAGTCACAGCGTTGTTGCACCATTCTGTGTTGATGTAAACACACACGCCTCCACCGCGGGTCTTCCCGGACAGAGCCGCGCTCCTATCCGCTCTGAACGAGGCTAGCCCGTCTAGCTGAACACTTGGGAATAAATGAAATACATTTTTGGCACATGTTCTACTTCTGAGTTTGTGCAACCGTTGAGCAAAAGTCAAAAGAAGGAAGGATTAATAAAAAACAACACTGAGCATAAAAAGAGAGACTTCAAACACAACAGCATACAAAGATCATTTTTTCCATTTGTGTTATTATTTAGTACCTTTCACACTTTATCCAGTTAAAATGAACTAAACAGCATACATTATACAGTACTGTGAAGAAGTCAGAGACACTCTGCATTTATTTAATTTCCTGTCAAAACAGTACTTAAGTTATTCATTTTTCAGGAGATTACACATGCACTTACACTTGCATAAGGCAGGAAAACAAGTGAAAAAACAGGAGTTGAAAAAAATAGACACAGACACAAAAGGAGAAAAAATGGCAAATCAAAGACCTCTACAGCTGTCAGTACATTTTAAATTAATTTAATTGCAATACTGAAAAGATGCAACATTGTGTTTAGTTGTTGAGGCTTCAGTATAATTTTCTATTATATTTTCTGTGGGGTTTTTTTCTGCCACACACACACATAACGCTGACAATGCTGACAACATAATGCGAATGTCCTATGTACAGACATGATTTAGGTTTCAAGATACTGCTCTTTTTTAACAGTATGCTTTTTTGACATTATTTAGCAAATAAAGACAAAAGTGCGTCTTCATTGCTACAGCACAATAGAAGCAAAGTTTAGACACCACACATCCACATGGCTGACTCACTACTTTTGTTATGATGATTCTTGACTAATCCGTTTTAAGGAGGCAGTGTTGTGTCTGTAGTCATTAGTCTACTGGTTAATGACTACAGACACAATAATGGGAGAGCAGTCTGTTCAGCAGTTTGCTCCATTGTGGCCATGTGCTGCCCTTGCATTGGTTTTAAACCAAGACTGACCTCTAGAGACCAGCAAAAGAAAGAGCAGTGAATTGCATCATGCATGTTTCTGCCATGCACAGCTGAAATTTTCTCTAAGCTTAACTCTTCATACCGCAGGCTTATTATTTTGTTATAAACTTTAGGATTTACCTTTTAATATTTACTAAAGAAAGCAAATACCGTATACTGTATAAATAAACTAACTTTTTTTAAATAGCTTATTTTAGCCCCAAAAATACTTTATCATCGTACAATTCAATGTTTCAGATTCTAACATTCTAAAATTAAAACTGCTGACCTTCAGACATTGCAATGTATTATACATGCTGAGTAATTGCTTTATTATTATTATTATTATTATTATTATTATTATTATTATTATTATTATTATTATTATTATTATTATTATTTAGTGACTACAATACTTAGCAACGGCCATGAAACTGGACTGATGTAAGATATTAAGGGATTTAACACAGAAAAAAATACATTTGATCAGATCTATCTATCCATCCATCCATCCCATGCTCTCTAAAGACTCAGACACTGTACAGGTAACATTCTCAAGTCTAATATTACACAATGGGAAATAGAAAATTGCTAAAATAAAATAATAACTCAGACCAAAGGAGCCCAGAAAATAAAAAGTATGAAGACAGAATATTTTTAAGAACTACATTATAACAAGAGGTGGACCGGTAGTTTTTGGGGTGGTGGGATGTAGCATCACAACTGCAGATAGGAAGAAACTGGACAAACTGATTAGGAAGGCAAGTTCTGTTCTGGGTTGTGCATTGGACCCAGTGGAGGTAGTTGGGAAGAGGAGAATGTTGACCAAACCAACATTGATAATGGTGAACATCTCACCCTCACAGGATGCTGGTTTGCTATTGGTTCCCAAAATTCAGAAGACTTCAATGGGGAGAGAAGATTTTTTCTACAGTGTAGATTCCAGTGTCTCAGGGTGCTCTCATGTCTATGTTACCTTCTGGTTCTTTCCTTTTAGTTTAGGTTGTTATATAATATAGACCTGCCGGAGTCACCAGCCACACTCTGAAATTTTGAATCTGTTTACTTTCACATTCTTTACAATCATACTCCTGAGTTGAAAGGATTCTCACATTCTGTTCCTGAGATTATGACTCCTCCCGTCTGTTGAACACTGTTGGAACACTGACCATCAGGGCCTCCTCCCCACCTATCATCAGCCAGCTCTCCTAACCATTTGCTACACCCTCATTTACATCACTGTGCCATCCAGATGCACCAGAACTGTTTTAGCTCACGCCCATGCCACTTTACATAAAGACTCAGAGACTGCCTCTACCTGTGCAGCCTCTAAAGCTTTGACATCCAGATTTAAACAGAGAATCTTTTCTTTGTTGTTTAGTTTATTAAACTGTAAATACTGTTTGACCAGAGGAGGATGGGTCTCCCCTTGTGAGTCTTGGTTCCTCCCAAGGTTTCTTCCTCCAGTCTGAGGGAGTTTTTCCTTGCCACTGTTGCCTCTGGCTTGCTCACAGGGGGATATATGTTGTAACTGTCTGTTTTCTTCTGTAAACCTGCTTTGTAGCAACATCGTTGTAAAAAGCGCTATACAAATAAACTTGAATTTAATTGCTCCCTGCTGCTGTTAGGCTGTACAACAGGCACCTCCCAAAGCAGGCACTCGCAACTGTAGCACAATATACGGACGCATTTCTACCTATATATTCAGTTTGACCTAATTATTGTGCAATATTTGTTGCTGCACCTTATCACCTGTATGTAGCTGATGTAGGAGAATGTAACTGTGCAATTCAACGTATAAATTTGTATAATTTGTTATTGTATTTTTTTTACCTAACAATAGAGATTTATTTTCTCTAATTTCTTATTTCTCTTTTTGTATTCTGAATAACTTGCATTTTGGTCTACCTCTTGTCCTGTATCTGTTCTGTTGCTATTCTCCTGCTCTAACGATGCAAATATCCCCATATGGGATGATAAAAGGCTATCTTATTTTATTTAATGTCCTTGTTTTCGTATGTCACTCTAAAAGAGGTAGTCTCTTCTTTTTTCTGAACTGTGGCAATACATCAGTGACTTCACCTGAGATTAAACAATGAGTCTGTGACAGTAAACTGAAAACATCATATCCTTCTAGAGTAAATTCAAGCATAACGGACAATATGGGAATGATGTTTCTGTAGTATAAAAGGCCCTAAAATCACATGCCAACATGAGCACTATGAGTGGAGAGGGATAACTGCACTACAGCTTATACTAAGCGGGTCATATAAATCTATATTTATTTGTTTGCCTGATCTCTGAAAAGTGGCACACTTTTATTTGGCTTTAGTCAGTTTTAAAACCCATAATGCGCTAACATTAGTGCAAACAGCAAGTAGGTTTAAGTCTTTTTTTTTGTCTGTGCCACATCAACTAGACTAGGTGTAACAATGTGATTGCTGAAAGACTGGATAAACTAATGTCCTCAGAACTTGGTGTGACAGTTCAATAAGAAGAAGAATGACACTGGTGGCACCAGAGGAGGTCCAGCTGGACCAGGCCTCCGAGGTGGCAACAACTCCTAAGACAGCAGACCATGTTTCTGGGAATGCAAAAGTTCCTGAACAACAATGTAACTAAAGTTAAGCAATCTCAGTGCTGAAGAGGACCGGTCACATCTAGAGGAGAGCTGACTTTTCTGTAATCTGTATCTGTAAGAAATGGGAAAGTAACACTCATCGCTTTAAACCTTTTGTATATTACTTCATTTATTTATGTGGTTGCATTTTATTGTATTGATCAGTTTTACAGTTAACTCAGTAATGTATTTATTTATTTAACTGATGCTTAAAAAATGTTGAAGTGAATCTGTAGTGCTACCCAGAAGTTTGGAATACCAAAAATATTAAGGCTTACCAATTACTTTTGACTTATCAAAATGACTGACTTTGGACATGCAACATTTATTTCCCTATTGACTTTAAGCTAATGATGCATTCTTGGTCCCATGGATTATGCCTACATGATCATCATGTGTACTCACAGATGGTGCTGAAGTGGAAAAGGCAGAAGAAGAAGAAGAAGAACCGTTAGGGCTGGAAAGAGTACATTTACAGTTGTGAATAGAAGGTGTTTGTGAGGAAAAACAAACCATCATAATAATAAAAACACGGGAATCATCTAACACTGGTATGGATACAGAAAAAAATTTTAATAAAAGTTACCACAGCAGAAAAATTACACTTTGTTTACTGTTTGGATTGTTAACGTTTAAGTATGGCATATCAAGGGAAAAGGCCATCAAAAAGCCTTTTCATTCCAACTGGGGGAAGTCTGCCTCGCATCACAGCTGCTAAAAAGCATTTAACTATGAATATCAGTGAAGAAAAATCTAGTTTTGGTCTTAGGTTTTGACATACCTATATGAGCTTTGTCAAGTTTCTGCATTAAACCAGTGACATTAAACATTGCTATGTTACTTTTTTATGTTTACTAGAATCAATCCAATTCAATTTAATTCAGGTTTAGCCTTTTTACAATGATGTTATCACAAAGCAGCTTTACAGAAGTTTGAGAACATGCAGTTACAACATGCATGCAGGTACAAATGAACAGGAGAGCTGGTTGGTTGTTAGGTGAGGAAGAGGCCAGTCTTCTAACAGTGTTCAGCGGGATGGGAAGGCAGTCATTATCTCAGGAAGAGTAAAGAGAGAAAATTAGTTCTCGTCAGGATTATGACTGTAGAGAATATAAAAAATTCATAGTGTGGCTGGTGACTCTGGCAGATCTAATTATAACAGCCTGTAAAAGGAGAGAACCAGAAGGTAACATAGATATGAGGGTACCCTGCAACACTGGCATCCTCCATTCCACTGCAACAATCCTGTGTAATCGCGTGTAGTGGTGAGTTAAGAGCACCAACATCTTTACCATAAACCTCTGTGTCCATGAACCCCTGGATCTTCTGCCTTCTGCCAAAAACTGAACTAAAGTATGTTTTCAGTCTAGACTTAAAGATAGAGACTGCGTGAGTCCTAAACATGGGAGATTACTCCACAATTTGGGGGCTTTGTAGGAAAAAGCTCTCCCCCCATTGAAGTCCTCTGAATTTTAGGAACCAGTAGAAAACCAGCATCCTGTGATCTGAGTAATCGTGGTGGTTCATAATAGGAATTAAGATCTTGCAGGTACTCTGGTGCGAGACCGAACTGAAGTTAATTCAGGTTTCTGCTGGAGCATCCTGACAACAATGCATTACAGTAATCAAGCCTAGAAGGCATGTACCAACGTTTCAGTGTAATGTAGGGATAACTCATTTCTTAACTTTGAAATGTTTCGCAGGTGAAGAAACGCTGTCCTTGTAATATTGCCTATGTGATTATTAAATGTCAGATCTGAATCAATTGTCACACCAAGATTTTTGGCTTCTGAACCAGGTACTACAGAGAAGCAAGATTCAACATCAAATCTGAACATTTATTCCAAGCAGCATTTGGACCAAGATGGAGAACTTCTGTTTTATCTGGGTTTAAAAGAAGGAAGTTCTGCAGCATCCAATGTCTTATATCTTTTACACAGTCTTCTATTTTATTTAACCTAAAGCTATCATCGGGTTTGGCTGATATGTATAGCTGTGTATCACCAGCATAGCAGTGGAAACTAATTCCATGTCTATTTATAACTGAGCCAAAAAGCAACATGTATAATGTGAATAACAGAGTTCCTAAAACAGAACCTTGTTCAACTCCATATTTCACATTTGTATAATTAGATGATTCATTATTTAATTTTATGAACTGAAACCGGTCAGTGAGGTAGGATGTGAAGCAGAATAAGGCTATTCCTGTGAATTCTTAGTCTGTCCAAGAGAATAGAGTGATCTATAGTGTCAAAAGCCGCACTTAGATTAAGTAGTACCAGCAGAGATCCGTGTACCTGATCAGAGGCAAGAATATCATTTGTTGTTATCTGAACAAGAGCTGTCTCTGTCCTGTGGTGGGGCCTAAAATGAGATTGGATTTTTTCATATTATTTATGTTTATGTTATTCTTATCTAGATAGGTACAGAGTTGTTGCACTATACTTTTTTGATAAGATCTTAGAAATAAATGGTAAGTTGGAAATAGGTCTATAGCAATACAGTTTGCTGGGGTCAGGATTTGGTTTCTTTATCAGAGGTTTAATCACTGTCAGTTTAAATGGTACATGACCTAGGCTAAGAGAAGAATTAATAATTGTTAAAATGGGTTTAATTATGGCTGTAGTACTTATTTAAATAGGTTTGTTGGAATCATGTCCGATTGTTGAATCGGACAGAATGTTTCTAGCCTTTCTTCAATAACCACATTTTGTGTTATCTCAGCCAAACCAGATGATGGGTTTTCATTAATGGTATGGGTTGAACTTTTTGTCTAATAGTCTCAAACTTTCTATTAAAAAAGTCCATAAAATCGTTGCTGCAGTAGTTGTTGGGTTTTAAAGGGTTAGTTCTTTCCAGATTTTTTGTGAGTTTGCGATTGCTAAATAAAACTCTAGGATTGTTTTTGTTGTGTTTGATAAGTTGAGGACAAGCATGCTGAGCGTGTTTTTAATGAGTGACTTTCTATACCTGATAAGGCTGTCCTTCCAAGCAGAGGGAAATACTTCCAGCTTGGTTAGTCGCCATTTGTGCGCTAATTTCCACACGGTCTGTCTTAAGATGCGCATTTCCAAACACACAACAAGTGTTTTGCAAATAAGCCTAACCCTAACCATGATTGTGGGCGGTTGAACAATAGCCACACAATTATGATTGCACGGTTGAAATATTCAGTTAATTTATTACATTTTGTATTACAATTTTTGGTTCTACCATCATTTTTACTGTTAGAAGTGATGAACAAAATAAAATAGAACACTAATAAAAAAAAAATTCAGACAATTTTCAAATGTATTTTATTCCTCTGGTATATTTAAGAGATTCTGAAACATTCTCTACAACAGTATGTTTACAATACAGCAACATGACATAAACTGACATAAAACAGCATATGTATACTTATATCCTTAAAACTATTCACAAAATAGAGCTCATGGATGCGCTAAACATGTATAAAAATATGTATTACGATCATTCAAATATGTACACAATGTGCAAAACGTATGGCATACAAATGATGATTGCTTCTCCCTCTGGAGGACATAGAGAAGTGGCAGTCAATAGGTTTATCACCCAGTGTAATCACCACTGATACTTTACACATTAGCAATGTTGATAAAACATTTGAAAATAAAGTCCAGCAGTATAAAATGGGAACAGCTGAATGGTTGCAACTAACCATTCCACCAAAAAGCAAAAAAAAAAAAAAAACAAAAAAAAAAACCCACATTCACTTATTGATGGTTTGGCTTCACAAGACCACTTAATAAAAAGAAGAAAACATAAGTCTGGTAAAAAAAATAGGCCAGCTGCCTAGTAATCCTACATGAGGCTAAATGCTGAGTGCTGAGCTTTGACACAGCATTTAATGTGATTTGCAACTTCATAAACTCAGGGCAATGCACCGAGATTTATCACATATATTGTGTGTAATTTTATGGTAAATATACATTACAGTACTGAATTAAACATCAAATTAAATATTAAGATATTGCTTTGCTCTTCTTATGCTGATAATTGAAATAAATGGAATATGCTTGCCATTTAAAAACTGAATTACACTAATCCAAAATTTGCTACATTTACCCCACTTTTCAGTTTAATTCTGATCACTCTAAAATTTTTTACCAACCCAGCTATGTGTAAACCACCCCCAAAAACCGTGCTCCAGTACCAGTCCTTGAGCCACAATTATCATTTTCACATCATTTTCTTATTCCCAACCTAGAAATCAGCCAATCGAAGGCAAAATGGCACATATCTACAATTTTGGACACTAATTTAAGTTTTCAGTTCCAGATTTTCTTGTCACTGGTAGGTATCACACTAGGTGGTCAATTAGTTCTAAACAGTTCAGTTGGCTAGCAATAATTGCAAGACTGAGAATTGGAGATGTTTTAATGCTGTCTTAGAGAGGATTAACTCATAAGTGCCTATGCAATGAAACGTGCATTTGGCAAGCCATTGGAAAGGCCACAGCTTGTCAGCATGCAGGGCAAACAGTACAAAGCCTTGAAGCAAGAGTGGACCAAAGCTTTGCTGATCAAACACCTCTGAGCTAACAGCAACAACTGACACACAGCTGACAAACAGGCAACGGTGCTAGAACAACTACAAAAATCTGTCTGCTATAAAACACTGGTATCTGTTAAGGTGCTCAGATGCCAAATGATTGATAATGATGAAAAGCTCATCACTGGAGCAAAAAGTACTATACTTCCTGTACTCTTAAAAAAAATTACTGACATATTTTGAACAATTACCCTTTGGATCAAACAGCGTTATTAATATCTCACTATCTGAGATATTTCGGCTAAGGATTAGGATATTACCCTGACAAACTAATCAAGACATGATGATTTCTCCTAGAGACACCAAATCAAGCTATAAACAATCATTCCTGGGCTGTTCTCAAATCTGGCAAAGTGACAATTAGATAAAGATAAAGATGACTTAGTTTGGTGTCAGAGATTAACCTGTTTAACCACTTGTTAGAAAATGTTTTAGCTGATGAATATCACATTGAGAATAACGTACATTTGCATGCTGCTGAAGCATTTCTCATTTTTTCCATTTGCATACCTTTTTTGTTTAGACTGCCATTCAGTTTTTTTGCTTGCTTGTTACTACTGTGCACAAAACAGTACAAAGGGGGCACAGTAACAATCAACAGTGAATCACTCGCTCACACACACACCCATACACATAAACATACACACAGAAACAAGAACGTGCCACAGACAGAAGTACAGAGACATCATTAAAAGGTTCAGTTAAGAAGAAGGGTCTTAAAGGATCTAAAATGGTCACTATTGAGGTTTAATGGAATGGAGGTGTATTAGCCAGGAATTTTTGCTCCCCCACTACAGCTGCCAACAATGTTCAACATGCTGTCTTAATGATAGTAAAATATGGGGCTCAATTTTGTAGAACATTAACAGTAAAAACAAAGAAGTAATTATATGATGTTAGAAGTGTATCTGTCCAACAGATAGTGCTTTTCAACTTAATGTATTTCTGCTGCAACTGTAATGTTCAGCCACATACACATGTCTGAAGCAGCTATTCCAATTTTAAATACTGGGAAAATTAAAAAATTCTGATCCATGGTAATCGATGTACAAATACAGCATGTAGAGATTAAGGTGAAAATTGCTGAAGCATTCCCTTAATGTTCTGAAGATATACAGAAACAAGAGCAATGGTGTTTACTCAGGAACTCAAAAAAAGGAACAGGTGGCACAGAGTCTCCTCTTCATCCCCACTGTAAATAACTAAAACACCTGTAAGTATTTTAGTGCTTTGTTAAGACTGGGTAAATAACCAATGCTATTAGTGTCAATTGTCATTTTAGCTCATTTTCTACAAAAACACTAATTAAACAGAACTTTTAAAGATTTGTTCCAAACACAGAAAATAACTTATGTACACCATCTACTTGGCTCTGACATACCTCCGCTGCAAAGCATCACTGAATTCAAAACATACAATTTAATTGTATCTATGGGCCCATCCTTTACAATATGGTACACAAAAGCCCTGCAGATATTACAGCACTGGTCTGGCCCACCAGACAGCATTCCATACAGATTCATACAGGCTTAATGTACTCAGCATTCCCACCCATACACACACCCTCATGTGCATACACACACAAACAAAATACTTGCAAAGACAAATGAGCCTGGTTTTAAAAAAGCCTGACTTGACAGAAGACAAATTTCTAAGTCACTGTTGTCAGAAAACAGATTCAATAATAATCTTTTAATAACTACACTTGTAAGTTCCAAAATAGTCTGCCGATCTACTTAGTTAAGGTAGAAAGCTGTTCTACTGAAAAGTTTGCAAACTTTTGAAAAATGCACCAGATATTGGGGTTTCCTCCGTAAATGGTGTCAGTGCTTAAACTCTTTACGAATTTTGTGCAAAAAAAGCAATCAAATAATTTGACTATCTACTGTGGATCTGAGAATTATAGCCTGTCCTTGGCTGTAGTTGAAAATTGGCCATGACGGTCAACGGCACAATGTCCATGAACTATGACTACGTGAGTGATACTCACGCTGTTTATAAGCAGTGAATGGCACAGTCAGGAGAACTCAGAAATGCGCTTAGTCAGAAGAGAGTCATTGAAGGCCCTTCATTTTCATAGCACCATACCAGGACATCCACCTGAATGATGAATGAAAACACAACCTATGATTCAATACAACAGAACAGAAGAGACAATTGGGCTGCTGTGGTGGCAAAACTTCAACACCACAATGTTTGGCTGCCTCAACACCACCATAACCAGAGTGTGGGTACTTAAATGACAATGAATATTGCCTGGCGATAGACAATTAAACTGCTAAATTGTGGCATGATTTGCGATAGTCAAGAGATGCTGTCAGTTTTGAGAAGATTCAATTAACATGGTTTGCAGAAGATAACTCCAATGGTTGAAAAATAAAAAGCAATGCAAAATGCATACGAACAAGCAAAAATATCATATTCTTATATTATGCCTGACACATTTAGAAAGTCTGCTTTCAATTTATATGCCAGCCCCAGGGATATACATCTCTACTGGAACATGCAAAATAGATAAAAAAAAAAAATAAACAAGTAAACAAATAAACAAAAAACCCACACTACTTTGCGGTTATGGCAGCACCATGCCCATCACTGTGGCTGGCATGCTATCATCGTGGTGTTGTGGTAGTGGTAGTGGTTGCAGCCCTGGTGATGCACATATCCCTGTACTGTCTTAAAAGCAAATCATTCACACATACACATGTTCCGATTTCATGGCTATCAACAAAGTAGACCCTTCCCTCTCCCCTCTCACACAGTGGAGTAAGGAGTGTGTGTGTGTGTGTGTGCATGTGTTTGTGTTTGTGTGTGTGCTTATGTGAAAGAGGGACAGGGGAGAGAGAAAGATAGAGGGGGAGAGAAAATGAGTGTGTACAAAATGAGAGCACCATCAACACAATCTTAGTCCCAGTGCAACTGCAAGTCATGAGTGTCCAGGAAATCTGAAGCAATGCCTAATGGGTTCAGAGGTCCAATGGGACCAGGCATGGTCAGGTCCAGCCACTCCATGTTATCAAGGCCTGTGTCCTGCAGGCTAAAGGAGGAAGAGGAAGTAGAGGGTGCTGGGGGATCACAGAACCCCAGCTCGGACGTGTCCATTGGCGAATGGGGCTGCTCTAAGAGCTGGCTGTGTAGATCCTCTAGAATTCCCATTCCCAGTGTTCTATGCTCAGGCTCAGACTCACCCACTAGTGTACCCTCCAAAAGTGCTTCCAGCTGGTTGTCTGAAGCCAGTGAAGCCAGGTTGGGCATGGGCTCCACCAGCAGAGCCGGCGGAGGCGCCATCTGCACCTGTGCAGGTGGTCGGCTTAAAGCAGTATTGACAGGTAGAGTAGTGATGCTGGCGGTCACTGGCATGATCTTAGGCACAGAGGGCTCTGTCTGGCTGAAGGGTGTGATCTCTGCAGATACAATGTCATCAGAAAAAAAGGCATGAACAAATGGTGAAAAAACAAACAAACAAACCCCCCCCCCCAACATATTGATAGTTTAGCTAAATCTAAGCAATTTTCGACTAATGTAGTCAATTGTCCTAAACACGATGCCAACTGTCCAAAACAGAACTTTGCTTGTTTACTAATAGAAGCTGATGTATACTCATGTGTGCAAACTGCATTGTGCTGTTTTCTAATCACAACTAGACTTGCTTATGTGGTTTCTGATTGTGTATGACATTGTCTATAAAAATACAGAACATTTTTATAGTTATTAATTTATACATACAGTCAGTGGCAGAAACTAAATCCCACTTGATATAAGAAGTCTTGTATTTTCACAACAAAATTCACTCATACAGTTAATCCAATTTGCTTGTGTTTTGTATGTTTTGTATTCACCTCCACTCTCAATGAGGATATCAAACAGGTCATCCATCTGCTGACTGGTCACAGTAGGAACCTGAAACACAATAAAACCAACAATGTTATTTTAATGTATGTAGCACTTGGAAACGGCAGTAGATAGACACTGTATCATGTTTAGGTATTTCTGTGTCTAAATGACAGCTGTGACCTGTGTGATGGTGGGTGCTTGCAGGCCACGGGTCTGTTTAACGGCGTCCTCGTAAGTGGGGGGCTCACGACTCTTGAGGGCCTGACTGAACACTGGAGGCTGCAGGATAAATGCAGGCTGGGCCTGAGAAGGGGACTGATAAAACATACAAATTCTATGTCAAAACATATATATATATATATATATATATATATATATATATATATCTATATATATCATATATCATATTGTTAACCACTGGATAGTAACTTAATTAGAAATCATTACTAAACGATATCAAAAAGCATTACTGAAGTTGTACAGTCTTCTCTGTCACTTCAAACCATTTACAGCTCTGTTCATCATTCTAGACACAACTACAATAAATAAGCATATTCAAATTTTCTTACTTGTTTTTTTTTTAAAAACAGATGACAAACTGCTGAAGGGTTGTGTACTTTATACATAGCATTTAGAGTGCCATAAATGATACCTTATTAATATTGTCATTGGTGATGGGTGAAGTCTGGGCAGAAACTGTGTTCTCTGGTGAGGTGCTTAGGAAACACTGAGGCATCTCCAGTCTTCCCTGGTTCTCACAGGCACTGTGCTGAAAACCAGAGCCACCACTGCTACAAACGGGCAGAGCCTGTTTGGACAAAAAGCAAACCCCAAGATGAGGAAAAATTAGCCTTTATGTACACCAATATATGTAATCAAACTAGGGAATATTTAAATTACCTGGTGTTACTATTAACAATGACTGAGAATTTAAAAAGTTTTAAGCTGATTCTACAGAGATCTCCAGGAATTGCAGGAAGATATACAACAAGGCAATATCAATATATTATTGATATAATTTGGTGTTTTGTTAAAATACATGTAAATCTGTGACCAGCAGCACCAGCATATGTCTACTGTTGTTACTCAAGTAACTCTCGCACAGCATCTCTGGCCAGCTGTACAAGAAGACACAAGGCACTGCGTAAAATGAGATCACTCTCGGCTATCTTACTGATAGATGGCTACCTATGATCAAATCACACTACATTATCCTAAACTACATAAGACTATTTAGTTACTTTGATTGTTCTGCCCAATACTGAGCCACTTTTATTTACTACCATTCTTTACACCTGTATACTTAAAATCAAGTCTCCCAAATCACCCGGCTCTGTAACAGAAGACCAACACTAAGCAAACCACATGTCTAAATCAATCACATTTGTGTCTAACAGTGGTTGAAACCATATCAAACAATTATCCATAAACATGGACAAAAGTATGTCATATATCTACAGACAGTGGTAGCAGCCATCTGCCATCTTAAAACCTATTATTATTATTATTATTACAGATAACAAAGTGTTATACACGGTTAGTCAAATTCACAGTGAGTGATAATTTAGGCATGCAGTGTGTACTAGGGATGCAAATATTTTTACTGCACAACTGTCATTAGTCATAATTAATGATTATCTAGCTTTCCTAAAATTAAGGAAGCAATCGATCAAAATATAGAGACTGAAACATTTTGGGCTGATGTTTCTATAAAAGGAAAATATGATTTAAAGCACTTCAACTGCTCTGCTCAAAGAGATTGTGAAAGGTGAAAGAAATGGCCAAACAGTGCATGCAAACAAGGCTGCAGCCTGCAAGCAAAGTGACCTAATAACATGTACTTTTCACAGCAAGCTTGAATATATTCCCTGTGGTAAACCCAGCTGTCAGTCATTAAAACTTCATGATCCTGTGATGCTGGCGAAAATAGGGGGTGGACCTGTGTCCATTAGCAATTATTGTTTATCATGTAGAGCATTGTTTCTTTGCGTTCCTTTGTGCATATAATAATGTTGAACTTTCAAAAAATATTGTAAACTGTTTAACAAAATAATCAGATTTGGTAAAAAAAATCAGATGGGGACCTGCTGTGTGAACATGGACTTTGTTATTTTCCCTGAGCTGAAGTCTTTTTTTTTAGGCCTAAGGCACTAGAATGCTTAATTTAGAATGCTTAATTTAATTTAAACAATAAGCCACTTCGTAGTCTCATGTCAGTACTGTTTTTTAGACAGAGATTTAAGCATGAAGATTAGAACATTTTACCTTGTTTTATGTACAGAGCTACCTATGAATGTGTTATGGAAGGACACTGAGTAGCTAAAGGTTTTGCTTGCATAAAAGACATTTTAGCTGCACAGTTGTAGCACAGTAAGCATCGCTTAAAAGAACAAATGCATAGTCAAATACTGATTTCAAACATATGAGCACTGGCCCAATGCCAATGAAGTTCAAATGCTAACATAAGTCTAATATATTACTGTGCATCACTATCGTAATGTAACGTGAATGATAAACTAACCTTTTTCAAACTGTTACAGGAAATGATTTTTTTAAAACAGACAATATTGGTCAAATACTATTTATTTGCCGCTTAATAGTTATTCATTGTATCATTTACAACTCCAGTTAGTACAGAGGAATATATAAACTTAGCACAAGTACATTTGTGTTTGGTAGATTATTCCTTTGTTGTAACAATGCTTCTTGGCAATAAATCTTATTCCGTTGGAAAACCTGCTAATTTCCCTTTTAAATGGTGCCACATTTTTAAGTAACATGCATTTGTGGAATGAGCAGGAGAGCTATGTGGGTTACGCCCATAAAGGATTTGCCAAATCCAACCGTATAAAATTTATTGCTAAGAAGTACTGTTACAAATAAGAATCTACCAAACATAAATTTTCTTACTTTTTGTGCTAAGTTTATTTTTCTCTTCTTTTTAGTTTTGGCCCTGTGATACAAACCTAAAGAAGCGCACCTTTTTTTGCTTAACTGTTGCAAAGCTGCAGCAAGCGAAGTGGGCAAAAAGAAAGTTTGAATACAGTAACTCGTTTCTTATTCATGTGAGAAAATGTATCACTAGTCTCACTGAACCAACAGTCCACACATGGATTTACTCTGAATGCATCAATTACGAATCACCTGCACTATGTTACGGTTATGATTGACTGGCTGCTGCACTGAGGAACTCTCTGCTTTGGCTGGCTGCAACTGAGTGGTCTGGATCAGTCCTTGGCTTTGATGAGAAACAGCTGCCTGAAGGATTGGCTGTCAAAAAAAGAGGAGAAAATATTAGACACACACACAAACAGAAAGAAGAAGTCCTTATTGGACGAGTGCCGTAGCAACGGTTATAATGCAAGTAGGGATGACATTATTAAGAACCATCAATGCAGAGGTCAAATCAGAACCAAAAATAAAATGGAGCAATAAGTGTGGTAATACTAGTGTACCTGTAGTTTAACGTTAGTACTGGGGAGCTGAATAGTGGTGGCATTATTAGGCAAAGAAACAGGCAGCAGGATCTGGGTACCACCGTGCTGTGTGGCGAGGAGAGTCTGTGTTTGCCCGATGACCTGAGACACACCCTGGTGGCTGATGAAGAACTGGGGCAGAGGGGTGGCCGTCACATGGGTCGGGTGGCTCTCCTCTAACTTCACTATAGTAGGAGCAGTATGTGAGGTCACTTTGCAGTTCGGTATGACTGCTTTCTCCATCTTTACAGGGGCCTTCAAGGCACCTGGACTGATGTTACCGTTACTTTCTATGACTGCCACTGTCGGTCCACCCCTTTTTTCAACCTCCAGCTGCATTTTCAGCTCCTCCACCAGCCGCTGTTCCTGCTCTAGTTTTCTCAGCAGCTCCTCGATCTGACGCTCCTTCTCATGTAGCCTCCTGTCTTGGTCCTCTGGAACTGTGGCCACTGGATGGCTGCTGCTGCCCCCGCTTTGGACTTGAGCCTCCATCTGGCTGTCCATGAGCACCTCTTCTCTGTTGTGCACTTCTGCAGGGACTGGAGAGACAGGAGGAGTGGAGTTCAGGTCCTCAAGAGGCTGCTGGCTAGTAGACAGGCTTGCTGAAAAGGTGGTGCTAGACACATCCATTGGTGTGCTGCAGGACTGCACGTTAGGTCCAGTGTTGTTGCCGCTGGTGCTAGTAGCAGAATTCTCTTGGTACGGTTTCAACCGCTCAATAAGATCTGTTTTGGTTCCAGACACTGGAAGACCACGCAGCTTTAGCTCCATTTTTAGCTCGGCCACCTAACCAGAGCAAAAATCGATGAATTAAAAAATACCCTGTGAATATTTTGTATTAGTAATCAGGGATAAAATACATCATGATGCAGTCAATCTAAAGATGGCAATACAACTCTGGAATATTAGAATCAATTATCCTTTACTATAATACTATAATATTATGTAACAATCAATTTACGGTGTACATATATATTGTTTTCATTAATCAGTACATTACATATGTACCACAGTAATGAACCGCAACATGCAGTTTATATTTAATGACAAAGCACAATGAAGTAATTACCTTCATCTCTTCCAGGTTGGCAGGGAGTGTGCCAGCTTTGCGGTTAGTGAGAGTGCTATTAGGGCGCATTGCTGGTGCAGCTGTAGGCAGAGACACCACAATGGAGGCGGGAAGGCTGTTTCCACCACTGATGGCAACTGTGGCACTGCTGTTCTGTCCCTCAATCACAGGCCTAAAGAAGTGGAGTGGAGTGAAGGAGATGAAGAATGGAAGAAAGAGTTTTGTTAATGTTGGAAACATGTTGGAAACAATTTCCTCCACAATCGCCGTACACAATAAACAAACACAAGTTGTGAACAATGCACTGTCAGGCAGGATGAAATAAAAAAAAAGCTTGATTATAATAAATGTCACATCTTCAGATGGAAAAGGAAGCTGAAGAAAAATGTCAGCAACTTCCTACTATTAATGAGTACCAGTAAACAGGATTTGTTATTGGAAACTAGGTAATGGACCTGAGGCTCACTGGCAACAACAATATTAGTGATCCAAGACATTTTCCAACTCGAGAATTTTTAATGTGCACACAGTCTACACAACTTGTAGATGAATATCACTCTAACAGCCATACATAAAATCCTGAACTGCAAAAAGTGACCTTCCAACAGAGACAGACGTGTAAATTGTGCAAAAATGTCATGATGAATGCACCAAATGAAGTGTTCCAAAATTCTGGTTCCATTGACTTTCATTGAAAGTAAAGTATGTTTTTGGTCTCTCCTGTAAAGTTGCAAACAATTTAAACTGCTGAAAATCTGTTACTTCATATATCCAAAACCACAATTCAAAGTAAAAAAGTAGATGTGGTTTAGGTACTTTTTTACCATTTACTTTATTTGGATATAAAAGTATTTTTATATAAATAATATTAAAAAAAACAACTTACGGTTTGTAGTAAACAATATTGCTACAAACTGTCAATCAGGGCTGTCAATCAAGCACATTCACTGGAATATTAAGACCTCGCTCGACCATTTGTTCTCAGATTTAAATTCTCAGAAGTGATTTTTTTTTCATTTATTTTGTTTTTTTTCTGTTTAAGCTTTTCTGGTTGTTTAAAGTACCATCCAAGTTTAGCATTATACAAAAAAGATTTTCTGTTTTATATGCATGCCCAGGGACTTTACAAAGTAGTTCCCTCCTCTCACTAATTTAACTATTTTCAAATACATTACTGTGCAAATGTTAATTATTTAATTTCCACTAAAAGTAACCATTCAATACAAGTTATTAACTTTCCATTATCCTCAATAAAGTCTCAAACACTATGCATATGAATGTAATGTGTCCACTCTGCACACTGCAGGAAGTATATTGTAAAAAATTACAGAGAGTGGGAGTATATTACAGAAGTAAAGCTCACTTGAGTGGAGCAGGTAAAATGGTCTGGTAGTTGTAGTGCTGCTGTTGTTGCTGGCTGAGGATTTGAAGCTGCAGAAAGAGCTGCTGCTGCTGCAGTAAGCGGGCATAAGAGGAGTCCATGGGGGTTTCACTGGGCTCCTGTTTCTGGTCTGGGGGAATGTACTGATGATACTTTAGCTTTTTCACTCGTGGTTTGGCCTCTTTGCTCTTCTTACTACGAGTTTTATCTCCAGGAAGCTTAGGATGACTTTGCTGTACAAGTAAAAGACAAATACAAAAATGTAAAGGATGGCAAGGACCTGTTTATATTTCAGAATCTAATTGATATATTAATCATTGCTGCATGCCATTATTTATGATGTGTTAAGAAATCCTATTTCTGGTTATTATTTCAGACAGGTTAATAGTACAGTCTGATAATTAGTTTATTATTAAACTACATTAACATTTTACCCATGTAAATATATTACAGAAGTTCTAACAGCTAAGAAAATAACTGCAGCATGGAGTTAAGTATCCAGCGTACCTAATTCAGAGATCTTGTCCTGTTGGAGCGGTGCTCTGTTTGTTAGAATTACTAACAACAATAATAATTCCCAATATCTTCACCCACATCTCCTACAATAATATACATACCTATTTCTAAAAATGGGATGCTGTGCAAAGTCTAAACAACAGAATGCAATAATGTGCAAAACATTCCATATTTAATAATAAAAACAGGACAAAGAGAACATAACAAATGTTTTAAAAAAGACAATTGCAGTACCGAAGCCTTTATTCTATTTTAGTCTATTAGACAGGTTAAAAATTTAAATCTGACTGACCTTGAGGAGAGTAGGCCCAGGTTTTGAGGGGGCCACAGTAGTGCCTGGCTGATGTTGTGGTGCTAGAGGGCTGACTAACTGTTCATTGGTGGATAAAGGTTTGAGGAAATCTCCTGTAGTCTGGGTAGCAGGAACGCAGTGCTGCAAAAAAATTTAAGAAATAAACCAAACACATTTTCTAATGAAGACGAGGAATGATTTCATTAGACATATATTTCATGTTCAAGCCAGGAATAAAGAAGCACCTGTAATAAGTTATTGGGCAATGGTGGGGTGGCTTCCATGGCCTTGGGCTCTCCAGGTGAGGCTGCAGACCCATGTGATTCCTGACTGCCTGGCTGCTCTGGAGAGAAGGCATCACCACTGTCTTCATCAAACATGTCTGGCAGGGTTTTGGGATACTGCATCTGGCCATCTGCCCATTCAACACAGACAGACAGAGCACAAAGCAGATAGGTCAAATGTAATTACTGCAGAAATGACCACAATTTGACCTAGAACGATAATTTAACCAATGCAGATTGACTTCACACTAATCTAGCAGAATAGCATTTTTTCAAATTTGTTCATGTGATATAGAGCCACAGAAAATACTGTGATACAACTACGGACACTGTGGTCTACCCAAAATCACAACAGTGGAGTATAAAAAGACTTCCAACAAAAAGATGATGTGTAAAGTGTAAGTTACTGTTTTGCATGTCAATAGTAGCATCATCATTCATAGCTTTTATTTGTAAAATTATTTACTTTTTTTAAATAAAATTCAATGAGGTATACTACCAGAATACAAACTTTTTAATGGTTTTAACTGCCATCCCTAGCATCCCTAGCAACTACCAAATATTACCAATGATGGCCTCTTTGACGCTGGAATCCACAGGCAGGATGTTTTTTTCCACCAGTTCCATTGGACCAGGCCGCTGGGCAATTTTCTCATTGAGGTCATTAGCTAGCCGAGCTCTCTTCAGTTTCAGCTGGGTAGCCTGCAGTGAGGGCTCTGCCGCTGTCTCTGCCAGAACACCATCACCCACAGCAGTCACCACTGATAACAAATCTTATTCACTGTCCTCAACCACCAGAATATACATCAGCTAGTAAAAATGTGAACATTTTTAATAAACTTGCTCTTATTACTGTTACAAAAAGGCTACAAAAAATGACTTAAAATTATACTGTCCAGATTATATGCTGCAACTGAACTTAAGAAAGGGAATGTTCAAAGAGGAGTAGGGCCTACCTTGTAAGATGTGCATGCGCACCAACTCAGCCCTTTCTGGGCGACTCCGGATCTTGTGCTTTAGGAAATTCTCAGTCTATTCAAGAAAGCAGGGGGCATTCATGTAACAAGTTAATATTTGTCCTCTAAAAACACAGCCAACAAAACTTATTAACACTTATTAACCCCTTTTAACACAAAGGGGATGTTTTGACATTGAACAGCAGGTATACAACATACAGAAAAATAAAATCATCACACCCTTGCCTCAAATCACAGTTATTTTGTCATGCCAGATCTTACTGATAAATGTCAAGACATATGCCTTAATATCTGATGTTGTGACAGTTTATGCCGCACCTATGTGTGGTTCAACATAGTCTTACTGTCATAACATACAGACATTATGACATGGGACATGCCCATTAATATTTTGGAAATATGACAATGTTACATTACTAAACATAAACTGCAATAGCAACATGAGACATTTACCATAACTTGTTTATGGCAAGGTTGTGTCAATGTTATTTTGTTTAATTGTAACAAAAATACAGAGAAAAGTTGACAACTGCTTTGTAAATACCAGCCACTATCCTGTATGAAATGGCCACTCATAGCTAAGTTTTGTTCTTTTTTATAGTTTTAAAACAAATCAACAAATCTCCATGACCTTAGTGAAGAACTTGATATGGTTTTATCTTCAGAGAGAAGATTTGGTATAGAAACCATTTGAACTACTTAGGTGGCTACTGACTTCTAGTGTTTACTTCAATGTTAGCCAAACTAAAGTTCTAAACTAAAGAGGCAGAATTTTGACTCCATCTGTCTTAGCTGAAGTAAACAACTGTGCAATTATTTTCAGCTTTTTTCAGCTTTAGCTGTAATATCACACCATAACACATAAACAAAGATATAACTGAAGCATTGGAAATACATTGATGGGTTCTCAGGCTTCTTAAAGATGTGGGTGCTCTACATGAATCACATCATACTGCAAGTTTGAGGTCCCTTCGTGAGTTAAGTGGCTTTAGGTGAGAAAGTTCCCTGGCTTACCCTGGCCCTCTCCAGGCTCCGGATTTGCTCATGAAATGCTGCCGGGCTCTTGAGAGCTGTACAGGACAAACAAAAAGTAACACACTTCAAACAGACACCACATTCTATCATCTCTTACAGTTTATCTGTTATGACAACACACAGGACATATAGGGTACATCCAGCAAGACTGTTGATAACCAAAACTGTACTTAACAAGCCATCCATTACTAGGCCTCTATCTGCTATCTAATCTGCTGTGAATTTCAGTTCAAGCTAAATCTCTTCCATCAAAAAGCCTCACATTAATTTACAGTTTAACTATAAAGTTTAACTTTATACAACACCGCATGCTAAGCTCGTAACACTGTGTAGTACGTAATATGATAGCACTGAATGATAAAATGTACTTGGAGAAACAGCAGCAATACCGTATTTACCACTATTTACCACTAGACACAAAACACATAGTAACTGTACAAAAGATAAAGACCACTCTGTGCTTCATTAACAGCCAAATGGCTGTTAAATACAAATTATGCACACATAAATACACAAATACACAGAATCCTGCAACAACTAAAATATTTTTTCGGTATTTACCATGTCATTACTGACCTCTTACCATTATTACAGATCCTCTGTATTACTTTCAGAAAAAAAAAATACTGCAGGATTATTTTTACACCTCACAAGTACAGTCTTAGACATCTTGTATTTTCATCTTGTCACAAAACAAGTAATCCCAAATACAACAAATGATTTTGAGATCTGGGCTCATAGCACTGAGTATCCCTCTCACAGCAGTTAAGTAGTTTTGGTCGTTTAAAAGGTTTTGCATATTTGTTGATGTATTTTTGTCTTTTTTAATTTATTTTATTTTTGCTTTAACTCCCATTTACATCTATACTCAGAAAAAAATGAATAACTTCTACTTACAGCCTCTTTTTGTCTAAAAACTCAAGAAGCTAATATAGAAAAGCAGGTCAAATGAGGTCAAAATTAAAATTAAGACCATATTTTAAAACACACTCATACAGCATATATGGTTAAGTAAGTAAACAGCATGGTTAAGCACAGTGATGGGTTATGTTTATTCTGGTATATCAGTATTGGGGTTACACACCAACACTGTGCCAGACGGTTTATGATTAATATAATCATGATATGACTGCAGTAATAATTTGCAATATGGATAGTAAACAAGTACTTAACTAATTGTTTTCTTCAGAATGTCTAAAATAAAAAAAAAATTTAAACCTTGCAGATGTGAGTGCTGAAGAAACTTTTCAAAACTTGAAGAAACTTTACGTAAAATAAAGGTTATGTACTTATAGAACCATACAACAATTAAGGGAAATTCACTTTTAAAAGTTGAAAGAATTTTATAAGTAGTGTCTAGTACTGGTTGAATGGCTGTACTCACGTGGCATGATGCCTTGGTCAACGAGCTGTTCGCGAGTGCGTCTCTGCTGCAGCCGCAACTGTAGGACTATTAAAAAGAAAAACAGGTCAATCTCTACAGCCAGCCAACATAGCCCTGTCTACATTCAGAACGGTACAGGATATTAAGTTTACCACGTGGACTTGCATTCCAACACATACATACATAAACAGAGGGAAATCCTCCCTCACAAAAGAAATCACACAAACTTCCCATCCCACTACAGACATTACAAAAGTGCACAATTCAGTACACTACACATCCAAAACAATTGATTCAGAAGAAACTTTTTGATGCTGGATTTCCACTGAAAACATTCTAGTCACCACATACCAGGTTTAATTCTTTTGATCAAAATGATCAATCATAAATCACACTCTTTCCAATCAGTTATCTAGTTGCAATATTGAATTACAACTATGATCACAATACATCCTGGAACAGCAGTATAACTAGAACAATTTCATTTATGCCGTCATCAGCAACCTCCCTTGTCTGTAATTCATATACAAGCATTATGACATTCTACAGATGATGCCATATTTTCTTCTTAAATTCTGAGTATCAGCCAACAAATATACTAATTCTCATGTTCTTTAAAACTACTACTAATAGCTTTTTTAAATGAAGCATTTCAGTTAGGGTATGCATTATCAGTAGGCTCTCATGATAACAATCTATTCAAACACTCTACCACTCCAAAGAAGAAATTACACAATGCAACTGTGTGGTATTTTTTGGCAAGATCTGCAACAGGACCAATCTATTAGATCAGATCTATTTGGGACCAGAGTTTTACTTGCTGATTTCATTAAAAAGAATCAAAGCCTTAGGCGTCTCTGAAAAAGTACTGCAAAACTGGTTATACATACAGCTGTCACTGTCTCCTGGTGATGTGAAACCCACAAGAGACAACTAAAAACTTTAAAGCAGAGCTCACTAGCAGGCAAGGACTGACTTCAGCTACAGAGATTATAATGTTTCCCCACATGGTTGCCCCAGTGACTCACTGGCCCACTAAGAGAAGCCAGCTTTAACATCTACAAGGTGGTCTTGCTTGCCCTGGCAAGTTCACACACTAGGGGAATAAGTACTATGAGTCAAAGAGAGATGTCTCACTATCCACAACAACTGTAGTGTATCTACAACAACTTGCACAGTGTAATCACAATAACTGAAAGCAGACTCAGTAAAAAAAATGCATAATAATTTCACATTACAACATTGCACTGTTGCATTATACCTAATTAGCGGTCACATCCAGAGCTATTATTTTTACAGCGCAATAACAAAAGACAGAATTTGGCATTGTAGACACTTTATTGAAATAAAAAGTTGTATGCAAGACAAACTTACATACAAACTTTAAACCAGACCTCTGAGGATGTGTAGTCTTTTTGTACAGGACGAAAGCAGCATTTGTTTTCCCTATAGAGAACCTGGAGTTCTTTATTTGTGCATGACACATTTGATAGTCAACAGATGCTGTATGAAAGTATTTTACTACACTATATGCACGAATTAAACATATGACTATTTTTAGTCTATTTTTATATGTGTACTGAGATATTTAAAAATAGACTAATTATTATTGGCCAATCTTAACTGAAAAAGAATAGTAGTAAATAGTAATAGTAAAAAGAATAATAATAAAAAATATAATAATTATTCTTGCTATTCTTGAGTTATAGAAGTGTTTAGTAACAATTTGAACCCACCGGTGGATCCTTGTATTTTAAGGTTAATTGTTGTGGCCTTCTACTGAAAAGGGCAGAATCTGAACTAAAAAGGGTCCTGCAGACCACACAGTGCTGTAATTTTGGACAGGCCATGCTGATTTCAAGCAGTGCTGCTGATTCCTGAGTGCTGTTTAATAGTCCCAAGTGAGTTCCAAGTTCCTTATAGCTTTACACTGCAAATTGTTTTCCCAAAGGCCACTACATTCTTTTTCTCTCTTAGAGCAGATCATACTATTAGGAGGTGCAGAGAGGCAGGAGCTGCATCTTAACCACACCAGCACTACTTTATAATTGTTTTCCTGTATTTGTCATTTGAGAAATCAACTTTGTAATTGCTTTTCTGTATTTGAGGAACCTAATCAGCATGCAGCCTGACAACAAAAACTAAATAATCTCACTTGCTAAATATTTCACTGTTTGAATTGCTTTCTATGGCTGTTTTATATAGACAGATATTATGTGTTTCCCACAGTATACACAAAAGCACTGAGTTGTTTGCGTATTGTACCTTTCTGCAAAATCAGTACAGAAAAGGACAAAATTGCAATGATAAACTTATGCAACCTTACCTTGCATTAATTTCATACTAACATCAATAACTAAAATTCACTGAGCCTAGACCACTGAGGAACAGCTGTGTGGCTATGAGAAATGCCAAATGATTGACTGACAAACAGTTCCCCTCAGTGACCTCATGACCATCTACACACTGACCTAAGACAACCATCCACAAAGAACTATTTTCTTTTTGCATGTGGGCAGTCCAGTCCTGCAACTTTTCACATATCAAGTAAAATCCCAGGCCCAAACCATGGACATAAGCAATGTTAGCACTGTGGAATCTTCATATTTAATGGGACAGTGAATAATAGATATATGTCTAGCTGGAGATTAACTACTAATAAACAATCTAATACACTAATCTATACACTAATAATCAATATTTGTCAGTATTTGTCATTTCACATTATTATTTATTTTTTATTCATTGATGAAAATAACAATGCATTTATTTAGTCATCATCTGGTTTTTGTTATGAAAAACAGCTTGTCAACAAATATTTTTAATATAGTGAAATAGTTAATATAGTGAAATTATCACTCATCTACAGATACTGGCCTTCTGCAAATACCTTCCATAAAATACAGAAAACATGGAGAGGCCGGTTATAAATGGTACAAATTCTACCTTTTACTTGACCGTGAACGCTAAACATTTAAAAACACATCTCTTTAACCTAGCATTTAATCAAAATTTTTAGAATGTAACTTTTTTATTTAATCTGTCAGCCAAGTAAATACTTATAATATTCATAATTTTAGCTTTGAGCTACTACCAGTGTGATGTATGCTTAATAAATAAAGATATAAACATTATTATTTTATTAATTAAAAAACACAGTTTGTCAATTTTCAACTGTTTATTCAGGTAATGTGACAAAATGGATTGCAAAATTAACCTAAAGGGCCCTAAAATGTGGATCCTAGTTATGGCTCTGATTACTGTCCATTTTTAATTAGCACTGGTTAATTAAATATTCAAAATCACCTTATATTAATGGCAGTAAAAAAAACCTCAACAAACAAAAACAGCCCATTACAGCCTTCCCAGCTATAATAGGTAAACACTATTCAATGGATGAGGTAAATAAAGGTTATAAAATACACTATCCTGGCTCAGCAAGCCCATATCAATGAGAATGAATATGGAGTTTGATAAAGAATTAATTGATAACGAAGCTGCAGTCGATTATTTGAATAACTAAAATATTAACAGATTATTGAGTTGGGTGCAGCCCTATAAATAGGTGTACAGTGGACTCACCATTCTTGCGCTCATTAAGAGGGGGTAGGTTCTGGTTGGGCTGCAGGGACAGTTCCTCCATCTCGTGGGTCACCGTCTCACTCTGAGGGCTCGGGACTAATAGACCCCCAATACCTGCTCCACCCTGGGCCTCCATGTCTCCTCAGGGAGGAGGCACGAGACTCCCTGGAGATCTGTAGAAGACACAGAGGTCCTGGCAAACTCCTTGCTGTTTTCTCTAATAAAAATAAAGAACCTGGACACTTCTGCAGATGGACGAAGAGAACAAAGAGAAGTACAATTAATTAGGCATCTGCATGGAAGTACAAAACCTCATATCTAATGCTGTACAATATGTTGTTTGTTGTCATTACAATATTGCTTTTGCAATAGTAATACTGCAGAAATTCCTATTTATATACATTTTTTCATTCTTATTATGCACTGAGAGCAATGTAATTGTGATACATGTAACGCAAGCTGATATTTATCTTTGTTACAAACGTGTTTTAGAATTTTGATGGAAAACTACATTAATGATGGCTTGATGTTCAAATTACTCATGGATTTCTGTTCTTGCCATCAGCATGTGCTGAAGTCTGTAATATCACTTGGGGTAGAAGAACAATAGACACTGAGTGTCAAAATTAGACAATATACAAGCCACAATAGTTGAATGAATGGATTTTGATCATTGATTCATGTTTAAAACAAAATGCTGGTTTAGGGGTCGAACGTAATATGTTCTGGTGTTTAGGAAACTCCTCACTCATTAAAAAAACTGTAAAATGTCAGAATAGCCTATGTTGATGCAATATAAAAATAGAAACTTTTATGGTACTCAGATGAGCATCGTTATGACAGGTGTGTCTATGTTTGTTATCTTTTAAACATTACTTGCCATTTGGCTTTATGGACTATGTTTAACTGAACAGCCTGGCCATTAGCATGGAATCTGTTCTCCATAGGAAAATAAAAGGAACTGAATATCTACCAATCTGAAGTCAAGCCTTATTTAAGAAAATTACCTAACTCTTAAATCTAATCTGCAGATACTGCTTTTGTGGTTTTTCATATGCCACTGAGTGGTTTCATAAGATTCCATATTCATACCCTCTTTAAATTACATTTTCTTAGCTACAAGAGTAAAACACATCACATCACCTGATTCAAACCCAGGGTGGAAAAAGTGCAATTAAAAATAAATCCTCATCAGACTTGGTTGGTAATGACCACATCCTTTTGTACCATTTTAAAATGAAATGCACACTTTTCTGAGGTTAAAGTGCTTTGACATACTTCCTGTCGGCAAGTTTTATCTTTTTGGCTGTCCACTGTTTACTCGTTAAGGGTAAAATAGATAGAGACTGAATAGAAACAGACTGTGCATTTTCGAGCTATTTATAAACACACACACTTTGCCAATACGGGTAGGGACACATGTGGGTAGAGGCAAAACCAAGACAAAAAGTACACATTTGCTAAACAAATCTGTATATGCAGACTTTACTCTGTTTGACTGAATATAGTAGTGATGTAAAATGTTTACAACATGTTTTTATTCTTGTAATGTAGTATCAGTTCACAGTGTGTTTTATTTGAAACTTTATTTAAAAATGTCCAAAGTCAGAGATGTCTTTAGAGGCTATGTTTCAGTATGAGGCAAGAACAAGTTTTCTAAAATTGTACAGTACATGTCTAGCTTTAGAAAACAACCAACAGCTTAACCAATAAAATAAATCCCAGCGACTTCAAAACCTTATTATTGCAGCCATCCTGAAATATGACCTGAATTATAAGAAACGCTCAATCAATGGCGAACTTGTGAAACTTTATAACTTTCAACATTAGCAATGCTGATCATGTAAGGCGAATAAGGAGAATGAAATTTAGTATTGATTTAGTACTGGGGTTCTAGAGTATCAGGCGAAGGCACTTTTTTAGTGAATAGGCAGTGAATAGGCACTGCCAATCGAAAGCTGAACCACCAATTTACATAGGGTTCCTCATTATTATGCCACAAAAGTATTGTTATGTTAAAAAGAACAACAAATAAGTATTGACATTAGTTTTATGTCATAAATAAATAAAAACATTTCACTTGCAATAGTTGTCTATAGCATGCCGAACCTACAAATAGGCACACAATTAACCTTTCATACATCAGACAGGAAACATGGCAAACTGGCCACGCTAACGGAATTTTTCCCAGGATGAACTAAGCCAAATGCTTGAAGAAATAGAGAAAAAACTAAAAATTTTCAAAGCTTGGGTAAGTTCTACAGATAAAGAGAAAAGCAGAAATGGGAGGAGACTGACAACATATAAGTGCCTGTAGTGTTCACCACCTATGCACCATTGTAGTTGCCATGCACAAAAAATGCGTTTCTAAAAGGGGTTACAAGTGGGTTAGACTACTCTTAAATTTACAAAAGTTAGTTTACAAAATTTACTATGTTAGTTACGAAGGGTGTTGAAAAATGTTCGTAATTTTAAGAATATTCTTAAGTATGAAGTTACAAAGTACTTAGCGTTATGAACGTTTTGGGAAACGTACCCCAGGTTAGTTGTCAAGCTATATTTAATGGCAACCGCTTTCTAGCACACAGTATGGGCACTCTGAATGTGCACTCTGAGTAGCTTATACTAAAGCGCGTGGAGTCGAGGCGTTCTGATTCCTGTTTTTTCACAGTCAGTAGCATACTCAATAACGTTAGCTTGTGGATCGTTAACACAGCAATTCAGATATTATTGTAGACAATATATATCGAACACACAACCAACTGCAACCACCAACAAAACAGCAGGAGACAGTTCACTTCATGCCCTGTTTTAGTGACCATGTACTGCTGTTATCCAGGCACTTATATCCGAAAACAGTTTACACCGACTACAACATCCTGCACATTACACTTTTAACATTCTGAAAAATAGTTCAACCTAGACCACGTTCTTCAGCACAGAAAGCATAATTCCAAAATATGCATTTGAAGTATTAAATTAAAACCAGAACTTCAACAACACAACAGTACGCTGAGGTAACAGAGATGTATGTTTATATTACTATTTGTTTGTACACACATTTCGCCTTTTCCTAAAGTTAATGTCCCAGAGTTCCTAAGACACAACAGTAACACAGACTCAGGTATCTTTATACTTGGGATAAAACCTATAGCATGTTTACAGCCCTGTTTTCACAGATTTTGTGTGATTGCATCAGCACATCATCAGTATTCCTGAACGCCTGAGATCAACATATTATAAAGCTTATAACTGATCTTGGATTAAGCTCTTTTTTGTATACAATTCTATGGTAAATTCAGAATTAGGCATAAACTTTGGGAAAAAAGAAACTCAAAATGTCAACTAAGTAATTCTAGGATAACAATTCAAGTTTTAGCTTCTTTCACAATAAAAGTGAATGATTATCTGAAACTCCTAAAGGAATTCTTTGTTTAAATACACAGACAGCAATTATAAATCACCAATGTGATTTAATCTGGTCTTAACTGGAGCTACGAATAACACTGCTTGATGTGTTATCAATGGCAGGGTGTAGCTACACAACCCTTCACAATAGAGAGACAAATATGAGGCATGACTAATCACCCTGCTTATATCAGAGTTAATAATCTGAATGAGTCCATATGGTAAATCTTTATCTGCTATTCTGCAAAAAACACAAGCAAGAACTACCATTTGTTAGTGTGTGAATGAAATGTGCCCAGCACTTTAAATGGTTTATAGAGCGCTTATATTCAAACTGTAGTTATTGCTTAGAGGACACAACACAGGTCACGAAGATATACTCTTTGTATATATATTCTTACAAAAATGCATGGTGTCATTCAACTAAACTGATTTAAAAAATGTTAACAATAATAATATTATTTAATAAAGAATGCCCTCATTTTGGGCCATAATAAAATCCTCAGACTTCATAAATGTAAAAATTAGAACAATGTCAGATTTGGGGAAGATTTGGAGACCTATCTAGTGGATATGTGCAATATACAGGAAAAAAAAACATTTGGTAAATCTTGGTTATGCTTTGGACCCCGTCCCTGAGCAGCCAATGAAACAGCATTTTAAGAAAACATGGTGAACATCATGCCTTTAAAGGATGTACTATGGTAATCAGATATTGATCACTATAATGCTAATTTTGTTTTTAAAACATTGAGCCAGATCATCTTTTTCTTTCTATAAAATAAATTTAAATACACTTGTAATACAGCTCAAAAGTATAGGTATGCCATTCAAGACATTTTTTAGTTTAGTGAACATCCTGAAAAATGGGAGCATCTTAATCTTAAAGTTCAGTCACTTCACATTTTCAGCGAGTGTTTTAATGCATTAAGGCATGGCCCAACAACTGTTAATCAGTTAAAACAGTTAAAAACTTAATCTCAAAGGCTATCCAAAGTGTTTAAATATATTGCAAGTTATGTTGTAATCACAAAATACTACTCTAACCACATCTGTCTATTTTTCTGGGTTTGCACTTAGGAGCTACCAAGTTTCCAACACTGGTATAGTTAGCATTTAGCTTTGCTAGATTATAATCACAGCACAATGTACTATCCTATATGTAGATATTCACTTTTAACTAAAATTCAGTATTCTTAAGAACAAGTCTAGGAGAAGGATGGCAACTGTATGGTTACACTTTAGATAATCTATCACCCATCTCCTCTCGGTTATTTAGGTTTATGTATAATTTTGTTGCAGTTTGCATATTAAGCGAGGCATCGAAGCAGGGAAAATGTCCCCCTTCTTAATTCTAAATATGAGGAGTCTTTACAAATAGCTTGTCTAATGTCTCTAATGGAAACAGTTAAATTGTTCCACATTATCATTTTCTGCCAATCATCAATTCCCATTAGAACTAACTTTTGTAGGTGTATTTAATCTTGTTTTGTCAGTTAAGTTTCTACCTTTGTTTTTACTCCACAAAAACACCATATAGCGATCAGGAATGATGCACGAGGATCTCAAAACTCAAATATTTTGACTCTTTGTTGGCTACCATCTTTAAGGACTCATTAGTTCACTACATTATCCTCACCTGCATTTCATTCATCCTCCTGGTGATACTGGTGCCTGCACATATGTAAACTATATTGCTTCACTAGCATCACAACACACTGAGCCACTCGTTGTCTTTTTTTTGAGAAAGGGCTCCCCTTTTGATTACTGGTTCAAATCAAGGTTTTTCTTCTTGCTTTTAGACAGTTTTTTCTTGTCACAGTCGGCTGGTGCTTGGACCGGGGGTTTTGTGATAGTGCAACTGACCATGAGATAATTTAAATAAGCTCAGAGTAACTTAGCAGAGAAGTGGCTTTCAGAGTATGGAATGCAATGTACATCAGGTCTTTTTGGTTGCAACCTGTGATGTGATCTGTGATCTTTGGTTATAACATGGTAAGACATGACAAAGGATGCAAGGGAAAGAAAACAAGGGCTCACACTTAACAGATACAAGCGCCCATTGGGACTCATATTTTCACAATTTTTGCTTTGTGTTTAGCATAATCTTTATCACAGTCCCCTTAAATCAGCTCTGACTGCAATTGCTAGAAAATAAGAGTAAAATCAAGCTGACCTCATGTAAGTGAATCTGTGCCATGAAGTTCACACCTTTGGTAAACTTAGACTATGACTCCACCAAAACTACAGATGACAAGCTCATTGTTATCTGTGAGATATGAGACATTGTTTGTCTCATAAGTTTCACGTTCAATAAAAGGCCAACAAGCGCAAAATATCGAAGACAAATACATATGAATGCAGTGCTATTGTCTGTTTACTCATTTTAGAGTTTACAATATGCTCAGAAACTACAAATAACATATTTTTCAAGTTGCCATAGAATAGAATACAACTGACATAACTTGTGTAGACTACAAAAAACAATAAAAATGCTAAATAAATGCATTTTTTGGCACCTTTAATAATAAAAGCAATAATCAACATCACTACTTTCTAGGCTTGTGCTGAAAATGTATTTTTTTTTTTTTAAATCCTTCATCTTTTTTTAGCCCATGGCCTTTACAAAATGATTCTAGTCTATGGTTGGCTAGAAAACATCGAACACTATATAACTACTAAAGATAATAGCACAGTTTCAAGTTTAGGACCAGACCCAGTTAGTTTAGTTACAGACTGAACTGGTCTTGTGCTATGCATAGCGCAGCTCTGCACTATGAGCGATTTAAGGCTGAGTAGACTTTAGCTGCAGAGTGAAACTTGTGCAGGACATGAAAGCTGTAGGCATTTACTTCATGTTGTTTATGTTGGTACACAATGATTCTCAGAAATGACACAATACAGTACAAAAAAACAACCTTGGGGGAAAAAAAATAATCTTTTAGAGACAAATACAAAAATACAAAAGCCTAATTGAGGTGAACCTCCAACATCCAAATCGTCTATTTTAGATTAAACGTAGCTTGCTTACTAAGCGCCAGCTCCAGGTTACAAAGATCAACATGCATCCTACCGCCACTTATATATCCCAGTCTTCTTAACCAGACAACAAAGTTTACCAGAGGGTCAATTATTATTCTACCCCTCAAACCAACAGAATTATGTTTGGTCCCTTTAAGTATTAAGAAGTAATTAAGGTATTAAGAACTATGCCTTTTCTGACCATAAAAGCCACTCCTGGTCAACATAGGAAAGACTAAGGCCATCAGAGACAAAATCATGGAAGGTCATAACGGCTGGCAGGGGGTACAAAACCCTTTCCCACCGTTGGGAGCAATATCCGTAATGAAAACTACTGCTAACCTTCCACGGCCTGGACACGGCCTGAACAGCCTTTAAAAGTTTCCTCCTGTGCCAAGGCCATGCCTGGCTGAATGGGCAAGGCTGACCCAAGGACAACAAGGAGGGAGCTCAGAGAAGATGTGATAGCGGTGGGGACATTGGTTTCAATAAATACCATAAGTAACGTACTCCACCGCAATGGTCTATGTTCCATAAGGTACCTTAACTTTCAAAGCGTCATGTCAAGGCCCGTATAAAGTTCATGATCACTTGGAGGAGACAGACCGGTTCAAGGTTCTCTGGTCTGCTGAGACCAAGGTTAAGGTCTTACTGCATACGATAACCAGAAAATATCCCTACAGACAAGCATGGTAGTTAAGCATAGGGGTTGAATAATAATTGATCCTAATTTTATGTTTAAAATGTATTTACATTTAATTTAGCAAGTTTCTATTTTTTGTTTGTAATATTTAGGTATCTAATAAATGCTACTCGTTCAAAGTTTGAAGGCTGTAACTTATTTGCTAAATCTGCAGGGGGTTAAATACTACTTAGAGGCACTGTATGTAGGTTAATGAAAAGAAAAAAAGTCGCCGGACACATCGCATGATGGAAAGCACTTGCCGATAATTGGCATGATATTGTCATGGATTTAAATTATTGCAATATTCAATAATATTGTTTATTGATGCAAGGGTAGAGAGAAAAACTTCATGACAAGGAAACAAAAAAACCCCAGCAAAAATAAAGCAAACACTAAAAGCCTTATAAAGCAAAGCTTTTGATGAACCATCTTCATTTATTGTATGTATTGTTAGCAAACAATGTTTGTAATTAATGCAGACTAAATCTGGAATATACAGGCGGCTGTACATAAAAAAATCAGACATCCCAGCATCTCTGGGGTTGTCTTGGAGTGCCAGTACAACTTGAGCTAACTCTGCTTAGTTAGTCGGAACTCTTTTGGCCACTGTAGGTTGTGATAGGTGTGGTCTGTGTTGATGTGCAGAGACAGAAGATGGGGCCAAGGAGTAACAAAGACATTCCAATGTTACTGTACTTCGCTTTTGCTACTATATCACACACATCATATCGTTACTGTCCAAAAAAATATATATATCTCCAAAATGCCAACTTTACAGGAGAGGACAAAAAAGAAGAGGTCTTTACTCTCAAAACAAGTCAAAGGAACAAGATTTCTTTTCCAAGCTATTTTGAAGAACTTCTATTATTACACTTTCACACAATGTAAACAGCAGCTGCACCCAAACGGTGCAATCAAGAAGTTCAGAAGTCTACCAAGTTCAAGGACATCACAATCAGGCTAGTTGAAAGATCACATGGCACAAGAAACAGCAGCAATGATACTATGACTTAGACTGATGATACTGACAGCCTCTTAATACTCCCATAAAACAACTATTATTACTCAACCACAAGTGGTTTACAATTTTGCACTTATTGCATCTTTATAAGCTACAGATGATCACCACAATACAGGCCTTTACAACATTGAGCGTGTTTGCTCTTTATAATCTGATAAGTTCTGCAGCTATTTGATTATACAAGTGGTTATATAACAGCATATTTTGATTTCTTACATCATATTAAAACCCAGAAAAATGATTTCTCAGCACATGTACAAACACTGATTGCATTCGGTTTTCTCAGTTTGCACGTGTGTGCTTTTGGACTGAAACCAAGTACATGAAATGATGTTTGATGAAATTACTGGTTTACATATTCTTCGTTACTTTGATTATGTATGTTCATACCTTCAGGTAAAGTGACTCACAGTTGTACATTACATTTATGTCACGTCTTAATCTGTGAGGTTAACAGGCGGGTTACAAAGAAAATTGCTGACACATATTAAACCAAGGTTTGACCACCCAAATGCAGTGAACAGATTACTGATAACATCAGGTTTTCATTTATCGTGTTGTTAAGGGCATATAAACGCGCTCATTGTTGTCGCACAAAGCTGCAATATGCAAATTAACTCTTAACTAACGACAGTGTTTTCTGCCCTTGATGAGAATCTAGCAGATCACAGCTTTAGGCGAGTGTTTCAGTCAGTATAAAGCATTCTAGGCATTCATAACATCCACCAAACATATCTTGGTCAAAATAGAATAATCATTAACCACATTACAATATACAGCACTATATAGCAATATAAATAAAATTTGGTATATTGCCTTTAGCTGTGTGCTCTACTCCTATGTGGTGCGACTGACCAGCCAGAGCAAAGCAGATATACTGACATAAATGAGTCCTACTTCTCTGTGCTACTTAAGACATCGAGTCTCGAAGAGCAAAAGGGTACAGTTTCACTGTCCTCTTATCAAACGTAATGACTGATACCGGATAGCTCACCACTTGTTAAACATGACATGCAAAATGGTAAGTGGCCACGTGTGTGATCAAAAGCACTGCAATATGAACTTACACACCTGGCGCATGACTCACAGAGCGGAAGAGTATATCGAAACAGTACCAGCCTCTATTCATCTACACAAAGCCACAGTCCCGTTTCATAGAGAGGTGCCAGAGAAAAGGAGAGAGAGAGAGAGAGTCTAGTCTGTTACTTGGATTTCCCCATTAAGAACCCTCTGTTTCTTAGAAGATGTATCATAATTATCTCTGCAAATAGGAACAGATGAATGCCTAAGCAGCTAACCAGATAAGAAAATGCAGCTCCTGCTTTGCAGTTACTCACATAACTTACTGACACAAGTTCATGAAGCACGCGAACCTGCGTGGTTACCGTTTTTTTCTCATTACAGTCAAGCTAGCATGCAAATGAGCGGTCCACATATTTGTCAACAGTAACCTTAAATGCGGAAAATATCTTTTAAATTCTCTAGTGCCAAGCTTTGGGTTTTAAATGTCCATCCGCCCAAGCAATTGCTGGTAAAGAAGACAGCCAGCCAAGTAAGAAAAGCAAACATGCCTTCTGTTTATGAATTCATGGCCAGGTAGCTAACTCAGTCAGCTAAACACTGTTCAGAGTAGGCAGGCAGGCTACAGTTAGCCTGAACAGAGAATGAAAATGAAACACAGCTAACCAACAAGTACAGTAGCTTAACTTACCCTTCTCTTTAGAGCCGTCGAGTTACCCGTGCCTTAATTTGAGGTTTAATATTCCATAACTGTCAGTTATGTACAACCATTCATAAGCGGAGAAATTGATAGCTGGTGATTTTCCCCAGTACTGAAGTTTTTTTTGTGGAAATAAGATGGCCGCTGCTAGCCTGGTCGTCTGAACTCAGTGACGCAATCAGAGATTTGGCAAAGCTGCTGCTGCTAAACGGCGCTGAGCCTGCAGGGGGCGCCAATAAACATTAACTCTGAGGTCCTCATGTGAAACTTCAAGGGACATACGGTATACAGAAGTTTCCCTGCATATATTTTTTCTCTGGGCTTTACCAATGATGTATATATACGTTATACCTCACTATGGTATACTCACTGTTATATACCTGGTGTGTAGTTTTATTTACCAATTGCAGGGTTTATTTTTTCTGACTATTTACCAACCTCTCTTTATTCCTCAAATTAATTAGATTTTATTACTGTGCCTTTAAAGGAACAACATGTAAGATTTTTTGTTTAAAACATTAAAATTAGGTGTTAAATGAACTAAAATAATCAACAAAAAAATAAGTTAATTTTGAGTTAAGTTTACTTTCACTTATCATTATTAACTCTCTTCGCTGATATTGCATTTCAACATTCTTACATTTTTTCCCATCCCCCACAAACATTTTTTATTCTAAAACACTTAAATACATGCAGAAAGACAAAAATTCATGAATTGTACATTAACACAACACATTTATACAAAAACACATCCCACCCAGACACAATTTAAGGCCCAGTTTAAATTAAAAAACATTACATTCAGATTACTTCACTAAGCTCGTATCTTACTTTAAACATGTTTGTTCCTCTGAACGGAAGCCATGTCCACTGTGTTGTGTAAGAATTCATAGAGCTGTCTGGCATTACTGGTGCTGCCCAGTATGCCACTTAGTTTCTCCTGGCTCAGAGTAAGCAGTTCAGCCAGGTTGTCTGCATGTTTTATGAGCCCTTTAAAGTTTTTGACGTTCACTCCTGGCATGCGGAGGAGGAAATCATATGGTCCGGGGTTGTAAAAGTCAGCTGATTCTTCCACCAAGTCTGACTCTGCTGTGACGGCCTGGGCAGCAGCTGCGTCAGGCTCTGGCCTGCCACGCTTCAGCTCCTGGAAAAGTTCAGCAGTAGCATGTGGGGAGGGACACCAGAGCAGTCTGAGGCGGGGAAAATGCAGGGTGAGGAGGGTCAATTTAGAAGTGACGTCATTAGCAGAAATCTCCTGGCGCAGGTCGCTGCGAGCCACCAGCGAGAAAGGCTTGGCTGGGTCAAACTCTATGAGCAGCACAGGCCTGCGGTAGAAGCGGCTCATTGAGAGGCACTGTGTGTATAGACGGCCGCTCTGCAAAGAGCCAATCAGATCGCTCACACTCTTACGCTCCACGCAGATATCAGTAGTCAATATGTAATCGCCCACCTCAAGCGTGACTGGCTCAATGTCCAGCCCACGCCGATGCAGTAGTGAAGGAAGCTCACTTCGGAACTCCCTCATGTCTACAATAACCCGAGGTTGCTCTTTAACCACCTCCTGTCCACCTGAGAAAGAAAAAAAATTTAACAAAAATAAAAATAAGGTGCATTGAACACCTTACTAAAGCCTTGCTATTGAAATCATAATCATAGTTCGTTTAAATGGATTTAGTGCAGCATAGTTTTTGCACAGTATGCATAGTTTTCAATAGCAATTTTTAGAATAAGGCCTATCTGCTTTGTTTTTGTGTGTTCCAATGTATTAAACCTCAGAAAAACTAAATATTGTAATGCATATTGTGTATAATGAAAATGTTCATTATAATCGTGATTATTACATACTGGCCTCAAAACTGCATGGAGTCAGTTTAGTAATCTCAAATACGGCACTGTACAACACTCAGTTAAGAACGGCAATAGTAGCCACACTGATTTATAAAAGGTGTAAAAGTAAATAAATAAATAAATAAATAAATAAATAAATCTTTTGGGACTCCAAACATGTTTTGGCTGATTATACACATTTTGTAAATTTGGTAATGTTAAAATTGTAAATTTGTAAATTGTATGATTATTAGCTAGGGTATCCCTTTAATGTGACCAGAGAGACAATGGATTGCCTGCTTTGCGGGTGTTGGTAGCAGCATGAGCAGGTTCCGAGTTGCGGACCAGGTCCAGATTTGTGTGCTCTCTGCCTTCTCTTTCCTCCGGAACAACCATGCTAGCCTTTTCTCTGTATTCAAAATACATCAAAGAAAATAACTTGGCATATATCAATGGTGATATTTAGCACCAATGACATTCAATACAAACAAACAAAAAACAATAATTTTCTTCAAGGATCCATTTATTCAATTTATTTTACAGTTTTTTTTGAGGTGCACCGGGTGGTTTTATGTACCAAACATGATCACAAATCATTTTACATGACTATTTACCAACATCTATTTATGCCTTAGAATAAAACAGTTTTTGTTAATGTGCCTATAAGATAAATTAGCTCTGTTCTGGCTGTCCTGTATTGTGATGTGAATAGGTGGCACTAAATGCAGGAGGCTCAGCAGGTGTAAACAAGTTGGTTCCTGTGACATCACAGAAACAATGAACTCAAAACTAACAGTTTTTGTAGCTTAGTTTCCATATATGGGCTGGGTAGTGAATGACATGTTTTAAACCTGACCAATGTTTACATATTACTTTAGATTATCAAAAGGAAAAAAAGGGGTAAATTAGTTTTTCATAATACAGATCCTTTGCATTTAAATGAAATGAAAGAAAAAAGTATATCCACCTTATCAGATGTTCAAATGCTTGTTTTTCTTTACACAGTGCTGTGAGATACCTCTGCTCCTCTGTTGAGCCGCCGTAAATAAGAAAATATACCCTGTAAGGAACAGTATGTAAATCATAAAACACGACTTGAAATAAGGCACAATTTTGCAGTACACCTTTTGCAATACAAAAAAAATAATAATTTGAAAACAGTGAATTGCACAGATTTGTAGCTTTAACTGTTTTCTTTTACATTTTGTAAATTTTTTTGTACATTGTTCCAATGAGTAATTAATTTAGTACCTGAGAGGCTTTCCAGGCCTGCTAGCTTTGTAAACCTCCAGCTGGCGCACAAAGCTGAGCTCAGCATCATACAACACAACAAATGTGGGCTCCACTTCCTGTAATACTCGTGTTGGACTGTATGGATCAGAGCATCCCTTCAGCGGATGAATGACAGTCAAGGGTTCTTTGAGAATGCCATAGTAGGAGTCTGAAGAAAGGTTTAGATAAATTTCATCTTCCACCTCTGCTTCTTCATCTTCCACTTCCTCATGTTCTTGCTCATCTCCACTGCTCCCCATCTGCGCCATTTCGATTTCTTTCCCCTGCGCCACCATTTGTGTGAGCGTCAGTGAAGCTTTCTGTTTTTTCGTGCTTTGCTTGGTGTTTTTGGCTTTTGACTTCTTGCCTTTGTCTTTTTTGCCCCAGCCATTACCTTGTTTAGATTTATAATGTACTGGTGCAGGCTCATCTTTTCCAATAGTGCGTGAATAAAGGCGATTAAGTAGAAGGTCTGCTCCTCTCTGGATATACTCCTTCAGCTGAGCACACGTCCTGTCATCACTAGCGCATATCAACACATGGCCTGGAAAACAAACAAGCACACACACACACACACACACACACACACACACACACACACACACACACACACAGGTCTTTAAGCCAGACAAACACAAGCAACTGAAGTAGTGAATAAAATTATTACTCTATGTGTAACAGCCTCACCTGGTTCACAATCGGAGCTGCCATTTTCCTTCTCGATTTCTTCCAGGACATCTGTCAAAGCCTCCCACTTTGGATTCTTCTCCAGCACAAGCTCTCTTTTCAAAGGGACTTCAGACACAAACAGTTACCAATATTATATCAAATTCCTCGAGCCCAGGCTATAGGCAATGTCATCACAATGTACACCATAGTGACTAAGAATGTTACTTTTTAATGCTGATAATGCCTGATTGTTTATGTAACTGCATATGAATGCATAGGCAAAGGGGAAAAAACTTTTGTTATGGTTAAATCACAATTATTATCAAACAAGTGTAATTGGTGTTATTGGTTACCTTAAATGTTATATGACTGCTTACTAGGTATGGTATTGTACTTCTTAAAAAGTAATATACAATGAAATGTCTTCCTGTTCTGTTTATTTCTGAAGGAATCGTCAAATTTAAGCAGAATCTATTAATAGTTTTGATGTTTTTTCAGTTGATTTCAGTACGGTTACAAAAAATGGATGTCATTTTTTTGGTTTAATCAAGCCAAAACTACTTTAAGATGGTCAAAAATTTGTCAGACACTAATATAACCAGCATACTGATGGTCCTTTTGGGTTATGGCTTGTTTTTTGAGATTCTGCACATAGAATTGCTATTTTTAATGCTATTGTTTGTGTTCAGTGTAAAACTCAAGCATCAAATTGGTTATCATGTGACAGCCACACAACCTCCAGAGAACACTGCCTACCTTTACCTTTCACTTCTATTGTGTAAAAATAAAAGGACACACATGATCAACAACGCTACATATAATTCTGGTTTCAGATTCTGGTGCAGTTCCACACTGCACTGCTTGCTGCATTACTGGTGCACTACTACTGAAGCACACAAACATGAGTTTGAGTTGACAAGAGCAACACAAGTGCAATCACAAAATTTACTGTAAAGAAAACTCATTTTGGATGCCCAGTGAATCTGGTTACATTTCAGATTATGGGTATTTTTACTAAGCATCTACTTTTATGAATATAAATAATAACATTGGCCCAAATCTATCAAGCAAAAAAAAAGAACAATGAACTAAGATTAAGTTTAATCAGTTCATGTAATTTTGTTTAGTCTTACATAATAGGTGGAAACTGATTCCATATCAGCATTCGCACCCTGTAAAGTTCAATAAATATGGGCCAATGTCTTTTTTTTACTGTTTTTTAAAGAAAGGCCTATCAAAGACTTTGTCCAGTCTTTATAATAAAACAGCAGTTGACACAGCATACCAGAGGCACTTGGCTTTTGGTCCACTTCAACAGTTTTAAGCTTTTTTTTTGTCTCAGCAATGCGATAAACACGACTGCGGGCATTCACAAACATAGAAGTGCTAGAATCCAGGAACAGCCATCCTACAGAGACAGAAGAGAGCATATGAAGAAAATTAGAAGCTCTTCTTCTTGACATTCTTTGATTAATGACTGAATTTTCTGTAGCATCATAACAACTGCCATACCAGAGTTGCTGCCAAAATTTTTCTGGCTGGAGCGCAGAGATTCCAACAGGTTGAGGAATGTGACACAGTCGTACTGGGTGAGGTATAGCAAGAGAGTGCGTAAAATCTTCAGGTCCTGCACTAGCGATTTGGTCTTGGCTCCCAGCTGATGCCACAAGGGATCAAGGTAATGCCTAATGGTCTAAGAAAAAATTATATGAGCTAATGAAGCCCTTAGTATACACGCACAGTAAAGCTTGTACTACATCATAAAGAAACAAGGAAAAGCACTCTGGTGAGGAAAAAAAAAAAAAAAAAAAAAAAATAATATATATATATATATATGACTATAATATTAGCTCCAGAGGCATTCATATATAAATAAGCTTCTCTAATGCTAAATGTGTAGAAATGGTAGAAAAATAAATATTCTCACTTTCTCAAAGGCATTGCCAAGTGTGTTCTCCAGAGATAGGTCCTCAGCCTCTAGAGTTGGATTGTAGCGCTTGAGCTCCTTGAGGCAGGCATTCATTATGTCCAGAATGGAGCTCTGGATGGCCCTCATGGCTGGAGTCAATGGCACATGCAGTTCTACCACATCAGGCTTGTGTCGATCCAGAACAGTGTTCACGGATGCTTGAAACCTGAGTACGACCAAGCAAATTTTTGAGAAACGTATTACTGAAATAATTGAGACAGCACTGTAAATAAAATACAATTCTTTAGAACATGATTTACTACTTTGTGAAATTCTAATGCAAACAGGAAATCCGCCAGACTGCCTAGTTTGCCTGCTTTGGAAGACAGCTGTTGTGACAGCATTTTGTAGTCAAACCATGTTGTTGTGGCCATGTTTGGCACTCCAGATCTAAGCTGTATTTTCAAAGACAAAATTGAATTATTTTTTTTAAATACCTACATCAAATTCTGTGGTAAATAAATATGTTTAGAAACCTGTATGATTTGTTCTGTGTACATATACTTCTGGTAAATCAACGGACCCACAAAATTGCAAGATTGTTAGAGTCAAAATATAAATATTGTTACATGTAATGCTACGGAATACTAAACTGAAGTCATATTAGACTCGCAACCTCCTTAAAAAACACTCAAACAGCACACTTTGCCAAAGTGGTAGTGTATTTCCATGTACATGAATTAGGGCACTTAAAAGAAAGAAAGAAAATGAAAAGAAACATGTACCCTGTTAAGCTGCATTGAGGGTTATTCAGGACAGGCTCAACTTAATATGACTAATGACGACCAGATAAGCTGGCACAAATCATTCCATTTGCACTGCAGATAAATACAAGTTTTTGAAAAGAGCTATCCATAAATCTATCCTTCCATCAGGTAACCCTTCTGCTATAGCATTAGCTTACATAATATAAGTAATCAGTATTACAACTCCTTAACAACCTTGCCATTTGGACGACCCACGTTGTGGAAATTTTAAATCGGGGAGCGACAGCAGTGATTTTTTTTTTTTGTGCTTAGAACCAGAGTTCCAAATATGTACATGACACAGACTACAGAATTTAAGCCTTGTCCTTTCTTACTTTGTTTACGGTATTTTTAGAAGTGATTCAAACATTTATGGATTTGATGATGATGTGTGTGTGTGTTGTATTTATACTGGAGCTCATGCTAAACTCTGTCTTTAACATTAACATTTCCTGCTTACTCTGTCACATTTATGAAGCAGAAATTAGATTAATGTATGTCTGAAGATTATAACAAAACAAATTTGGTAACAAACAAGATTAAGTAATAAGGAAGTTATGGCCAATTTAATCATGAGAACACATCGAGTCTCAGTACAAGTGTATCTGTTTACAACCAGACTGTGACCACTCCAATATGCAGATGCATAGACATATCACCTCAGATAGAGAACAGACGATGCGGTATCTATCTATGTATGTATCTATATGCGTTTTTACACCTTTTGCCTTACGTGCTTATACCTGGGCCACAGAAAGAGCTTCTTCACAAAAAGGTTCCTCATAACTCGCTCAACTTGACAGAACCCTGTGGAGAAAGCCGTGGCTTTATCCGTGAAAGCTTTAATAAAGCCAGTCTTGTTTTTTTGTCGGTACAGTCTCAAAATAAAGGCCTCCTGGCAGGACTCGATGATCTTATGGGCACGATAGACCAGGATCCCTGAAAAAGCAATGTGAGAGTCCTTGTCAGCTATCACTTCAGACAAATGTACTACACTGTAAACCTTAAGTCTTAAGCACAGCATAACTACTGCAGAGAGGCTGGAATCATTTATCTTACTTCAACTAACACAGCTGGTTTCAATTATTTGCTCCTCAAAACCTCAAAATCTACTTGCATACTAGATCCAGTTCCTAAAATTTTACTGAAAGATGATATAACAAACTTCTCTCTTAGCCTTGGCTATATTCCAAAACACCATTTTCAATAAACATGCCATATATTTCCACTAGTACGCTGACAACATACAATTGTATATATTTCACACAAACCGGATGATACATTTTAACTTAATAAGACTGTGTAAAAGACATAGACTGGATTTTAAATAACTTCTTCCTACTCAATGTAAATCCTTCTTGGCCCAAAAGCTTTAAAGCCTAATGTTTATAATTTCTCAGACGCATCAGGTACATCTGTAAAAAATCTTGGGGACACAACTTGGGGTCGGCTTACTGTAATTGCCAGCTTTTTAGATGCTCCAGCTAAGGCATTAACATGCTTCAGTTAGTCAACAACACTTGCAGTCAGTCCTTATGAAAACTGATCATATCAACCCAGTTCTATCTACCCACAGTATTTACAATCAGAGCTTCCTACTGCCCAGTGCTGTGTGAAAAGTTTGCCTGCATGCCTTGGCCCTCTCAAAGATGCTGCTTCATCAAAGGCATTTCTTTGGCTGCTTCAAAAATCATTCAAATTGCATAAAAAGCAACATCATCAGTTACCGCTGTTGGTACCAACCACAGCAGGATGTTACAGAAAGGCAGTACTGGTGCACCCTTAGTATGCATTTTACCTGAAACAAGATGAGCAGGAATCTTGTCTGTAAGGAAGTCGACCACCAGGATGCGACTGGTCACAAAAAGCACCCCTCCTTGGGTGTAAACATGGTAGCGCTCACTGCTCTGCACATCACTGTTCACAGTCTGGGGAAGATGATTCACACCCTCAGCTCTCAACTGCTCTGTGAAGTATTCCTGCAGGACATACCACCGTAAGTTAACTCACACGTAGACATGTAAAATTTACACATTTGCTAGTCACACTTATTTTAGCACAGCAAAAGAAAACAAAAGCTATATGTCCATCGAAGGTGTATACCAATATCAACAGTAGGTCAGTCAAAGCATGTTCTCAATACGATCACCGTAAAACCTTTCACCGTAAAACTTTATTTTATTTATTTTATCCTAAAAATATTTTATCCTAAATACCTTATTGCGCATAGTCTAACAGAAAATGTTTTATTGTAGCTGTATTTCAGTTCTGTTCTGTTTACGAACTGTCCTGTTATGATACCTGTTCAGGAGTGGTTGTATTCAGCAACAGCACTAGACTTCCTTCCTCGGAGTAAACCTTCATAAACTGCAGTAAAATACGGTCAATACCCAGTCCTTCAGCAGATACCAGTAAACCATCCGTGCTGAAAAGGCTCAGAAACATTTCTGTTTCATACTCCAGCAACGACCCCGCCATCTCTCTTAGGCGGCAGCAGTCAACAAAGCCTGTCTGATTTGGACTATTAGATAAGTTAGTTTTAGCTCACGCCCACATAGTATAATATCTTTTAAAGAGCCGGGTTTAACTAACTTAACTAATAAACCTTTTATCCTCTGAGCTACCCATCGCTTACAGAAACAACACTACTTCATCCCGAATTGTTTAAAAGTCAGTTGATATCACGTGACACAAGCGCCGAAAAAAAAACATTTAATCTGTCTACGGTTATTCCCCTTCAGCGCCCCCTATTGCACTGGATACCACTGTAGGTCATTGTACAGAAGGAGTCCATAACACTGTCCCTCTCTAAAAAGCATGAATTCTTAGAAATACGTAAATGTAAAATTAAAACACGGCATGTTAGCATGACAATTTTAAAATTCAAAGTGTTATATGCGTGTATGTACATATGTATGTACTTATGTGTGCATATATTGTCGCAAGTATCTCCAAAATTCCACCTTTACAAGAGAGACCAAAAACATACTTTACTTTCAATGTAAGTCAATGGAACCAGAATTTTTTCCAAGCTATTTCTATTGGTCCATTCATCATAAAATTTTCAGACAATGTAAACAGCATGTTCAAATGATGTAGAAAACTTAAAATCAACAAAAATAGAGATACATGTTTTTCATTGGACAAAAACAATATGTATATCTCCATCTATGTAGCACATTGTATCTTTATAATGTGACTATGTTAGTGTGGCTGGTGTAAGAGCTTGTGGCTACAACAGGTACATTTTAAAGAAGATTTGGTCAGTGAACCATTGGTTAGTGTTGTTGTTGATGGTTTTGAGGTGTGCTTTGAATCATTATCCTGGAAGATCCAATCATGGCCTATTCTAAGGCATTCAGCTTTTGATTTAATATGTGCTGGTACTTAGCAGAGACCAAGATACCATGTATTTTTTTTTCCCATGGAAGAAAAACAGCCCCATAACATCACAGATCCACCACCATACCGCAGTAGGTAGAAGGTACTTTTTCTCGCCTCTATGCCAAACTGACCTCTGGTGTTTGTTACCAAAAAGCTCTTTTGGTCCAATTTGGTGGTCAATAATGGTCAAAAGTAAGTTGAAAACAACCTGAGGTTATGAATATTTAGAGTACCAAATAGCTCTGATGAAAAAAAAAAAAGTAAATGGCATTATTTTGTTAGATTTGACCCATGAAAATTTCTAGGAGTGCCAACAATTATGGCACACATATATTAGAGTTTTTGTTTTTTCTTTTAACAATTGTACCTGAAATAAATGTTCCATTTTTGTTCATAAAAAAGATCAAAAAGATAAGGAATAAAAAACACCTTCTTTTTCATGTTCACCAGGGGTGCCAATATTTGTGGATAGCACTGTATATATCTGCACTTTTTTCTTGAGTAGAGGAATTCAGAGGAATCTGGCAGATCTTTTAAAAGTTGTGTTTTTTTAAGCTGCTGCATTTCTACCATTTAACCAACAACAAAGGGAAGTGAAAGTGAGCTGATATGCTAGGTTGCATAACTGTAAAAACTGCTGTGCTTTTAACCTGCTGTCTCTGAAACTGCACATCAGACCCGCTGTTCATTCTTTTTTTCAAATACATTTACTTTTCTGAACAGTAAAGGTTCATGCTGTCGATCTGTTCAGACAGTAAACGAACAGTATAGGTGTTTGCCACTAAAGAGACAGAAGTAGGAGGAAAGCAAATGTGAATCAGCAACACCACACAATTACTTGTGTCAGGCTTTTGATCTCTGCGTCTGTGTTTGTGTGCACTAAATTTGTATCCATTTACAGTATGCAGCATTACCTTCACACTGATAAGCTGTGGGGATTTGCAGTGAACACAAGAGTAAGAATTAGCAGCAGCAATCAGCTGCAATGTGTATTACTGAAGCATGTTATTTTGGTCTTGACCATTTTCACATTCTCCCCCACACACACACAGACGCACAGGAAAATTCCAAAGTAAGTGGAAGGTGAACAATATCACAGCTTGTGTGAGAAGTTGTTATGTAATAGTCTGTTAGTGAGTTTTTAAGCTGTCAGCTGCAAGCAAAACAAACAGAAAAAATAAAAACAAAATGGAATGACCTATCATGTGTAAAATATTTTTAGAATTATTGGGATCACACTGACCATGCATAGAAAATCACATAAATTACAATGATAGAAATGCATCACTTGCATGTTACAGTAATAGGATCTTGTTGTCAAAACCATTTGTCCATTTTAGGGTGCCTAAATCATGGAAACCCAAATTCCAAATAGTCATCTTGCATTGTTCACATAAAAAGTTTAAGATAGTACACATTCTTACAAAATTAGTTTATGAAAGATACATTTTTACCCAGTCCATACAGTCCATATGTGGAAATTATGCTGCAGGAATTTAATCAATTGGTTGCTAATTGCTAACTATATCTCTATATATAACCATAACCAAGAAAAGTAAAAAACACAATATAAAAATAAAACAGAAAAAAATATGAACACAACACATCCATGGCTCCTAATCCCTTTGAAAAGACTGCCAAAAGAAAACCCCTGTGCCCAGTCACTCTGGCTCTCAAAGAGCAGGTGCTGTAGTTCAAACCAAGATTGAATTTCATCACTGCTGTGCTTGGCCTTAATGCAAAGAGGCATGTACTATGTGAAATAAATCAGATTCTGATTCTAATAGAGTCTTATATGTAACGTCAAATTTGATCCTTAGTGTAGATGAATGGCATTAGGAATTCTGAAGAAATACCGAGATATCCTGGAGAGTATTCTTATTTCCTCTGCCAGGAGGTTGGTATTTGGCTGCGGATAGATATTTTGACATGATAATCATTCCAAACACTTTAAAAATCTATTTAAATTGAAAAGAAAGTAATTTTTCCGGCTCAGTGTAGCTGCACTGATAGAGAACGGCCTGTAGATGGCAGCAGACTCTGCCATCTCTACTCTGCGTTTGGCGTCACTGTAATCTTTCATGTCGCACTAGTTAAGTGGGACACATTAAAACATTCGCTTTAACCCACTGAGCGGCTGTGCATTTGCAGGAGGATATAAAGACTAAATCTTTTATAAGATTTAAATACAGTCACTAATTATGTAGTCCGTGGCTAATTATGTAGCTTTCATAAATGCATAAACACAGTTACTGTAGGCTACAGCACACAGCAAAAGAGCTAACGCTACAGTACAGCACACACATCAAAATGAAAACTTCAATAAGCAAAACAAGAGAGGGCAAAATACATTATTACACAAAAAATATGGTTGTATTAGATTGTACATGTAAAAAAAAAAGAACTTGATAAAGATAGAGTGCTTGAGGGTGAAGACGGCAGATATAACAGTTGCTGCAGCAGGCAAAGAAACACTAGTTACTAGTTAGCAGATAACAGCGAAACACTATGGAACAATCCAGATAAGCTTCTTGAATATGCTACAATGTTTAATGCAGATATTGTTTACATCAGAGGCAAACTGCAAGCCTCTTATATAGGACACATTGCTGGACTTGGCAAGTGACTATTAATGCATTTTATAGCAAAGAGAGAGAGAGAGAGAGAGAGAGAGAGAGAGAGAGAGAGAAGGGGGCAGGGTAAGGCTGAAAAATAAGGTAGGATAGGCACACTAACCTAAAATGTATTCCTTGGTCCTTGACTTCCATTAGATATTTATTCAGCTTATTTCTTCACTCTCTGCTGAAATATGAATGAAATAGAAAAAGCACCTATGTAGGTTCCTTTGGCAACCACTCACTCACTCACAATAATAAGCACTGTGTTGAGAGTGTTGGACGTCAAAGCACTCGAAAGCTCTGAATAATATAATGGGGCATCACGTGTGAACTCTATTTATTGAGTCTACATTTGGGGGTGGCCAGAACATGAAAACATCAAGACCTACTTTTTGTCTTCTTCTTTCTGTTTCTTGCATACTAAGCTGACAAACTGCAAGCACCTTCATGAAAAGAAGCCCTACTTGGCTAAAGGAAGGTGAAAGCAGAGGGAAAACCCTCCATTCGGCCAAAAAAGCAGTGTTTTCAGATGAGCCATGAAGAAGTCTCTTTGGCTGTCAGATTCATTTTAGCAAAACCACAGTGACACAGAGCTGCTGGTGACAAAAGAAAGAAAAAATACAGCAGGGAATATGAGGAAGAGACGGAGTGAGAAGCGAGGAAAAAACAGATAGAGAAAGAAAAAGGAGAGAAAGCAGGAGCATTAATGAACTATATAAGAAAGGTAGAGAAAGCAAGAGAAGATAATCAAAAAAGCAAGAAAACAAGGAGAAAAACACAAGAGAGATAGAGAAGGGGGGAGGGGGTGCAGTATACAAAGTATAAGAGACATAAAGAGAAGGGCAGGATACAAGCACAACAAAGCCTCGCCAAGAGCAGGCGGCTGTGTGTGTGGACATGTCAAAAAGTACAGAGATGAATAATGCAGTAAAACAGCGGCTGCTCCAAGATCAGGTGCAGGTTCAGTGTTATCAAACTCTTAAAAAGCACCTCATTTCTTCTGTACATTTATGAAAATAGCTCCTTATGCAGATGTGACTGGAAGACTGGTGGTGTGTGAATGTTTAGAGTGTGAGGCCTCAGGCCACTCACAAGCCAGAATCTCAGCCCTGGAGCCTCAAGCTAAAACCCAGAGTCTCTCACAAGGGAGGAAACAAGGTGGAAAAAAAGGGGAAAGGCATTTAACTCTCACAGCCTTGTGGGAAGTCAGCATCTGTGATAGCTTGGTGAACTTAGTATTTTTTTAACTCTTAGCAAATGTGGTTAGTCGGGCAATGATGAGGCTTATGTAGGTAACATAGGAAGCCTATAGTTGTCAGGTTAAAATTAAGTACATGTTTAATTTATCACACACTTACCTCTATGACTGTCTTGTTAAATAATCAACAAACCCAATTTCCGGAAATTTTATGTCTTGGTTGCTCAACTTGAATGTACTTTGTAACCGAATTTTGAATTTTGTGCCTGCAACACATTCAAAGGTTGCAATGGAGCAAAATTAGAGTAAAAACTTCGAAAATTCGAGCTATATAGTTTTTAAACATTGCACAATAAACGGGTATATTGTTGACTGTTAAGGATATCATGATCCACCAAAGGCTCAGTCTTTGGAAGCAAAGATGTGTCGCAGTTTACCACTTTGAGCCAAATTTTGTTGGAGAGTTGTCAAACAGTTCAAAAAGAACATTAATCAACACAAGAATTGTGTTGAATTGAAGTCTTTCACGATCTATTGTACATAATATTTAGAGATCCTGAGAAATCTGTTTGTGTAGCCCAGAAACCATTGTTAAATAGGTGTATCCCTCGACAGCACTGCATGAGAAACTGTCATGCTATTGTGTTAAATATAGCAACATGGGAGTTGGAATACTTAAAAAAAAAAACATTGTCACTTAACACAGTCCAACGCTGCATCAAGAAACGCAACATGGAACTATTATGCAAAAAGAAAGCCATAGTTCTCTGGACCCAAGCTCATCTGAGACGGTTTGAACTGTGAAGTGTGTGCTGTGGTCACATAAGTCCATGGACATTGAGTAATCTGTGCTAAAGACCTATTCAGACTTTTATTAGCAAAAGGTGCAAAAGCCAACATCTGCCATGGTATTGGGGTATCAGTGACCACAGCATGGCTGAATTGCATATGTAGGAAGGTACCACTAACACAGAGGTGTATACTGGGATTTAGAAAAGACATTTGCTTACCTCTTTTCTCAGGAAGTCCATGGCTGTTTTAGTAAGAGAGTGAGAGGCTTCATTCTACAAGTACTACAACCATGTCATTTCACAGACGCAGAATGTGTATGCTCTGCCCAGCGTGTAGTCCAGATCTGTCTGCTATTAAAAACGTATGACGTATCAGGAAGAGGAGAATCAGACAACAACCAACACAGACTGCTGAGCAGCTGAGGTTTTGTATCAAGCAAAAATAGGTCAGTTCAAGACAATGAACAAATCATAGATTCTAGTTTTTTTTTTAAAACAAAATAACCTTTCTGAAAATATTATTTATAACACAGACTGGTTTGTTTTGATTCTGACACTGACATGCTGTTATCTTCAAAAATTAACAAAAAACAAGTACACTGCAGAAAGCCATTGTCTGCGAACAGTTTGTTGCTGCATCCACAAATGCAAGTCAAAACTCCACCAGGCAAAGAAAAAAATCATCTACAAACAGGATCCAGAAACACCACTGCCTTCTCTGGGACTGAGCTCATTTAAGATGGACAGAGGTGAAATGCAAGAGTGCCCTGTGGTCTAACAAAGCAAAATTTCAGATTCTTTTAGTAAATCATACATGCTGCATCCTCCGGACTGAAGAGAAGAGGGACCAGGGCTTGTTATCGCACAGTTCAAAAGCCAACATCTTTATTGCTATGAGGGTGCATTAGGACCCAAAGCATGGGTGCCTTGAACATCTGAGAAGACACCATTAATGCTGAACAATATATACAGTAAGAGAGAGGGACTGATAGCTTTAAGATGTACATACACTACTGTGCAAAAGTCTTAATCACACTGTTTAAAAGCCTTAATCTTAGCAATAAGTGTATTTTTATGAGTACGAACAGCATATATTATGAGAACAGATGTGCATAAGCATAAATACAATACAATGTAACATGAATATTTTATTTTAAAAGAAGTAAATAATATCTTGTAAGTTCAAACATTTTGTTTAGCTCTGTGTTTCCCAAACTAATTCTCAGGGTGCCACAAACAGTTCACACTTTTCTTTATTCCTCTGCAAGGCCCTGAGGACTAAAGCTTTCCTTATGTATGACACTTATGTATGAGGCATTTTTATATAATATATATACACATATAATGACACATAAAATCACACATATAAAGATACTTTAAAGTCTGTATGTCATATGTCACTTATCTTTTTCTCCTGCATTATTTTAGCTCCATACTGGCCTGCTCCTAGGCCCACCCTCCACAATAAGAGTCTTAAAAAATAATCCAGAACAATAAATGGCAGAGAAAACTAACATGCAACAACATTTCAGTGCCACAGTACAGTATGTAAGTTCTTATTTTTTTTGTTTTAACCCCCAATGTTGGGCTAAACAATTACTATAACATTGTGGCAGTGCAAATTCACTACAATACATGCACTACAATTCCCACATTTCCCTATGTCTGCTTTTGAAAAGCTTTCAGTTTCCATAAGTAGGCTGAAAGGCAACTTTAGCAGTATGCTAGGTATATCAAGTATTTTGAATTATTTACAACAGAAGCAAAGGGGCACTGCATCTAAAAGAAGTCTGACTGGCCACTAGTGCCCTCCTCCATTCACTCGCCATCTCCAAGCACATTTATAATTAATACAAACTAATTTTGTATAATTTTGGCTTTCTGTGAAAGCCAACAATTACTATTTCCCTGTATTTTATTCTTAGAACACATAATAATAATGAATTTTCATTTAAAAGATTTCTCTGGAGGACCAAGCCTCTGAACCCTGTACAGTGGATTGGTTTCGGCCCCAGTTTTAAAATAGTAAAAATACAAGATATGTGTGCTATTTTTTAATTCTAAATAAGACTCATATTTAAGCCTTTTAAGGATAAATGATAGTGCTACTGCTGTCCATTAAATATCTATAAGCCAATGATAACTTAAATCAATTACTATTTCCTTTTATTTCTTTTTTGGCTTTGTTGCACTTGGCTCGTTCAACAGGACTCTTTATGAAGTGGCTGCCAACAATAGCAACAGCACTTATGAAACAGACTTTACAAAAAAAAAAAGCTCAACTGATGCCAATGTACAACACAGACACTGCCAAGTTCCAATAAAGAACTTTATCCTTTACAGTTACTGACTACTGTTTTCTGTGCTAATTCTAAACATTAAAACTGTATTACCAGTTGTTTGATTTGGTATACACAGTCAGACTAAGCCCAAGTAAACAGTTAGCACTGCAGGCACAGTCATCATACTGCAGTGGGATGAAAACTCCCCACAGAAATTACAAACATGACATATCCTTTGTATAATGTCAAAAAATACTTACAGTGTGCATGTTATGAACCTGACAGGGAAAACTCCAAACCCCTTTTGGACAGCAGTAATGACATTTGAATAAAAAAAAGAACTAGAAGCTGTCAGTAAATGTGAGTATAACATGCAGGAGCCAAGAAAATACTACGATTGTTCTACTGCACATTGTAGAATACACCATAAATGTATGAGTTACTTTTTTATTTATTTATTTATTATTATTATTTTTTATTTATTTGTCTATTAATTTATTTGTTTGGTTGTTTTGTTTCCACAGACAGAGTTTGGACTTATCAAAAAATAAACAGCAGTGTTGTGCTTCAACATGTGATTCATATACAGTAAGAATGGGCCTTATGATTTCTGAAGTCTGCTTTATAGACAGGGTTTCTTATAAAAAATATTTTAAACTGGTGTCTTATATTGTTATACAATATAGTAGATATTTATACAAGGACTTATTTGAGGCATCTAAGTGACTAAGTGTGTAACAGCACCTCTTCATCTGCCCTGTATTCCCTACATCTCTACAAAGGTCTTCTCCAGTTTGTACTCTGGACTATAAAAACAACTCCAATATTGTACAGCCTTAATGTAACAACTTGCACACGGGGTGTATATATTCAGCAATCTTCAGCATGAGCACTAGTGAACAATTCTAAACAATGAGATGCAATCTAGAAAGCTATACAAACTATGTTGCTTTCATAAGGCATTACAAACATTTTTCTTAAAGTGTCTCTATTTAAAAAAAAAATGAAAGAATTTGGTTAAGTCTGTAGATCTAGATTTTAATTTGCTTCTTTTCCCCCTACTCAGGTATTTGCCTACAGTGATTTTGTTCATCTCACCTGAGGAAAACTAATGCATATGTGAAAAGCCTAATGGCCAACATTCACATTGAAATTGCCACTGGTCTTTCTTCAGCAAGTCTTTGATAATAAGGCAAAGTTATAAGTTATACATTTATTTAAGTAATAAAAAGGAAGATGTGTTTAGCAAGCACAAGCACTGAAGACAAAGGCGGTTTTGGCTCAGAGGCAGGTGGTTGTTATGAGTTTTTCGAGAAGGCTCAGATTTTCTGAGTGTGGGAGTTCACTCTGCTGTGTGAGGAACAGCAACCTGCTAAATGTCAGACGCCCTTCTGTTCCAAAGCAAAATCTTTAGCTGCATGCCAAGATCCCTTGTCCAGGAGACTAACTAGTGGGAAGGTCACACAAATTCACCTTCACAGACTGAAAATCATAATCATATCATCTTATTATACACTGGACCTGCACTTAAACCATATTCAGGCTGGTTTAATATTACCTAGACACTAAAAAATATTCTGACAATTAAATTCATTAAAATGAAATGACAAAATCTGGCAACAGATAAAAATGTCAACACTAGTCTGTATTCACTTGTGTAGTGTACTACCATGAAAGTCTGTCATCCAGTGCACTCTTATCTCTTAATGGGATATGGGATATTGATTGTGCACTGCATAGTCATATGCAAGAGTCCTTGTGCATGTTTTGTTGATTTTCTAAAAGGAAAAGTAAATTAAGAAGTGAATACATTTACTACATAGAACACACTTCTGCATATTTTAAGGTACAATTACTGTCTATCTCCTGAAATTAGCTTATTAGGGAAAATAAATAGCATTTATCATATATATATATATATATATATATATATATATATATATATATATATACTAGGTATACATATATATACTAGGTATATGGACATAGACGAACAGGTTTTTATTTTATAAAGAACCTGTTTTATTACAAATGTATATTAAGCCATGAAATAACTCACACATGCACATAATATACTACACGAGTGTGAAAGCATCTCTGACACATTCGAAGCATATAGTCAACACCACAATAAGTCAACACGACAATAGATTTAACACATTTCCCTGCACTTAGGCTGACTGTATTTGCTGACTGGAAACTCAAAGGGCATTTGGAAAGTAAATGTTTATATAGAACATATTGTTGTAAAGCACCTAACTCTTCAAATTAAAATGTACATGAATCTGAGTCTTTCAGAGAGGGGCCAGTTTTTTAGGGGGTACAATTTCTTTACAAAGTTCTTCACCTTTAACTAAGCTTTGTCAAGCCATTCTTTAAGTATTTACCACCCTAAATATAATACATCCATCTATATTATTAGAGTGTAGATGTTGTAGTTCAAAATGTAAAACATATATTTGCATATTTCTAACATTTGGACATCTTCCCAGAGGCTTCTGTTATTAGTACAGGGAATAAATGTCACTGTGACAATGAGTGGTATGATACAGATATAAGATTAGACTAAAGAACACAGGAGAATTCCACAGATTTTTCAAAGGCTGACATGTAAACAAAAATAATTTAGAGTGGTTAGAGAATCTTACCAATATATGATAGGAAGCACAGACCAAGATACAATGCAAATATAGCAATTTAATTGACAATCTAAAAAACAATTTGTCGTCTAAGCTTTTGTGTATTATGCATATCAGGATAACATAGTAGTGAAAAATATTTTTTTTTAAAATATATATGTTTAAGGCTTAACTTAATGACTAAAGTAAACCAATATCTCAGGAAGCATATTTACAAACATTTTATGCAAAAGCTTTCTTTTGGGCAATTAGTTATCCCCTCAATTGTAAACAATTTTAACATGGTACATTCCTCTACAATGGAACATTTCACATCAAACCACTATGAATTACATCTCAACAATTTAATTACACAGACACTTGGAAAAATTCTCAGTGCTTATTTCTCTAATATTTGACACTAATAAGGACATTAAAAAGACACATGGGCCTAAATGAGTATGAGGTCCCAGCCTGGATATAGACATCAGCATCTTTTAAAATGAAAAAATCTTTCTTGCATCAAGTCATCAAAGTACATTTCTGACCTTGACAAACAAAGCCATAACTGCAAGATGGAGGACAGCAATAACGTTTTTGATGATCCACGAACTGAACAAGTATAAGCCCTAGTCATAACGGCAATGTCTTTCAAAGGTTTCCATGGAGATTGCCTCTTCTCACCTCTCAAAGTTGGGAAAATGTAATGGGCATGGAAGCAGGGAATGAAATCACCAAAACACTAGCTCGAAGGCCCCGTGCTGTTAAACTAGCTCTTTTTTTCCAGTTGCTTATTAGTATGATAAGGTCATATGGATTTAAAGGGCTTCTGACATACATTTGCATGACTGAAGCATCAAGACCCTTGATTAAGGTATCAAAGATCAAAAGAAAGATGGTGTTGTATTTCTTTAAATTGCAGAGACCTCTAGTTTCAAACAGGGAAAAACTACACTGAAATATCTATACACATAACTGCAACTAAAGAGCTGGCAATGTATAAAGGAAACAGCTCACTCATGGCACCCTGAGACAGGGCTTTTTAAGAGCTCTGGGAATCAGATGCATGTGCACTGTAGGGAGGCTTATTATTCAACCACCTGACACCTTTGTTCAGGTGATTTGCCTCTTCAAGCAAGATGTGCTGTGCTTTCCAGTGGTCTGAATTATATTTTTACAGTATTTTATAGCTTAACCCCCATTATATGTCAGGCTTTTTTACCACCAATTATAATGTGTTTAGAAGCCTATTATATGTTAGTTTTATCAACATCAATTTTTTAATGTCTGATCTGGGCTGTCATGCGTACTTGTTATACATACAGCTGTTTGATGCAGAACAGAAAATTATGTCACAAATTAAAACTTATTTTGGTTGGACTAATTACATGGTACATTAACACTATTAAGTATCGGGTTTAACCGATGGTGTCCAATCTTATCCGCAAAGAGCAAGTGCTGAGCTTTTATTCCGAGCAGGAATATCGATTACTCACTCTTTAAAAAACTGATTATATATGCTCTATATATGCTCTTTAATGGAATGCTAACTTGCTGCCTCAGTGGACTTGCACGCAAGAGCGTAGAATTAGAATGGACGGAAGTGACGTGTCCCCACCAACATCCAACGATCACTGAATTGTCCCTACCAATAATTTGATCCCCTCCAAAAAAAAAAAAAATCCTGATCTTTCTCATTAACGTAGAGGTACAGAAGTGTTAAATCATGTTCTTTACTCGAGTCCTACTTTCCCGTGACACATATGGCCAATGTGACTGGCTGTGCCTTTCCCTACTGTCACATGAGACTCTGTAGCTACGTTTGGTTGTTAGCCCGTGAGAGAGGACAGCAGCAAAAAAGAAGAGGGTGGAGCTATTTTTTTAAAAGAAATGTGTAAGTCACTTAAAGTCAAGTTCACTAATGAAATGCATCCATCATAATAGTGTTAATGGCAATGCCAGGCTTTGCCACGCAGCATACAGCAGGCTAAAATCATCTGTAGCTTTGAATAACATGGTTTGGAAATGAACTGCACAACAAACTGCCGACTGTCAGTTCTCTAACAGTATCTTACACATGTCTAACTTCGGTTGAAACTTTCTGTCAGAGAACTATTTCATTTGCACTGTGGCTGAAGTAAAGTTTATTAGTCTTTAGATGTAAACTCGCTGCTTATTGGTTTGAAAGTGGCAATACTATCTGTATGAAATTATATCTTTTTTTTCTGTGATTGTTACTTCGTTGGTTTTGTGGAGGTTATGCAGCGCTTCTTCTACTGGCTGAAGTAAACTGAAATCTAAACTACTTTGTCAGTCATTAGTTTAACATTAATTCAACATTATATAATTTATTAATTAAATTATGAATTGTTATTATTAGTATTATTAGTATATTGTCACATTAGTTTAAAAGCTTAATGGTTTATTAAACTAAACACCAATGTCAAGCGCAAATCTACACTCTTGCTTTCATAGATAAGACTAAACACCCTTGGGATAAAATTAACTAGGCTAACTAGGAGTGTTTTTAGTTAATGCAAAAGCAATGCACTCAGCCACACTGTACGTAAAGAGGTGTATTACCTTTTCATGGTAAATTTACTCAAATTATTTAGCAACGTACCAATATGAAAATTTCATCTGATTACCCAAGTGCATGTAAATACGCTGAAATATGTTTTGTATTATTATTTTTTTTCTACATATTTATTCATTTTAATATAAGTATAATTGGATAAAAATACACTTTCAGGCATGATGAGCATTTTGGTGTAGGATTTGGTGGATCACTGTATATTTAGTTTCTCCATACTCACAACTGACCATAAGATTACAATAAAACCAGCTAAATTGATATCAACTCAGTGATGTCTATAACTAGAATGAAGTTCAAGCCAAGAGTTTCTTAAGATCTTCATCCACTCCCTTCTTGCTTAATTGGTCCAGACTGTGGTAGCGATGGATGATCTCATTAGCGGTCACCACAACCACTCTGACTCCATGTGTGTCCTCACCCAGTTGGCAGCCAATAGCTGAGGTCACCACCATGTCCAAGCCATCATGGCACCCCCCTGCATTGCGGTGGTAGTGGCCAGAAAACACAGCTTTCACACCTGAAGAAGAGATGGACAATCTGACATTATCACTGCGAAAATCTTGACCAAGGATTCTATTTTTGCATTAGTTGACAGCTTTGCCATTAACTAACGGCATGTTTAGCGCTGCTGCAAAAGCTATTTATCAGTCACACAGATACAAGCAACTGCTAATAGAGCACTGGAGCATGTACAAAAAGTAACATACAACCATTAAAATAAGTGGTGGAAGAGTTTTCGGAGTTGGTAGAGAAATAGATAAAAGATCTGAAGCAATCACAAAAAAAAATATTTCACAGTGGAAGAGAAAAGAGAGCTCAACTGTAGCTGTACTACACACACACATGTCTATGAGGTCTGTTTATGAAGTCAGCTTATAAAAGTAAAATTATTTTACCTCAGAATATTTCAGATAACTGCTGAGCTGGGAAATATTTTGCAAAGTTATTAAGCAGGCACTTGAAGTTGATCGTATACTACAAACAGCTTAGCTCAGCTCAAGTTTTCTTTCTGTGGCAAGGATTCTGTCAGGAGTCCAATCTGGATTTGAAGTCAGTTCCTTTAAACTTTAAATCATTTTCAAATGTTCTGGCATGGAGTTTTGTTTTACAATTTACATTTCTTTACCATTTCTTTATCATAGCAGAAACCAGCAAACTACTCCTTGGTGCAAATTTGGTTCAAGTATGGGTGTGACTGTGTTTGTTCATAGCAGATGTACTCACTGAACTGAAACAGCTGGGGCATGTGAGAAAGTTGGACTTTAACGCTGGTTACATTAATATTTTGTCTGGTTTCACTTGTCATGATATACAGTGTAGTTACTAATTAATTGCTTTTGATAAGGGCAGTCGTGGCCTGAAGGATAGGGATCCGGTCTTGTGATTCGCCGATTCGATCCCCGGGATCCCCCAGGCCACAACTGAGGTGCCCTTGAGCAAGGCACCTAACCCTAACTGCTCCACGGGCGCCACGGATAGGGCTGCCCACCACTCCGGGCACGTGAACTCACTGCCCCCTAGTGTATGTATATGTAGGTGTTTCACTGCACGGATGGGTTAAATGCGGAGGTCAAATTCCGCTGTGTACAAAAACGACATGTGGCAAATTCTAGTTTCTAAATTCTAAATTCTAAATTGATATGCATGTTAAATTATGAAGTCAATTAAAATATAAAAAAGTTCTTCCAAATTATCATGACAATTCCATGAGTCATTGCTTTTCCTTCTAAACTGACCGACAAGTATGAGAAGTCTGCTAGTGGATGGTAAGGCAGCAGCAAATGACAAAAAGTTCACAGAAACCTGGTCATGTTTCAGAAGTCTAGTTTCTTTGTTGATCTACAAAATCACACTGAAGGTTTTCATCTTGTCTCTTCCCTGCAGCAGCAGACACAATTTTGCTGATGAGGAATGCAAAATATTGGACGGATTGCACAATCACCACAGTTGGCCAAACAAGCCTGGACAGAATGGAAGGCATAAATTAGTTCTTCTCTATTTTGAGTGAACAGAGGCAGGCACTACAATTTATAGTGAGATCATTGCTTATGAAAAAAATATATATATTCCACCAATGGAGCCCACATACTGTGGTAATGGATGTATTATGGTATATAGTCCATACAGTCCATACTTCAGCAGAGATAACAGCAACAAAAATATTTTAGAAACACATTTCTGTCACAGAATGGTTGAAATGAATTGCTGAAGGATGTTTTCTTTATAGTAACTGTACTACATTTTAAAATCAAAACAAAAAATGTGCTTAAAATATCAATTTAACAGTGAAGAGTTTAACAATGCACATATCAACAGGGTTATGACATTATGGCATTCTGAACACTTATGACAATTAACACTGTTATGACATTCTGAACTCTTTCAGCTAACCAAGTTATATAAGGCAGTCATAAAGGTGTTGCTTTGATTTATAGTTATTATAGAAAAAAACTGTAAAACTATAATAAAAAAAAGACCGCACATAGCTACAGTACTATGTTGGACAAACATCTAAAGCACACAATGCTACTTAACACTGGTAAAGAATGCATAAACTCAAGAATGCAGACAATTATGGAGTATTTCACAGCTGCAGACATCTTCATCCTTGAATTACACAATTACACATTACACATTACACAACAGTGTTATAATGCAGCCAAAAAAGTTACAAAAATGATAACGGGGAATTTTATCAAAAAACAAAACAACCCCCCTCCCCCAAAGCCCCTAAGAATATAGAATAATATATTACTTTTCAAAAGGCAAGCAGCTTGATTATGCACATTTCAAAATGCCTTCTGAATCATAACCTTTCATCCACCTCTCGTAAACAGCAGAAAAAGAAACATGACATAAGCAGATAAAAAACAGCATCTAATTATCTAGAGAAGTCAAATGTGAAACAGCGGATACTGGGATAGAAAAAAATCAAAGAGCTTCTTAAACATGCCTTTTACTTAAAGGGCCAACACTGACTGCAGCCCCAAATAGAATAATTATACATGCAGTAAGTTGTAATGACTGTACACTTCCAAAAAGAAGCACAAATATACTGAAACATCATAACATCTCACTGCAGCTTATCATTCAGAATTCTCATGCATAGAGTACAGCATATGGCTATAACTCTGCACAACCCGGTGAGCTCAATGACTTCAGACCGGTCGCTCTTACATGTCATGAAGACACTGGAACGACTGCTTCTACACCACCTCAGACCCCAGGTTCAACATGCAATGGACCCCCTGCCGTTCGCCTACAGGGAGAAAGTGGGAGGGGAGGATGCCATACTGTACTTTCTCCATAGGACCCACTTTCATCTGGACAGGGGGGCAGTGCTGTGAGAGTCATGTTCTTTGATTTTTCCAGCACCTTCAACACCATTCAGCCCCTCCAACTAAGAGACAAGCTGGTGAGGATGCAAGTGAGTCTGCACCTGGTCTCCTGGATCACTGACTACCTCACTGGCAGACCTCAGTATGTCAGGCTGAAGGACTGCAAATCAGAGACTGTGGTCAGCAGCACAGGAGCACCACAGGGTACTGTACTCTCCCCATTCCTCTTCACACTCTACACCTCAGACTTCCTGTACAACTCTGAGTCGTGCCACAAGTTTTTGGACGATACTGCCATTGTGGCCTGTGTACAGGAAGGGCAGGAGGAAGAGTACAGACATCTGTGGACGACTTTGTGTTGTGGTGCCGTAGGAACAACCTGCTGCTGAACACCTCCCAGACCAAGGAGATGGTGGTGGACTTCCGCAGGGCCAGGCCACTCACACAGACTGTCTCTATTGAGGGGGTTGATGTGGAGATGGTTAGGACCTACAGGTATCTCGGTCTGCACCTGGATGATAGATTGGACTGGTCAGCCAACACAGACACCCTGTACAGAAAGGGGCAGAGCCGGCTTTAATTTCTGAGGAAGCTGGGATCCTTTAACATCTGTAGGAAGCTCCTGCGGATGTTCTATCAGACTGTGGTGTCCAGCTGTCTTTTCTATGCTGTGGTGTGCTGGGGAGGTATCATGAAAAGGAGAGATGAGTTGCGTCTGGACAAGCTGGTCAGGCGTACGGGGTCCGTGGTTGGTGTAGAGCTAGACTCTGTGGCTACGGTAGCAGAGAGGAGGACACTGCACAAACTGCTCTCCATCATGGATGATGATGGTCACCCACTGCACACCATCATCATGAAACAAAGCAGCATGTGTGTGTGTGTCTGTCTGTCTGTCTGTCTGTCTGTCTGTCTAAATGTCTAAATGTCCTATGCATCATTTAATATGTACTGTTCACCTTCGACCACTACCACCATGGAAACTATTCCACAAAATCAGACCTACTTAAACTGGACATTATTATGTCACAACCAAGAACACACATATGACCACACATTCAGCTGCCTATTTGTGTTAAAGTAATACGGATTGTTATTACAGCAGACAATATGTAGAGTTACTGAAATGAAATATGGAAAATGATAATATTGGTTATCAGATGATGTTTCAGATGTGAGCAAAAGTCCAGATTACAAAAAAACAAGAATTTTGTCTTTTATATGATATAATGAATTAACTAAAAAGGTATAAAAAACTCAATTATGTAACAAAAAGCCATAAAAAAAAATCATATAATTATATATCATATAATATTCAGACAAAGGACAAGTGTGGACAAGTGTGCAGTGTGCATGTGTTTTTTTAATGTAATTTGTCTATAGACAGACTTGCCTTTGGAACACAGACAGCTATATTATGTATATTATCTAAAATTTTAGCTATTAGCTAAAAATATTTGAACCATTTATTTAACATTGCATTCGTCAACACTAACAACTACTTATTTATATGTAATTTACTCATTATTGTATCAGTATCAGTATGTGACAAAAAACATACTCGTATTCAGAATTTAAAATTTATTGTATAAATATATCCCTACTAATATCTTTTTCTACTGCTTTTATGTTTATTTGTATTTATTCTGTTACATTCAAAAACATTACCAAAATTAATCATTACTTTATAATCACTATTTTCCTAGCTGGTTACAACTCTTGCACAGTACTGTACATTCACACTACATACACTTTTCTAGCACTGCTTATGATTTTCCCACTTTGTGTATGTCTTTTCACAGAATCACATTCAACTGTCAGCATTTTAATAGACTCGTTACAACAGAAATACTACCACCAAGGGACCACCAAGCTTTTTAGCTGAGCGAGGCTAAAGCCTGCCGAGAGCCAGAGAAAATAGTAAGTAACAGATTCTGAAAATAAACTGTCACACCAAATAAAATTGAGCTCTAATGAATAAGGAAGTACGACGTAGGTCTGTTTTCAGTTCTCTTGAGATGTGCTTAATGCAGTGCCAACGCCTCTATTCATAGCCAGACAGCTTACAGGGCTGACTGCCAGATTTGGATGATATGTAAATCCTCGTTCTATCCGTCTTCTATCCAAACAAGTCAGAGAGAATTTATTTCTCAGCTTGAGAGGATGTGTGCACACATGCAATTGTGTGTTTGCCACTGAGTGCCTTCTTATTAGGCCACTGGGAGAAATTAATCACCGAACTGCGCCTGTGTGTAATTTGCATGACAGAAGGAAGACAAAATGTGCAATGAGTACACACTGCCTCTGCTGGTTATATATTACACTTATTTATCACCACACATCTCTTAATAGAGCCATCCATGAGGGACAGTCAGTGCATTGTGTGCAAAGTAAGCAATTATAATTCCTTCCAAATGTACATGGAGGTAGAGCAGCACACCAGGGTGGTTTCAAATTGATCTCATGCTAAGCCTTGCACACAAGGATGTTATATAAAAATAGGACTTTTTCCATCGTTGTGGGATCAATATCACAGATGGCCATGCAGCTTACTTATCATTTATTGTTAAGGCTTTGATGGAGCACTAAAAATATGAAAATTAAATAAATGACTAATGTCATTAAGCCAAATCAACACGGTTATAGGATTAATACAGTGGCATTAATATATCTTTTGATTATTGTCTAATGTTGACTACATCGCATTCACAAAAGAAAATGTGAAGAGCATTTCGTAGCCAATCTGATGATTCTCTGCTTAGATGTTTGCCCTTACTTGCGAGCTCCTCTGTAGTTTTGAACTGAAGCAGTGATTTAAGTAAACGCTGGGGGAATGGGGGATTTTACGAAATGTGACCACTTGTACTTATTCTCGCTGCATTTGCCTTGCCAGATTTCTCTACTTACTGCTGGTGGGCGCTTTTATGTCATTATGGAAATGAAACATTTGGTGCACAAAACAACATAAAACAATGTTTGCTGTTGCACAGAAGCTCACAATTATGCTTTTATTTTTTTTTCACTGCCTCAATATACATTGAAATTAATGCATTTATCAAATTGCATTTTATTGCTGCTTCACTTTGTGGCCAACAACACTTCTTAAAGTAAAATTAATATGAAAAAGATTTGGCTTCTTTCTTAATTACAATCAAGCAAAGGTTGTGATTGCCATCTATACCAACTACATTTTATCCACAATGCAGGGCGGTTAAGAAGAAAAAATTCTTAGTGAACTTTTTAGCAGCTATGGGAAGCCATCCTATGACACAGTAAAACTCTGCACTCCATCACATTATCATCTCTATCACAGCCCTAAGCTCAGCCTATTCCTCATTCTGTGCCTTAAACAATATAGTTCCCAGCTTATCTCCATTTCTCCACTGATGACAAATGCTCTTGTGGTTTACACAGACTCATACTTAATTTACATAGGCTTGCACTGACTAAGGGCCTTGAGGCAACAGAGATCGCAAAGGAGACACTTGGCTTATCTTTGCTAATTAGCTCAGCACAAGTTAGCGCCTATGGCTGTGAGAGAAATTCTGAATGGTTATCTAAAAAAAACAGCAACATATATAATACTATACACAAATACTGCCATTTAAAGGCAGTCTGAGACAGCAGGAGGCGACTGCCCTTCAGTAGCGTAATGTTTACAAGAGTGGTAAATAAACAAGACTTCTTTCCCCTTGCCAACAGAATTACATTATATCTTTAAGATATATTAATAGGGAATAATATAAATTATATTTGTATGTATTATATTAACTCTAACGTGATGGCACAACACGCAACAGAGAGGAGCAACGTGTGCCTGCAAGGAGAGTACTGAATGTAGACAGCGAAACGGACACTAAAATATCGATCCCATACCAATACTAACATTGGTATCGAAAATATTGATATTTGGATGGGTATAATATCTTCTTATCTGTTGGGGGCTTTATTAAAAGTAGTAGCCATAAGAAATCTAAAATTATGATTGTTGTTTTACTATCCTGCTTGAAAGGCGACAAAAAGATTGACAGGTTAAAATGTGCATTTCCCACTAAACACTGGGAAATGTTTGACTGCATGAATGTGTTTCTTGTTTCACTAAGCAACATGAGAGAAATTACTGCTTACTTTTTATTGTCAATGAAAACTGTGACTGCTAAGAGTTAGAGGTTAGATAAGGGAGGTTTAATACACTTTCATTTCAACATGCCCTGCTTCACACTTACACATACTCTGAAGTTAATCATGAACAGTATAAGAGATGTGCAGCATGCCGAGTTAATTATTGATTACCAATCTTGGCACTGACTTTCTGGGTTGGATGGTGTTTTATTTAAAAGCTGCTTGAACATACACAGCATATTACCCAATAGCCATTCTCCTAATGAGTGCTTGTTTTTTAGGAAGTTAGCTTTTTACAACCTTCCTAATTACAAAAACTCTCCTTAGATGTAATACCATGATTCCTACAGGTGACAGTCACAATCACTCAGAAGGCAGGTTTTAGTCTAAAGGATTTTATGAATAGAAAATGCTATTTGAAATGTCTGACAATATATGCCATTTTTTCACTGTGGAGTAAACTGACAAATAAAGTGTTCCTTAAAATGTGCCTCGTTTGGAATGAAGCCGAGCTAGCTTGTTTTTCTACAGATTGGCCACATATGTGTGGAGAAAAAAAATTAATAATATATATATATATATATATATATATATATATATATATATATATATATATATATATATATATATATATATATATATAGTATTATTGTTTCCTTATTTAGTAGGCATACTGCCTTGCCCTTAATTTCAACTGTATCATTATCGGCAGCCCTGATTAAGGCAATGGAAGCAACAGTCATATTTTACAAACGTCAACAAATCTTTTTCCCACAAGAAATTAACTAATTTAAACAAAGCAATGTAAAAGCAGAGTCATACATTCTTTGCATACATTCAGGTTGTGATGTCATAATGTAAAGAATTTTTATAACACAAATATTTATATCACAAATATTGTCACCCATTTTTATTTTCTTGTGTACAAAATGCACAAAGTCATCAAAAACCTGGTTTATGGCACTGTTACGAGGACGTCGATGTGGGAGGCGGATACACTCACATATGTCAGAACTACAATAAAGACGATGACGGAAAATCTAACACTAAATGAAATGACGGACTGGAAACAAGATGATGGAATAAAGATCACTGACTTAACACTCTCAGAACAATGAAGAATGAAAACGCGACGGGGATTGGGACACAACAGAAGGTATATATGGGACACATAACAAGGAACACCTGATAACACTTAGTAGAAAACGCAGACTTGAAACAGGTGGAGACAAGAACAGACACGTGACCAGACGCACATGCCATGACAGGACTAAGTGAACAACAACATAAACAGACAAAACGAGACAGGGCGTGACGGACATACTTTGCAGGATCTGCCTCATCACTCATCACTGATAGCTTATCCAGGTAAGGTGCTGCTTCTACAGTGCATGATTGAGCTCTGCTGCTAAGTTGGAACTGAGTTTGTGTCTAAATGTTTTCTTTTGGAGTAAATTTGGCTATCACACTAAGTTTTGGGTCTCACTAAGTGGGATGGATAGCAGGGGTCAATTTAATCGATGTAGGCCTTGAGTTCTTCTCAAAGCTGTTTGTTGGTAATGGCTTTGGCAGGCTTCACATGCTTCTGAACCTTGGTGGTGTGGACAGCATTGGATTTTTTTGTGTTTTTTCAAATATATTTATAATTTGAATGAGCAGGCAGTACAGTGGGCTTTGTGAGAAAAACCTTTCACAGCTTTTCTACGTGAAACACTTTTAGATTTCATGGCACATTTATGGATTGTCAGAGAAACCATTAAATAAAGGGAGGATCTGTTAAATCTTTTAATGTTACCACTAAACTTCAGGGAAAACAGGGGCTTATAGAAGGCCGCTGTCAACATACCCGTTCCGCTTATTTTGTCTAAGGCCTCAGATCTAATATAACGCTGCCAATATATTCATTTTATTTTCATTAGGCAGGGAGACTGTGGAAAGATCATCTATTTTGAGTCATTGGCCCTGGGGGTAGACAGTGCTGATCACTCAGATTATTGTTAACTGTGGGGTTGCTCTGCATTGTGTGGCATCTATGATCATCAAGATAATGCACAGTTCCTGATATCTCCCATTGCTCAGAATCTTAATGTTTCTGCAGTCTCTTATTGTGTATTTTCACAAAAGCCTCAGAATGTAATTTCAGAATCATATTTTCCATTCACAGTTGTTTACCATGAAGCTAGAGATGAGTGTATGAAGTATGGTTTTACCTTAGGGCACGAAGGCATGTTGCAGAATTATTTAGCAGAGGAGAAGCATGTTTCTATACAGTTCACTTTACTAAGAAATATGCTAGATTTAATTTAGCCCCTTCAACCCCTGGGCTTGTGACCTAGTTATTTTTCAGTAACTATTCTGCATTATCCAGTAACTACTATGAAGCTTATGTGCAAGTCTGAGTATGCAAATGGTTTTGCACATCTTCACATATTTGACTTTCTAAATGAAACTTTAATACACAGTTTTTGCTGAATTTAAAAATATCAGCACTTGTTCATAGGTCATATTCATAGGTCGTCTGGCATGCACAGCAGGCCTGAGATCTAATCACAGATTTTCAGTAATATTCTTTCTCCACTCCAATCTTGCTGATGTTTTCATTTGGTTTTTATTTGTTTAGTTATTTGTTGTTTGCTATTCACAGTTAAAAACAAGTATTTTTTCTCTCGTCAGATGTTTGATACGCTTGAAAAGAACCCAAATCACCTAACAAAGCGACAAAAGTATTTGTATGGCAGATTGTGAGCATGGCAAATGAGTGGTGTCTTGGCTAAATGCTAAAGCTTTCCCACACAAGTACCACTCCTCCCCAATCCACATGCAAAACAGATTTGCCCCACTTAATGAGACACCCTCTGAGACGTGTTGAAAGTGCTCTGGTTATAGGTAATTCTATTTTACAGCACATAAAAATAGCTTTTCTTTTAGGGGCGCCAGTAGCAGTTAGCTGTATACAGAGAGCCAGTGCGCCCGACATTGGAGGTTACCTGAAGCTGTTAGCTAGTGGAGCTATTTAAGGATAGTTATTTATGTAGGGACGAACAACGTTAAACTGCGGCAATCAGAAATAACAAAGGGTAATATTAAAGAGATGTGTAAATTTGCCTATGCGATATCCGAAGCTGTAAAATGCAATGGTCCTATCCCAGTTCCATGTGGTGTTGAAGCAGGTTATGGTTGCTGACCTGCTGGTTGTCCAAGTGGTAAAACAGTGTGGGCTTTATAGATAATTGTTCTGTTTTTAAGGCAGGGCTGGTCTTTTTAATCCACCCCTTGCTTGAGGCTGCTGCCCTCATTTATTGTAGCACAGCACACAGCCATAGCTGTCTGAGTAGGACAGAATTGAACAAAACTTAAGAAATCTGCGAAAGGTTTGTTTTGCTAATCTAATTATTGTTAAGCCTGTTCAACAAATTTGGAATGACCGCACCTACTTATTATAAGATCATATACCTTGTAAAAGTATTTTGACTTCTAAAATTTGTTAAAGCTACACAATCTTTTCATCCCCTATCTGTGAATCATTCCCCGTGCCACTGACTGCTTTTTTGTCTCGGTGTGCCGTTCCTCGCACTGGAAGTCAAACAAAACTGAAAGTTTCTACATTTAAAACAGTGATTATTCAATTTAATGACCGTGACATTTATTGTTCATATTAAACTGTTTACAAATCTGTTGATAGAACAGCATTATCGCCTAATGTGTCAAATAAGCTCTGAGATCTAAAAGAAACAGCACTACATGAACTGAAAGAGCTTTTGGGATAATATTCTATGGACTGGTGAATCAGAAGTGGAGTTTTTTGGAAGACATGCTTCCGCTTACATCTGGTATAAAGCTTTTTTTATAATTAAAGGAACCATGAATTCTGCATTGTATCATCAAATCCAGAAGGTGGAGTGTGGTTGAGTTATGCAGCAGGACAATAATCTGCGGCCCACAAGCAAGCTCATGTCTGAATGGCTCGAAAGAAACTAAATAAAGGTTTTGAAATGGTCTTGTAAGTCTTGTAATATTACTTTATACCTCAAGTACATGAGTCACTGTAGTGTTAATTCAGTCCATCATGAAAGGATAAAGAAGTAGCACTGCACTGATGTTTTCTGACCTGGCAGTCATGTTAAATATATTGCTCCTGGTTAGAATATATGAGGACAAGTACACAATTTTAGGAACTGGACGGAGGAGGGACTGTGCATTTTCTGGTGATATGTTGTCCCCTTGTATGCATTTGACATTTGGTTGCAGTATCTTTTAAGTTCAGTCAATACATCATAATTTTACAATTGTAGGTGGTGTAAACCTCCACATAGAAGAGGTACCTTCTTTTCACTAATAAAATCTATAAAATCAAATTTTATCAGTGGTGTCCAAACTATAGCAGACAACTGTTAGTATGTATATAATTATAAGAGTAGGAAACTTCAGTGTCGTCCCAACTCAAAATATGGCTATTATTATTATTAATAAAAACAATATAAATACAGTTGTTATTATTATAACAAATAGTTATTATCTGCTGCATTTAAACAGCTTATAAATATAGACTTTAGGTAGGTGATTCCCCATCAGTATCAGTATCAGTATCTGTGATACTGGCCCTGTAATACTTGCTATCGGTTCGATACCAAATTTTGCAGTATTGCGCACCACTACCTTTTACCATATAATTTGACATTTTTTCAATTTCAAATTTATGTTTATATCCCTGATTACTAGATATTCAACAGTTACTAGAGGTGCAAAAATGCAGTAATGCATGAGGCAAGGATCCGAATGTGGAGATTCAACAACCTTGTTTTTAAATTTAATAGACTAATTAATTATGATAAATTTACTTTTATTTTATGACAAAAGGTTTAATTTTCCTTAAAATCTGTACCTGCTTGACAGAACCTGTGGATCAGGCTCTCTCTCTTGGCAGTCTGCAGGTTGAAGTAGTCGTCCTCCTCATGGGGCGTATGCAGGTAGAGGGGGATGTGCTGAAAGATGATGACATGGCGCGCTGAACTCTGGGCGGCGTTCTGCAGCTGCTGCTCCAGCCAGGCTTCATGAGCCTGCTCCAGCTGGGGGCAGCTGGATGCATCAAAGAAGAGCTGAGAGTTTAGCACCAAAAACAGCACCCCACCCACCCAGAAACTGAAGTAATCATCACCCCAGCAACAGCAATACTGCTCCACTGTGTCTGGTGTAGGTGTGTTACCCAGGTCGTGGTTGCCACTGACAAAAACAAGGGGTATGTTTGGATTGATGTCCAGAAGAACCTCTTTTAGGTCCCTCTCCTGCTCTTCTCTGAAAGGGGAACCTGAAGTAGATTAACACAGATTAAGAGTTATTATTTTCATCTTGCTGTTCTAGGGTTAGGGTTAGGGTTAGGGTTCTAATTCAGTAAACAAATATTTCATTACATATATTTTTACACATCAATGAATTAGCAAGTCAACCCCCTCCTGGCCTCTTGCAAACACACGTTTAGTTTATATGAATTTCAGCATCAATAGAGTAGAGAAAATCGTGTATTACATTAAGTTAATTCTGAGAAATCTTTATATAATACTGCGTAACATTTTTGGGAAGTATAAAGCAACTGGAATGTGCTAGTATGCGTTCATGTTTGTTTCGCTTTAAAATATGCACAAAGAAGTGACTTGTGTCTGTGCTAATAGATCCTCTTTGCCAGGAAACTGCTAAATATGCATGATTTAGCTCCAAAGCCATATGTATATGGTTTATATCTGCATCGTTAACACAGAGGCACTTAGGAATTCAGTTAGATTTCTGTGGGAAACCGCATATTCATATTTTTTCCTCATTATCCAATTACAACACTTAAAATGTACAAAAAAACCTAACAGCTGTCTTAAGACAGTGTGTCGCAAGTCAAGAAGCCCCAAGCAGCTTCTACTATACCCTAACTGCTTACTAATGCCCTGTAACAAACCATTGTTTTAGGAGCAAACATTGTATAGAATTTAATACATAATGTTACCTGCTCAAAAAAACACTTAAACAACACAATATAACACCAAGTAAACCAAACTTCTGTGAAATCAAACTGTCCACTTAGGAAGCAACACTGATTGACAATCAATTTCACATGCTGTTGTGCAAATGGAATAGACAACAGGTGTTCCAGTATCTGGAACCAGATACCAGTATCCCTCAGGTCGGCGTTTCAGCCAGTTAAGGATCAAGACCTCCAGACTTCAGAGAAACTTCTTCCCACACGCCATCACACTCATGAACAGCTGAACATCACAATACTACATTATGGATACAGTGTACTACATACATCCATATCCAGATGTTCTCTCACTCTTCTTCTTTGTACTGCACTTTTATTTATCTTATAGAGTTTCAGAACACTCTGTACCACCGTCTCAACCAGTGACTCTACTGTTCTTCATATTTATATCTATTTAATTCAGTCTGCACTGTTCTTTACTGCTGCACTTGGCACTTTACTTTTAACATACAACTCTGCACATGTTAAGTTTACAGGTGTGTCTGTCTGTGTATGTCACTGTGTGTGTGTGTGTGTGTGTGTGTGTGTGTGTGTGTGTGTCTGTGTGTGTCTATGTGTCGTCTACTGTGAGCTTCTGTAACCAAACACAAATTCCTTGTATGTGTAAGCATACTTGGCAAATAAAGTCCGATTCTGATTCTGATTCTGAAATTATTGGAAATTAGCAAGACACACTCAGTAAAGGAGTGGTTCTGCAGGTGGGGACCACAGACCACTTCTTAGTACTTATGCTTTCTGGCTGAGTACTTATGCTTTCTACCTCCGCCTTTGTGCAAGGAGGAATAGGAGGAGCTCTGCCAGAGCCCTGCAAAATGACCTCCAGCAGGCCACAAATGTGCATGTGTCTGCACTAACGGTTAGAAACTGACTCCATGAGGATGGTATGAGGGGCTGACGTCCACAGATGGGGGTTGTGCTCACAGCCCAACAAGCTTGGCATTTGCCAGAGAACACCAGGACTGGCAAATTCGCCACTGGCGCCCTGTGCTCTTCACAGATGGTCTCCTGAGGAGATCCCTAAGGAGACTATGAGCCACCTCATCAGGAGCATGCCCAGGCGTTGAAGGGAGGTCATACAGGCATGTGGAGGCCACACACAATACTGAGCCTCTTTTTGACTTGTTTTAAGGACATTGCATCAAAGTTGGATCAGCCTGTAGTATTGTTTTCTACTTTAATTTTGTGTGTGACTCCAAATCCAGGCCTCCATTGGTTAATAAATTTGATTTCTATTGATGATTTTTGTGTAATTTTGTTGTCAGCACATTCAACTTTGTACAGAACGTATTCAATGTAAAAGTATTCAATGAGAATATTTCATACATTCAGATATAGGATATGTGTTTCCTTTATTTTTTTGAGCAGTGTATAATAATTCACGCACAAACAACATGAGGTAACATCAGCATTTTTAACATAAAATTGTTCATGTTTTTCTTGGAAGTAGAAACATTAGTGAAAAAAGAACATTAACCAATAACAGCCGAAGCTGTTACCACCCTCTTCTTCTCTTAGGAGTCATTATAATTTTAGCAACACTCTCCAACATGTCTTTGTAGTTGCCTATTTTTGTTATGGCTGAAATCAGTTTAATGCAGACAAAAGATACCCAAGAACCCACTGTCAGGCATTTCACAAACAACAACAACTCATATAACTCTATATTTACCTCAGGTCATTCCAGTCATCAAACATAAACACAAACTAGACATGTGTCATGGATTCAAAGGAAAGAAATATATTTTTACCCATAAGGCAAGAGAGATGTCTAAACAGAGTCCAACCACATTTCTCTAGAGAAAAGACAGACTGTGAAATGCAGAGTTTTGAAGCTCAGTAATAACAGCCTTTGTTAGCTCCTAACATGACAAAAGAGGCATCTTACTAAATCCCTAAGGAACATTTGAAGCTTGATGAGGAAAGAGGGAGAAATTAAGGGTGCTGTTGCTGGCTAGCAGAGACTCTGTGGAGGGTGAGCAGCAGGCTAGAAATCATTGACAATTTGGCTGTATGACAACAGATAGCCAATTATGAAACACAATACCACACGACTAGCCTTTTCAGTGATTCTAATTCAGTGTAAATTGTGGAATACTAAAGGTGAGGCAAGTTTCGGGCCCCCCCAAATGAAGAGGAGTTGGATTCTGCAGGGAAGTCAAATTCACTAACCTGCCTATTGTGTTGAGCTAAACAGAAAAGCTTTGTTAATTTTTATAGGTCACATCAAATCATATTGTGCCATAAACAGCATCGACAAGTCTGTGTGACCTTAATCAAATCCTGGATGTGGTTTGAATGGGTTGCCAGAAGTTTTTGGCATGTATTTACGTAAACGAATCAGCTGACAAAAGAACAAAATTTAAATGCCAAACATGTCTCAGCTTATCAGTTACACATGGAGCAATTTTTTTTAGCAAAACCATTCTTTTAAATGCATGATACCACAGTTACAGCATGTATGTAGCAAGACTTCTATTCTGATTTCATGAATGAGCTACAAATTTAGAGCATCCAGAGACATTCAGGAAAAAAGTGCACAAATGTCGCATCATTACTGAAATGCTGGTATACCACATTCTGTGTTTACCACATTCTATGATATTATGTTCATTTCTCCAATAAACAATAAAGAGTTTCTTATTTGTGCATGTCCCCAACTACAATGACAGAGATCTACTGAAAATCTTTGGGCCCTAAAACCTAATAACACCTTTATTGAGTTCCTTCAGTTTTGGAGATTTTGCTTTCTATTTTGCAAAAGTCTTGTAAAACTAAAAAATGTTTTGTAGTAATCTAAGACTTTTTTAAGCTGGTAAATTTGAAAGGATTTTGCTTTGTCAGGGGTAGAGTGCATCCAACAGGTCCCAGCCAGTGACAAACCCCAAAGAAACCCATTAAAAGCTCCCTCAACAGAGATGTCTGTCAGATAAACACACTAGGCTAGGCCTCTTTCATAAATCATTTCCCTCCAGTCATGCCCACTGTTGTGCCGCAACTCCTAGGAGAACTTTTATCTGCTTTCAACACCAATTAAAGGGCTAACATATTAAAAAAGATGGGGAGTAGCAAGGAGAATATAAGCTCTTTGCATTTCTCCCTTCTCCTGATTTTAAAGCCCACAGGCATGCTGGACTTTGTAGTCCTCATTAGAACAGTATCAGGTTCAGCGCTCTCTTAATCTAATCATATCTCCACATACTCTCTTTCTGTATGCCAGAGGCAGTCCTTGACATGAAACCCCAGACTGTGCTTAGATATCACAGTGGAATCCATCAATTACAATGCAAAACTTCACCTCTTTTACATATCTCTTTACATATCTCATGACAAGACAGAAACACAGGAAGGAAGACGACAGAAGTAAAGGCAGATCTGGCCAAAATGGCCAAGGTAAATGTAAATGTTTAGTGAATGTTAGAATGATGCAAAGTGCCAAAATCAAATCCTTTCTGACTGCATTTAGCATAGCACAGAACACATTTTTTAATGACTACTTTTTAGGGGCATTTAAAACCCCATAAACCCTAAAGATGCATATGTGGGCACGCACTATGAAATTTCCCACTTATAACTATGCATTTTGCATATTTATTTTGCAGTTGTTAAAAAATATAATGTATAGTAGACACTAACCTATGAAGTCAGTAAGATTAATAACTGAACTAGTTTTGTATGGTTTTGGTGTTCTGAGTATTCTGTTTTAGTATCCATGTATCTAGACCATCTGAATGCTTAATTCATGGTAACCACCACTATACTATGAAGTAGGGCTGGGCGATATGGGGAAAAAATCTTCTCATGATAAATTTTTTCATATCATTCAATATCAATATATTACGATATAAATCAAATCACTATAGCCTTTTTACTTTAGGTGAGAAGTGAAGATAACAAAAGTTCTAAAATTTGTTAAATTGTATTTATTTTCTATCAGAAGATAGACAAATGTACAACTGCATTTCAAATGAATTATACACACACATATACATATACATGCAAAGATGGCCACGCCTACTGAAAGCATAGATTTATAAAGAGCGCGAGCTGCAGCTACAAACAATCGCTCGTGTGCATCTAAAGTTGTTGGGAGTACTTCACACAGAAGCACAACAGTGTGGTGATCTGTTAGCTCTGCACAGTGTAGATGATCACAACAGTACAACTGCTATTCATGAGCACTTTAAGAACAAACATTCCATAGCGCTTTGTCAACACAGTGGCAAAACAGCACCTGTTTACCTGTTTTTCTTTTCTTAGTTAGAAACTTGTTTCTATCAGTAGTAGTCACTTGAAATGTCTCATTGCTAACCGTTTCTTAAGCATTCACTGTAGATACCTAAGGCTTTTCACGATACCGCGGAAGCTTTAAATCACATGTTGTTGCCGCTATGCCGACACTGTGTTGTGTGCTTCAACCAAACATGAAAAGGCTGGAACTTCGCATTGGCTATTTGCATTGTCTCTCAAAACATGGACAGAACTTAGTTCCATCAACTTTCTATTGACTACATCTTCTAGTTCTATTGAGAAAATGTTATTTTGCGATAATTAACGTTATCGTTTTATCGCCCAGTCCTACTATGACTAACTGTTCTATCTAGGAAATCTAGCCTGAATGTCTAGAGCTTAAATTACCAATTATTAAAGAACTCATGAAAGTGTACAACAAAAATAAATGTCTTACATAAACATTTACTTATGGGATACAGCAGCTTCCCATTATTCAATTTTTTTTACAGGAAACAACTGATGCCGAAACAAAGATGCAAAAGACAGGCCAAGCCCAAATAAAACCACGCATGTCTTTCAATTGACTTCACAGCAAAATCTCCACAAAGCTGTTTTGTCTGAGCGCTTCACAGAAGAGAGGAAATGTCAGAGGGGGTTGTGTTGATTTCTGGGTGGGAAAGAGAACTTGCGTGACGGACGGGCTATGTAATGCTTCTGCCACAGTCCGCCTGCTCCCAGGTCCTGACAGTAATGGGTGTTGACGCTGGGCCATTTAAAGGTCCCCAGATCCCTCCAAGAGAACCAGCTGTGCCATTACAGCCTCTACTCATAACCAGTCTTACAAATTACACCGATCAAGCCACGCACCGCCTCAGGGCTCATATTAAATTAAGGAAAATGACACCATAAAGCCTTCAAAGGAGAATTATGTGAACTTGCTTATTATTTGGTGAAATAAATCTAGGTTGATTATAGCTAGAAATCTGGCACACTGATTATTATTCATTCCCATTCAACACAGACTAAGTAATAATTTCAATTATAATTATACTATACTTGTATATAATATTGTACAATTAACTATGTTTCATTTTTAACTGTTAATTAACAAGAGTGGAATTCACCAAAAATGGCCCCATTACACAATATAACTGTAAGAGCCAGTTAAGGGATAATTTATTGATAGTAATAATTTAGTTTAAAAGGTTAAAATATGGTGAAGATAAATTAATTTAAGAATTCATAATTATTGTATTTTCTAATTTTCTAAATTATTGTATTTTTTCCACTGCATGCACATTAAGGTCAGACGGCAGTAGGAGACACTGGAAGAAACACAGTTTTTGGACTGAGCCATACTGAGTCCAGTGTAATGTCTACTTTTGTGTTTTATGAGTAAATCTTTAAAGTAAACTGCATTTTGTTATACTGTCAGCAAAAGGTGGTACAAACAGACTTGCAAGATACGAAGCGCCATTACAATAACGATACTCAAGTCGCAGTGCAAATTTGTTGCAATTTTAAACATTTTGGAATACACTGATTTTTTCAATTTAAGTTTATTTGTATAGCACTTTTTACAACAATGTTGTCACAAAGCAGCTTTACAGAAGTTTTGAAAACAGACAGTTACAACATACATCCTCCTGTGAGCAAGCCAGAGGCAACAGTGGCAAAGAATGGAGGAAGAAACCTTGGGAGGAAACAACACTCACAAGGCGAAACCCATCCACTGGTCAAACAGTACTTACAGTTTAATAAACTAAATACCAAAAAAAAGAGTCTCTGTTTGGTGTCTGGATGGCAAAGGTTTAGAAGCTGCACAGGTAGAGGCAGTGTCTCACTGAGTCTTTATGTAAAGTTGGCATTGGCGTGAGCTAAAACAGTCCCAACCTATTTTAATGCTGGTGCATCTGGATGGCACAGTAATGTAATTGAGGGTGTAGCAGTTGGCACAAATGGACAGAAGAGCTGATAACATATGTTCAATTGCATATTGTGTCCTCAAAGGAATACTTTGCGCCTGTGTATCAATATGATATTGCCATTCAAAATATTGCGATAATATGATGTACAGTTTTCTTTCCAATTATTTTCGGGAAATAATACCCCTAGGAAATAATTTAATGCATCATGTCATGTCAAAGGTTTGATATGATTTTGATTACTTTGCTCCAAATAACGTCTTAAAAATACACTGTATACAACAATGGGTGGAGGAACTATTTTGGAAGAGATTTTTACATTACATAACAGTCTGAATTTTGGGGTATTCGAATTGTAAGGTCGCAGTCACCTGTTTACTAGGTAGCCTAGGACACACTCCACACGCACCCCTACATCACCATGGCAACCTAGACATGCCTCGCACACACTCATGTCTCCATGGCTACCCATCACTCACACATGTATCCCATTAGTGCTGGCGGCAGCTCTCATTAGCACAACCCATTTAAGCTAGCCACACGCTAGCCTCAGCGTGTGGCGTTGTTTTCAGTAACCTGAAACTGTGAGGATCAGATCCTACCTGTCCGTGGTCTCTAGGCTGGTGTGCTCTCAAGGTCTTTTCCGAGGTTAAACAAGCTTGGTATTTCCACAGCGGAGTCCCGTCTACCTCCCTGGAACCCAAGAGAACCCGCAGACTCCAACACCCGCCTCATCACCCACCTCCAAGCGGCTTAGCCCCACTAAGGCGGTGCCCGAAGAGTGAGGTCGGTGCCACCACAGATCCACAAACTCCAATCTCAGTATGGGTTCGTTTCCCCGGCTCCTCAAAGACACTATTACGTTTAAAGACTGCGCAGTGTTTTCCCCGGCCCCCGCCTCTTTGTGTTGCTGCTGCGCAGTCCATTGAAAGTCGCCATATGGCGCGCTGCTCTAACCTGTCCACACAGGGCTGAATCTGGATCTTCTTTCACCGTGGGACGCGAGTGCTGCTCTGGTTCCCCAGGACCATCAGACAAACGCAGGAGGAGCAAGTGAGGCTCTTGATCTACACCGGCGATCCATTATCTCCATCCAGCCTGCCCTCTGGATTAGCCGGTGGCTATCACTAGCCCTCCTGCCTCCAGCCCTTTGGACATTCTCGCTTTAGCAAGCCTTTGAACTGTTTTTGTTGACTTTTGATTTGCTCTATCGCATTAAAAGCCTTGCACATGGATCGCATATAATCGATTCCACAATTAATGGAGCTGAATTGCCATATTTAGTATCTAATCTAAACCATCTAATCTTTACAAACTCTTTACAAAATGATTATCTAACCATAGCAATCTTTTTAGATGATTCTGGCACTGTTTTAAAAAAGAAACTATAGATTTCTGGGAGAAAAATTAAGGCAGAAGTTATTCTTAGCCAGAAGGTATTGATCCAGCGTGTGGATACACAGATACATGACAAGCGTGGTCTTCAGAGGCTCTATTAAACGGTCTCTGTGCATAGCTGGTTGGACTGAGCCAATTAGAAAAGTTCAAGAACAGTGGCAGGAGGTGCTGGAGGCCATGTGTGTGACATGCACTTTTATATAGCCACCATCTGAGACTACACAGAAAATAACATTATAAGACTTACAGAACAGCTATTTTCCAAAAAAATATTTCCCCTGCTTAGCCATTTCTATGACAATAAAAGAAAGGTCTAATACCATATGTACATATTTTTCCAGATACATTTCATATAGATTCATATTCCATTGATGATTCTCAAAATATAAGTTTGGGGCAAAAACAAGAGTTTGAAACACAGTGCAACGAATCATTAGACTCATGCAGATTATTTCAATCCATACGCAAGGCTTTATTAACACCACAAGGAAGAAAATGTGAAATAAGCAGTCAGGCATAGACATCGGACGCCCGTTTAGTGCCGGGAATACTACCAATCTAGGTCCTGTCTGGACAGTTCAACAAAAGGGTTTAGTTCCTTGCGTAGCTCTTGAACGTGCCAGTAGAGGATCCCTGTAAGGTGTCAATGCCTAACAAACCTGTGTCAAGACCCATGGGGAATAGACGCCAGGGGTGTGCTCAGAAGGTGGGAGGCTCATGTTTAGGCGGTTCAGCAAGTCCAGCAGCCTCAAACACTCCAGGGGGGGCGGCAGGTCCCCGCCGTGGAGAGATGCAGTTACTGGACTAATGGGAAGCCTGAGTGCAGTGCGTGGAGAGACTACATGCTGATGAGCTACAGGTGTATGATTCTGAAGGTGTGAGGGTGTGAGGGTGTGTGTGTGTGTGCTGGGATAAGGGGAAGGGAGTAAGACCTCTGGTGGCACTGCACTGCTTACACACAGATGTGCATGTCAGAGGATAAAACATTTCTTGGAGGTTTATCTAATTACAATCATTACAATCAAACCTTTGTAAAAAAATTTACATGACATGATACATTAAATTATATTCTAATGAATAGTCGAATAATAGGGGTGGGAAAAAAATCTATATATCATATTAAGGGAATATTTTGCATGGAAATATCATAGTGATACACAAATGCCAAGTATTCCTAAATAAAAGGTAATTATTTTCACGTTATCAGCATATTGCATAATATTAAAAATGTGTAAAGTGTAAAGATACACTAGATATAGATATAATACAAATATGCAGTTATGCAGTCGGCAGTGCAAATATACAATAAAAAGCAGCAGTACTATTTATATGGATAGACCGTATACATGATGTATAATATAATAGGCATAGTGTAGTAATAACAGTATAGTCATTATTATATATAGTTAACAGTATAGTTATAAAACATACAGATAAATCTGAGAAAATAAACAAATTATATGATTCAGTCTAAAAACTGATGACTGCTGTAGGGGTCCGGAGTATAACAGTGTCACAGGATTATTTTTGAGAGGGGGCCTTCTCTCTGCCACTCTGTGAGACACTCCAGCTCTGTTCCCAGCACAGGACTAGCTTTCCTTAATAGTTTAGTCGACCAGTGTCCCTTTACTCAATGCTATTAAAGACTAAAAATATTGCGGTTAAAGGCTATTTTACCAGACTCGCTATTCGGCTAACCAACCAAGAGACTAGGAAAAAGAAAAGAACTACCACCTGTCTGTAACCTGAAATGCTGTCCCTTTGTGGTGTAAAAGGGACATAGTTCTCCACTATGTGTAAATTTAACTTGCTTGGAGCTACAGAGCGTGGTCAGCTTACCTGCGATTTACTTCACACCCTTGGTGACGGTAACTACTGTTCTGGTCACGACTGCTCGGGGCCAGCTCCGGCGAAGACGCCTTTACTTCAGGCAGTTAAGTTTTTGTCTTTTGCTGGTGAAGGCCAATGAAACTATAAAACACTATGTAAAGGGGGAAACTCACGCAAGAATGCATCGGCAGGGACACATAGGACGCCAGCATGCCTCCAGGCACACCATTCCAGCAGTCCCCCCCGTCATGATTCAAAGCACTTTTAGTAATCACAGGTAAGTGACGTCATCAGAGTTACTTTGGAATATCAGTGGCTGCCCTTAACCATGTGACCTACCTAACCGAACAATGCTGCTTCCCCAACACACTACAGCAGAGAAGAGGACGCTGGCTACTCTGTGGGTCTAGCAGCACGCTCCAGTCAGTTTCCAACCGTAGTCCTGGAGGGCTTCTTCTGCCTCAGGAGACCAGACTCAGAATGAGCCTGTGGTGGTGGGCTGCCTCAGTAGCAATGGTTTGTATTGAAGCTGTAGGAGAACCAGATTGTGATCTGATTTCCCCAGCCACGGTAATGGGGCTGCCCTGTATGCGTCCCTCATGTTAGCATAAAGTAGGCTAGTGGTTCTGTTCTTCCTGGTGGGACAGTCAACAAACTGATGAAAAGCAGGGAGAATGGTGGAGTGAATGGCGTCACACGCTGCCTGTGTGTACGCCCCTGGAGGAATATAAACACAGGTAAAAATGCTGTGTGAGAACTCCCTAGGCATGTAATATGGACGGCGGCTCACTGCCAGGAGTTTGATGTCCTGACAGCAGATAATCTCCTTCACCTTTACATGTCCAGGGTTGCACCATCTGGTGTTAATAAAAAGTGCGAGCCCAAAAAGGCCTATTGGTGGGAGAGCACCTGGCGCCAGCTTAGCCAGTTTAGTGATTATGGTGGCCTGCTGGAGTGCCTCGAACGCGAACAATGGCAGAGGATAGCGGTCCTTATGGTGATGCTGTTGGGCCCCTGTAGACAATGCAACGGCGCAAGCCCCTATCCTTCTTTTTGACAAAGAAGAAGGTTGCACCCCCTGGGGAGATGGAGGGCTTAATGAACCCCAGTTTCAAAGTCTCCCGAGTATAATCAGCCTCCTTTTTGGAGGTGACAAGGCAAACAGCCGCCCTCCGGGGGGTAGTCCCTGAAAGGAGAGTGATGGAAAAGTCATATTCATGTTCCTCTTTACTGAACACCTCCTTGAGATCCCAATACTTCTGAGGCACCCCAGCTAGGTCGGGGGTGTGGGACTGGGAAGTGTCTTAGGGGCCAACTCGTCTTTCCAACCGATCGCTGCAGCCAACGTACGGAATTTAATAGCATAGTTGGCTACCGAGCATGACCCCTGCTTCAGGGCCATCAACCACACAGAAGACTCCCCTCCTGCAGCAGGGTGATGAAAGGTGTGGCGTAAATTGCCCAGAGGAGGCACATTCGGGGACTCCAGGCTAGGACTTTCCCAGACAGCTGGGAAACTATGTAGGCCACTTCCAATCCAGTGTGACTACTTGGGATTCCCCAAAGCATATCGTGAGGCTGGGGGCTGGTGTGTGTGTGGGAGGAGTGGTGGGGCTCTCCTAAGGTCACCTGGTCTGACCGTAAGGCCAAAACCAACTGAAAGGACTGCTCCGATGAGGTCTGGAGCTGGTCTTCATGGCAACCTAGGAAGGTTTCTTTTTTGAACGTTGTTTTTAATTTTTTGATTCTTATTTTGTTGGGATATTTCAATCCTTCTTTTGTTGGGATATTTCAATCTTTCTTTTGTTGGGATATTTTAATCTTTCTTTTGTTGAGATATTTTAATCCCTCTTTTTTTCCTTTTTTTTTATTTTTATTTTTTTAATTTTTAAAACGACAACTATGACAACTACGGCTACTACGGCTAACATCCATTTCAAATTTACCCACATAAAGTGAACATACACAAATAAAAACATGTGACACTGATGTGGTGTTTGTGCATTAGTGTGTGTTGTGCTGGTACACCTGGATCAGACATAGCAGTGCTGCTGGAGTTTTTAAACACCTCAGTGTCACTGCTGGACTGACAATAGTCCACCAACCAAAAAGAAGAAAAGGATAAAAGGATAAAAAAAAAAAAATAATTATGCCCATAAATAGACAGACTATAGTATGTACATGTAGAACTAATGACAAAGTTTAAATAAAACACATTTTCAAACTGACATCAGTTTTTGTCAGGTTTGATCATTGTTAATGACTGACTACAAGAAAATTGGTTTGGTTGTGCTGTGCATGTAACCGTGCTAAATAATGTCAGCCAGTGCTAAAAACAGCTAATATATAAACACTTACTATTTCTCTCCTTCCTCTGTGTCTTTTGTTTAAATCAGTGCTTTATCTATCATAAATTGACTTTTTACGTTAATTTTTGTTGCTTGGGAGCGCACAAATACTAAAATATGACTCTCTGAGTGCAACATACAGAGTATTTTGGATGTAATGTTGGTTGTCTGGAGCAGATATGATTGAATTCTGTACGTTTGTTAGGATTAGAGATGGAAAGATCGATCAGCTATGTATCGGTATCGGCCGATTTTTAATCAAAATATGCGATCGGTGATTGGTCGATATTTCTCCAATTCAGTTGATCCCGAGAGCCGATCAATGGCGTTAAACAAATAAGCTTAATTTCTGTATTTCCAGCTAGCGTTTCGTTGAAACCCCCTCGACCAGGTCCTTGCAATTCCTATCTGAACCGCTAGGTGGAAACACACACATTTTCATTTTCGACAGTCTGACTAAAGCAGCGGCCTTTGCGTCCAGAGCATTTTTTAAAACAGTAAAATTAACCTTGTCTCATTGGGGAACCAAGACAAAGACATCTAACACTTCTAATCTGATACGTTTTTTAGAGTACATCCGCAGCTGAATACAGTGAGTATCAGCAAACAGCAGAGCTAGCACACGCAGCTAGCACAAAACAGATAAGCCAGAAAACCATGCAGACCAGATCTGACCAGTACGAACAGTACAGCAGCAACAATTCAAGGTCTACATTTGATGACTGCAGTTTTTTTTGTTTAAAGTAACCTTCGTAAGTCTTCGTTTAAGGACTGCAGTTTTGACTGCATTAATTTAATTCGCTTTTTTTGTATTAAATTAAGTGTCTAAATTTAATAATTGCAGTATTGGTGATATTTGTTTGATTTACTTTGTTTATTTACTGCTAATTTTGTTACAAATATTATGCTGTTTCACATGAGCTCGTTAAAAATGGTAATAAACCGGTTTAGACCATGTTTCATGACTTGCTTGCATGTAGCCTTGCCGAGGCGTATACCCCGCACTCGATCAGTATCGGCTATCGGCCAATCGCGTTGAAAGGTGATCGGCGATCGGAATCGGCCACAAAAATGCTGATCGGTCCATCTCTAGTTAGGATTAAAGTGAGCTTGCACAAGGCCATTGTATTTTACAATTAAGTGGCATGCTCAAAGCGACATATCTTCACCTTAGCTGGGCAATACATAAAATCAGCTAACAACTGGAATATACAGATGTGTGTTAAAAGTAATACACACCCCATAACAGCTAGAGCTTGACTGATATATCGGGCTGATATTTGCCATTTTTTAATATATCAGCATTGGCTGATACCCGTTTTTGGTAGCTCAATTTAAAGTCCCTGTGTTACTGGTTTGGTTGAACTTGCTGCTGCTGCTGCATGTAATGGACCCCAAGGCAAAAGGGATGTTTTACTTCTTAGCTCCGGGGCACTTTCTGTAACTGCAGCAAACATGTCAGCTGTGTGGAAGTATTTTTTCAATGCACTTTTTTGGTATTGGTATAAAAAGAAGATGTATACATTCTTTCAGCGATGATATGGCCTGTCATACTGTATTTTTGGGGACTGATAAAAAATATATATATATTTTTTTTTAATTAGATTTTTATATAGAAACTTCTAGCCATCGGCCCTAAAAATCTGGCAAAAAAAATCGGCAGCACATATCGGCCATCGGCTGACCCTGACCTCTACACATCGGCAGCAACTACAGAAAAAACCATATAGGTCAACCTCTAATAACACATATAGCTGATATCAGGAACAGTCACAATGGGCCAATTTGGCTTTTACCAGTGGGTGCTTGGGTTAGCGAGGTAAACTACTTTAGCTAGCTAAAAAAAAGAGCCACGTAGCAATAAACTTTTTTTCCTTCATTAATTTAAGAATTGTAACTCAAAGTTGTCTTATCAACTGCAGCCGCTTTCTCTTCTCTGTTTCTTTTTTACAAGGAAAGCGGAATAAATAAAGCTAAGTAGTTTTTGGTAAGATAACCAAATAAAAGACTAAATTTCTTCTATTAGAGATATGGTGACTGTGGAAAACCATTTAAGTACAGTAAACTCATAGTCAAGAACTCATTTAATAAAGGGATGTTTTAGTAATAAAGGGATGGTCATGGACAGCAACAATACGCAGGTAGGCTGTGTTGATTAAACAATGCTCAATAGGTATTTAGACTACATGACTACATCTGTCAGCTCCTACAAACAACACATTAAAAAAAAGATTTTTTTTTAAATATCACAAGGTAAAATGACCCTTAATAAAACAGGATTATAGAGCAGTTTATCCCACTGAACCTTATTCCAAGAACCTTATTCTGAAGCCATGAGTAAATGTCAACCTGTTTCGATTGGCTTACTGAATCCTAAACTTACCTGGCATTGCATGTACCAAATCCCCACACAAAGCGACAAAGCGTGGTTGCGGCTGCAGTTTATTGATGGCCTGGACAGCCTGCTTGGTGAGCTGGACCTCCTCATACCATTCATCACCTCCTTCATCACAGTCCCCCACCCTCCAGGCCTTCATCAGGCCCAGCTGAGGGTCCGCTGCCTGGATGAAGTAGAATGGCCCCTTCCATTCTTTCTCTTTATCTGAAGAAATACAGGAGAAGACCAATTTTGATGCACAAACTTTTTTATGCACAAACGTCTCAAATGTTTAACACAAAAAAAGAAAAAAAGTAAATATTATAAACATTGCTTTGAAATCTCATAGAAATACCTCATTTTGCTCAATAATCGTATGTATTCAGAACATGTATGTTGGTAATTTATTTAGTTTTTCTGCATTTATGGTGTGATGCTAGCATCTTTTTTACATAACTCAACATTATGTAAGACACTTACAATCAAATGGTTCTGTAATTGTAAAACACTTACTATCAAATAGTTTTGTAATATTCTATTCTACTAGGCTGTATCACGCTTAAATTAGTCTAAATGAAATAATATAAAATAAGAACCTCTGTCACTTATTTTGCAACACACGCCAGGATGACTTCAGCTTATGTTTGAAGACTTTGATGTACTCCGTAAACATTAACCATTCGCTCCCCAGGCCAAAGAGTCCATACACAGAAAGAAGCTGCAAAACTGTTCATTTAGAATACATTGTTTGTTGTCCTGTAACAAATCTAGTCTAAAATAGCAGACACAAACTGTGCGATTTGATGTTGTTGGCTGTGTATTTCTTCAAGTGGCACGGTAGAGTGTATTTTTTTTTAGATTCTGATCTGCAGTGAAAAGTGTAAAAAAAAAAAAGAGCATAAATTTAAAACATGACCATATTGGCCAAAGTTTCAATATTAGAAAAACATTATGCCGTCTCTAAATTTTATATTTAATGTATCAGTCTTACACTGGACATATTTAGCTTTTTCATTTTCAGTGTTATTAATTTCATTTTTGTGGTCTACAAGAATACAAGGGGGCTACAAATTCAGCCCCCATACCACTGTGGCTATTTTTACAATGATGGTGGAACTGCTGTAGCCAAAGTTCGATTCTGAAAGACTGATAAAACAAGTTGGTAGACCCGACTAGAGATCGACCGTTATGTGCCGATATTTGGCATTTTTTATATATTGCCATCGGCAATTGTTTCACACGCTGTTTTTCCTCTCTATCTCTTATCCTCCTTAAAGAACAGCAATTTTACTACAACGCAATAAAATCCTGACTGTGCAATGAGGCACTCTCTGTAACTGTGAACATGTCCGCTGTGTGAAAGTATTTATCAGTGCACTTTCTGTGCAACTTCTAATAATAAATTATGTTAAGTTCAGAAATGTTGTGTGTCCACTTCTTATTAATAGTGTGACATTTTAGCAGCAAATAAAGCAGAAAACTAGATATCGGGCCTAAATATAAGCCAAAAAAAAAATCGGCAGCCCATATCGGCCATCGGCTGACCCTGACCTATAAACATCGGCTATAGAAAAAACCCATATCGGTCGATCTCTAGACCCAACCCGCCTTTACAAGCCAGACTGAAGCACGACATTTCTGCATGGTAAGTTTTAATTTTAATGTTGTGTGTGTGCCAAGCTTGTCAGTAAGTGGACACTATGTTTATGTTACAAGATGATGTCACTTTGTAAAAGAAAAAAGGCTGAAATTCCAATGACATATTTAGGCAGCTGAGAAATGTTTTCTGTGGGAGAGCGCTTTGACCACTCGCAACTTTGCAGACTGTTAACAGGCACAAGCTACATAACCCACTAAAAGAAAAACTGGAGAAGCATAATAGATCCTTCAAATGCACAGTTACAAAAAAACATTTATTTTAATGTTAAGGGAAAAGAAGTTGGAAAATAGTTATGCAAAAATGATTGCTGTTGTTGTGGAGTTTACAGAAAAAAATTAAATGTCAGAAAAAATTATGGGCCATGCAATTATTAAACAAAAAAAAGTGTGCCACTGAGAAAAAAACAAAGCATTTTGGATTGTGGTGGTAAATATAGTTACTAAAATAGGCCTAACAATGTAAATTTAGTACAATATCCCAATGCAGTGTACCTCAAACACCAACACTGCACAACACATCTGTAAAACTGAATGGCAAAATCATATATGTAAAGTTGGCAACTATTATCTGAAATTTTGTGAGTCATACATTTTGAGAAGAATTGGTAGGTCCCCCTACAGTTACTGAGTGTAATTAAGTTTTACACTACTATAAAAAAACCTTATTAAGCAGGCTTTTAGCAGATGACAAGCACAAACAATGAATTACAAATTATGAAGGCTAAGGTTTTATAAAAGAGCTATAATGATTGATCTGTTAACAAAAAGCACTTCATGACATAACTTATTGGATTCACTTGACTAAATTATTTGACAACTATTAAGTTTCTCCATGTTTGATAAGAAACCAAGATAATTCCTGCACAGATAATGAATTGCAGCACCTACTAAATAAAAATCAGAAACAAATCTGTCAAGTTTCGTGATATCACTCCAACTATTAGGACTATTTGTCCTAAACTCCTCTTATATTGGTAACTTTAAGCCACTTTAACCCCTGTAGTAAAATATTTTTGTGAATCAATTTCAATAGCTTTTAAACATTTTAGAATATTGTTTCAAAATAATGTGTGTGTAATTAAGTGCAATATACTTTACATTACACACCTCTCAGAAAATATAACTTGGAGAAACCGTTGACATTACTGCAAGAAAAACACTTTGCCATATACAGTGCATGCAGATAGACCCTGTCAAGGTTTTCATGTTGTCTTAAGTCTTTTATATTTTTCCTCATCAGTCTCCACACAATACTTCCCACTGACAAAGCAAAAACAGAGTAAATAATATCTTATCCTCTGGTCTGATGAAATTAAAATTGAACAATTTGGCTATATTTTTCACTGTGTGTGGAGACCCAGGCGCTGAGCATTACCTCAATAATGTCCTCATTAATGACCGTCTAAAATGATGGTGGCAGAATCATGCTGTAGGGATTTTTTTTTGCAATGCAATCTGAAGCACAGCACCAAGAAAACACAAATTGGATATTTGGGTATTTTTTATGCATTTACAAAACTCTGATTTTGCTTTGTTATAAGGGGTAATTATTGTGTGTAGATTTATAAGAAAAATATTCAATCTATTTTAAGATGAGTCTGAAACATAACACAATGTAAAATCCTAAAAAGGGTCTGAAAACTTTTTATATGCACCACCGGTGGGCATGGGTTAAGGAATTGATACAAGAAGTGTTGTATGTCATTAAATTAATTAAAACTTTAGACTAGCAAATGTTAAAGTTTTGAATATAATATGTGTAGTATTTATTTTTTTTTTAAATAATGTGTTCATAAGCATTATACTTTCTAAAAGCTAATTGGAAACACTCACCTTAAATCTGTGGCACTTTAAAATATTTTTGTTTGTCCACTGTCCTCTGCTATTATTGTTTAAACTTTATTTTAAACTTACCCAACTGCTGGATAAAGAAAATATGTCAGCAACTTGTTCACACCATTAACCCAATTGTTGGGCAATACAATGAGGGAGACTTAGAAATAACCCAGCAAGACTACTCAACCGCCTGAATCAAATCATGATCGAGGTAAAATGTTAATGTAATGCTGCTTTAAGTGTGTGAGTTTAGTCATGTTGACTCCCCAACTCAAGTCCCTATACCTGGTTGATAAGATTTGTGCAGCCATTATTTAACGTTTTTATGGTGCATTTTGGCATTTAAAACGTCTTTACGGAGCTCAGGAAAAGCACTGCAAGTATGGCGAAATCATATTTTTACCATATCGCTCACCTATCACTACCTAATCATTAGCTGAAACATTTCAGACTTGCCAGGTAATGCAGCTCAAAAACGGTACTGAACCTATAATGTACAGTCTATGAAGGCTGTAGAAAATATTGTGGTTCAGTGTTGAACAGAAGAATTGACTAGAGCAGGCAAAGCTCCCTGGACGACCATTAAGCACAAACCACCTTCAGCAAACACACAGAGCTTTCCTCAAACATAAATCATTGGGATATTTGAGGTGGCAGATAAAGTGTTCAAACACAGACGAATCATAATTCAAGTTGAAAGCATTCCAATACCTGCGATAAAATACGAATAAAGAAAAGCAAACCTAACTAAGATGCCTTTACCATAAGTCAACGGTTAATGTACACTGACAAAACAAACAAAATATGTTACTTAGCTGTATGTGTATGTAAAGAAAATACACAATAAGTAGTTGATTTAAACTTTCCTTTGTTATAAAATATCTACATTTTTTTCTTTTAGTCAGCAAAACAACAACAATATTGTTACAAATCATGTAAATACACACACTAAAGATTTTTGATATCTTATCTTGAATAGAAGAATAAACAGGAGACAAACACCGGATGGTTTCTGATGTCTCACTGCCTTCCAGCTTTTTTTATTTACTAATTTAATTAAATAAGGGGTTGATTTGAAATAGGTATCTAAACAGTAAATATTAGCTTCCTCAGAGAAAGGTTGGGAAATGGTTAAGCTAACACACAGATATATTTATTTACATATACATTTATTTGTACCATAGGCCATACTGCACAGTAATGTAATTTTAGTTTATATAGTTGAATCTGCAATAAGAATTGTTCAGATGTGTACTTTGTCCTGAATTACATGGCATTCACATCAGTGAGGATCTCAGCTGGTCCCACAACACTCAGATCATCATCAGGAAGTCCCAGCAGCGACTGTACTTTCTGAGAAGGCTGAGAAAATTTGGTATGCCAACCAAAATTCTCAGCACCTTCTACAGGAGTATGATTGAGAGTGTTCTTACCAGCTCCATCATCGTCTGGTATGGAAACTCTACTGCTCAGGACAGAAAGGCTCTCCAGCGTGTGATCAAAACTGCACAGTCCATCTCAGGAGCAGCCTTCCCCTCACTACAGAACATCTACCACACCAGGGTCACCAGGAGGGCCCACAACATAATCAGGGACAGTACACACCCCCAGCACACACTCTTCACACGTTTACCTTCAGGCAGACGTTACAGGAGTGTGAAGTCCAGGACCACAAGACTGACAAACAGTTTCTACTCACAGGCCATCAGGCTTGTGAACACCTCACGCACTACCTCTCCAACCTCTCCTTTCTGAACTGGTTTTAACTGGTCTGATTTAAACTGCACCTTACACTCACTGTACTGTCAGAATACTGTTTACATTCACTACTCACACAAACATTATTGTTTACATTCGTTACTTGCAACTTGCACTTTATGGCTGCTGCTCTTCATACTTGCACATAAAAGCACACGTAACTTTTATTTTTTATTCTTTAACTATAAAAATATTTTTATCTACTTCAACTTATATTGTTATACTTTGTATATTTTGTATATATATTTTTTATTTCTTTTATTTGTTATCTTATCTATTGGTGAATGGAGGAGCAGCAAAGTAAGAATTTCATTGTACAGTGTAACTGTCTGTTCTGCTGTACATATGACAATAAAACTCTTGAATCTTGAATGATTCCGACTTAAATTTCCGTCTTAATTTTCTCCCATGTTTGATAACAAATCAACAGCTTATTCCACAAGGCAGGATTTCACATTTTAGTCAGATACCTTAAGCCCAAAGTCAAGCCTATAGGAAAACAGCTGAGGGCCACCCTTATTGGACAAAAATCAACGTTGAGTTTATCTAGCTAACTTATAAATCCCACAAAATACCCCTTAGAACAAACCTCTGGACTTTACCAATTATGTTTCTTGAGGGCAGCAAAGTTTACGAGATATTACCCGTCCAAAGAGACAACGCACATATTTCTGTATGCATTTTCTGCAAATGTTAAAATAAAAACATCAGACGATTTCAAATCGCAAAATTGAAATCACAGCAATTGAAATGTTTTTTTTTTCTAACAGAGCAACATGTTGTGTGAGGACCGTGATGGCGCGTTTAAACGAATAAAAACATACTCTCGGCCTTGTCATTTCTCACTCAGCGAACCTTAGGGTTCTCATGTTGATGTTTACATGACATATACGTGCAATACATCGTTGTAAACTGAATCACCAAAGTTAAATGATTATTTACGTTACAGGACGTTACTACAAAAACGACCCTGCCTGAACGTCAGTATTCAGAAAGCACCAAAAACGACAGCATTGGGCTGCATGTCAGTATTCATGCTGCAGAAGCTGCACTTCTTTAAACAGTCCATTCATCTATTTCTTATTGTCCTACCCTAATTCACTACGTACATACGTTTACGTTTGATTTGTGGCCAACTTTGTAGCCAACACTTAAAAAGGGAAAATAGAACGAGGCATGTAACCAGACAAAACAGAAAACGTAGAAACGACTGACATGTTTGAGCTCACAGAGTTAACTGTTAGCTTGCTAACTAATAACAACAACCAGTTCCCTGTACTGCCACTAACTGCAGACTTTGCCAGTTTCTGTACCTTCCGTCAAACCCTTATAGGTCCGTTGTTGTGCTCGTAAGAAGATGTTTTCGTCTTCTGCCATCGCCAACTAACGTTACAGCTGCTGATACAACGTTACGCTTAAAATCATAAAATCTGTAGTTATCTCGTAAAGTGCGCTGCTGTTTCTCTGCCTGACTGAAGTCCCATATCGATGCTGTCGACAATCTATTAGCAGAGCCTGCCAGGATCAACTCTCGAAGTTAGAAGCGTACAGGAACGTTTACACATACACAGCTCTTACCAACCTAATGTAGCCCTGGAAGCTAATATAAACATAATTTTATAAGACAATAATGGCACGCTGAGCTGGTAACTTCTACATGTTAATGTACAGATGCAAAATTTTAATGGATCTACGTTGAGTATTAACAATTGCTGATAGCTGTATTGTGCATTTGTGAAGAATGGAATCTACGTTTACATTGTAGTCATGGACTCATTTCTTTGTACCTAGAAGTTCCACTGCAGTTCAGTATATTCAGGATTGTCCAGGTTCTGTGTTCTGTGCGTGCACCCCACCCCCCTCGTTGGGACGCTTTGGACCAGGGGTACTTAATTAGAATTCAGAAAGGTCCAGTTAGAGGAAATTTCTTCAGGCCAAGGTCCAGACCATCATAATTTCTTACTTGATTCAGTGCCATATCCTAAATACTAATGTAGCCTAATATCAGCATTTTATGTCATCAGCAACTGAAAAACAAACAAATTACAAATACCGTTCAGTATATTTTAACAATATTTATTGTTTTAGAGGCTCAACTAAATTAATTATTTATAAAACTTTAAATAAATGTTTTTTCACTTCAAGTAAAAACAGGCTACATAAAAAACAGAATGCTTTTGAAAAAACTTGTTCATTTTATATCTTGACCTGTTGGTCAACATTTCATTCATTGCTTTTGATATGTATCTACAGCAAACATGCTTTGTGAGAAATTCTAACTGAATACATTTTTGTGCATAAATGCAAGCTAATGTATAATTTGTCATAGGTGGCTTGTACAGGTGGTTGTTTTTTTTGCAGAACTCTTATCTATGAAAGTTTTTATTTCAGCCCAATTCCTGAAATGCAGCCCCACACCATAATCCCCCCTCCAATTCAGTCAGACGGCTTACCAGACAAGAGTAGCATTATTCGCCACTTCAGTGAACATGTTTCCACTGCTCTAGAGTCCAGTGGCGGCATGCTTCACACCACTGCATCCAACGCTTTGCATTGTGCTTTGTGATGTAAGGCTTGGATGCAGCTGCCCAACCAAGGGAACCCATTTCATTAAGCTCTCTATGCAGTGTTCCTGAGCTAATCTGAGGGCCACATGAAGTTTGTAGGTCTGTAGCGATTGACTCTGCAGAAAGTTGGCAAATTCAATAATTTGGATGGGTGAGTGAATACTTCTTGCAATATAGTATATAGTATTTTACAAGCATTTTTATTTAGTTTGCTTTTTTTATACAGTTTACAAAAAAAGTGTTTGATTAGTTAAGATTACCCCTTAACATGAAAACGGTTGTTAGAGAAAGGTGCACTGCTGCTGACATGTTTACACACTAGGCAACAATGTAAGACTAGATAGCTGAATTGCTTTTTGTCTATCTTAGCTGTAGCTGCATGTCGATTGAGTTAGTTAAACAGTCAAGCCACTGATGAGGTGTCCATGAACTCTACTTTCATATGAGTCAAAGTAAGCATAAAAAATAACTCTGTTGTCATCACAACAATATTATAATGAAACATTTCTCCAGAACCTTTGTTTAACAAAGCACAAAGTACAAGTCAGAAAGACATACTACATAAAGTACATGTTGTTATACAATACCCAGTCCAATACGATACATAAGTGAACAACTTGGCTCAAGACCCAACATTAAATGCAAAACAATACATTGTGCAGGACAATACAATATCAGACAGGCAGTAAGATATGAGTTATAGGCTCCGTGGGCAAGTGGGCATGTTAAGAGTGTTAGGTAAAAAACAATTTAGTTTTGAGTCTTACATGTCACATTGTTATACATGCCACTCTGTGCTGGGATTGGGGTTAATTATGTTGGCAGAGATTATGTTGGTATAGCTGTTATACTGTTAGCTGTCTGCCCCATTTTAGCTAGTGGTCAGAGGCAGGTCTCCCTGCTTCTGTGCTCAATAATGAAGCATTTGCTTTAGATGCTATTCTTCCTAATTGCACAGTACTTTCAGCAAAATTCATTCATTGATCACTTGATAGATGTAAAAGTAAGACATATAACAAGCATCTGCCAGCAAAGGAATCAACTGATGTGTGTTATTGTTGCAAAATAGGCAGTAGGGACTCAGTAGAAAGGACCAAAATAGAACAGAGCAGTAGAAGTATTATCATTTGAAGAAAGGCTCAGAGAAGTACAAATCTTTATCTTTAAATCTGTTAGGTTAAGTAAAAAAAATAATTTACTACCCTCCTTTGGTCAAATGTTCTCAGGCTTTTGCATTTGTAACTGGGTTAGGGCAGTTAACCTGGGCTGCTGTTGCATGCACTCAGTTTAGTATTAATAAAGAGCCAATTTTAACAAATTATATCTTTCTAAAAGTGACATTTAATGCGTTATCAATTTCAGTCTGCTGTTGAAGGTGGCTTTAAATTCAAAGCTGCCAGTTTCCATGTTAATTTGCCATATAAATTAAATTGCCATGTTAATTTATGGTCTTTTTAGCCTTTTTGTGTATATATACACACACCTACAATTCACTTCATTAGGTACCCTACCTTGTATCTACACTCTTTGTTCATTCTTTTTTTACTAAATTTATATACCATGCAGGTGCATTTAGGTGGGTCCACAATTTCAGACTTTGGTTCATCTGCTCCACTGTGTCCTCTCATTTGTTAACCCCCTTTCCCTATGTCCTTTGATGCTTAGAACCACAACAGAGCAAGTATTATTTGGTGGATCATTCTTAGTAATGCATTGACAATGGCATTGTAGTATGAGCTATGAGCTATGTGTGGATCAGACAGAGCTGTGTTGTTAAACACTGTGTCCACTCACTGTCTATTTTATTAGACACATCTACCTTGTTGGTTCACCTGTAAAGTCAGAGAAAATAGCCCATATGTTGCTGCAAAATTTGTGTTGGCCATTCTCGATTTCTTCATAAATGGTCACAGATTGCTGTCATTGTGGCTATGAAAGGATACACATGGTCAGCAACAAATTGGCTGTGGCATACAATGATTTGGATTAACAGGCCCAATGTGTGCCATGGTTATATCTGAAACTGAAGCCAGCTGTTTGAGTGCATTACATATTACTTATTACTGTCACAAGGTGGTGCCTTGAGGAATCATGAGACATGCCTCACAAGCCACATTCTCACAAAGCCTGCAAGGAGCACAGAAGGAGAGTGAGTACTGACAGAAAATCTGGGACTTCAAACATACGTGTCACTGGGTCTCCAACTTCCTGGACAGTCTACTAACAATATGGATAGGCAAACATTTCTCCACCCTTACCCTTAGCACTCGAGCCACCCAGGGTTGTATCCCGAGTCCCCTGCTGTATTTACTGTACATTTATGACTGCAGTGCCACTTTCAGCTCTACCACCATTGTCAAGTTTACTGGGTCAGATTTCTGATAATGATCCTCCAGGACCACCTGGAGGAGATAAAACACCTGGAGAACTGGTTCCAGGATATAAATCTGCTCCTTAACATCTGCAAGACAAAAGAACTCACAGTGGACTGCAGCAAGAATAAGGAGAGGAGCTACCACCATGTCTGGATCAACAGAGCTGCAGTATAGACAGAGCTGCAGTTTCAAGTACCTTGAAGTTCACATCTCACAGTTAAGGGGGCCCATCTCTTTAATAATCTCAATAAACACTCCCTACACCAGAATAGGATATTACTCCATAAAAACTCAATAAAAATTCCTATACACTAGAATGGGAGATATTAGTCCATAAAACCCAACACTGTACCCTAGAAATGAGTCTATAAGTAAACTCAAACACTATACATTAGAAAAGCATCTATTAGAGTATAAAAACTCTACACACTGTTAACACTGCACACTATCACATATTCATCTAAAAACAACCTGTTACATGAGCACAAATAATAGGGTGGCCGAGAAGACTCAACGCGCTGCAGATTCACAAACGCGCTGCAAACAGAAAACACTTTCATCAAAACGGCTTAGCAATGTAAACAGAACCACGCACAGCTGCGGTAGCGTTTAATAGTGATGGGCAAATGATATCGATTCTTCGGAGCTTGTGTCGAAAAATCCAGGAAATCGTTTATGAAGCGCGTATCGGGGCTTGTTTCGTTAAGGGCGAGTGACCTCACTGATGACGCATCTGAAGCTTCGTTGGCTCATGACGTGGTTCAAATATTGGCGTGATTTATTGTTTCGTAATAAAATTTAAAGTCACCATCACCCCACAATCACTGTCCTATCTCTTAAAACCACTGCAACAGTTTTAACATCAATATTTCACGTCCTGTTGGATTTATTTACTGACTGAAATCATACTGGCAGGTTTTTTTAATTAACAGACCTCTATTACCCACACAATCAATAAAATGAAGGTGTTTTATGTATATACTTGTTCCCATGCTGACAACATTGAAAGAGGCCAGCAGGGAGATTCGTGTGCACATGAAGCTTCGAGAATCGTGGCTCAGCGACAGTATTCCAGACAGCGCCATTCAGCTAGACGGGCTAGCCTCGTTCAGAGCGGATAGGAGCGCGGCTCTGTCCAGGAAGACCCGCGGTGGAGGCGTGTGTGTTTACATCAACACAGAATGGTGCAACAACGCTGTGACTGTCGCCAAGCACTGCTCTCCGCTAGTGGAGTTCATCATAGTCAAGTGCAGACTTTTTTATTTAGTATGGGAATTCTCCGCCGTGCTGATAGCCGCCGTGTACATACCACCTAGCGCCAGCGCTAATGCTATTGCTAAAGAGGCACTGTGGGAACTGCACGGGGGCGACAGCGATCTGCAGACTAGACATCCAGACGCACTGTTCATTGTCGTCGGAGATTTCAACCACGCTAATCTCCAGTCAGTCCTCCCTAAATTCCATCAGCATGTGGACTTTGCCACGAGAGGAGCGAACGCGTTGGACCTTGTTTACACAAACATACCCAGCGCGTACCGGGCGGAGCCCCGCCCCCACCTCGCGTTCTCGGACCACATGTCTGTGTATCTGACTCCAGCTTACACACCCCTCATCAGACGCTCCAGACCAGTTCAGAAGCAGGTGAAAACCTGGCCGGCAGGAGCCATCTCTGCCCTTCAGGACTGTTTTGAGTGCACTGCATGGGACATGTTCAGGGAGGCTGCGACTGAAGGCGACTCTGTTAACTTGGAGGAGTACACAGCATCAGTCACTGGCTACATCAGCAAGTGTATTGATGATGTCACTGTCTCCAAGACCATCACCAGATGCCCAAACCAGAAGCCGTGGATGACTCCTGAGATGCGTGCGCTACTGAGGACCCGCGACTCGGCCTTCAGAGTGGATGACAAGGCGGCCCTAAGGAAAGCAAGAGCCAAATTGTCACGAGCCATCCGAGAGGCAAAGCGCGCACATGCCCAAAGAATCCACAACCACTTCAAGGACACGGGTGACACGCGGCGCATGTGGCAGGGCATTCAGGAAATCACAAGCTACAGGACAATGCCACCATCCTGTGACAGTGATGCCTTCCTCCCCGATGCCCTGAACGACTTTTATGCACGGTTTGAGGCACAGAACAGCACGTTGGTGAGCAAGATCACACCCAAGCCAGACGAGCAGGTGTTGTGCCTGACTGCAGTGGACGTGAGGAAAACTTTGCGCAGAGTCAACCCACGGAAAGCTGCAGGACCAGACAACATCCCTGGCAGAGTGCTCAGAGAGTGTGCAGACCAGTTGACAGATGTTCTCATGGACATCTTCAACGTCTCCCTGCGCAGCTCCACTGTCCCAACGTGCCTCAAGACCACCACCATCGTCCCCGTGCCGAAGAAGTCCACGGTGTCCTGCCTCAATGACTACCATCCCGTAGCTCTCACGCCCATCATCATGAAGTGCTTCAAGAGGCTAGTCATGAGGAACATCAAGACCCAACTGCCCTCTTCATTGGACCCCCTGCAATTTGCATATCGTCCCAACCGCTCCACGGACGATGCCATCACCACCACCCTTCATCTCTCCCTTACCCACCTGGAGAAGAAGGACACCTACGTCAGAATGCTGTTCATAGACTTCAGTTCAGCATTCAACACCATCATCCCACAGAATCTCACCAGGAAGTTAAGCCTGCTGGGCCTCAACACCCCCTTATGCAAATGGATCCTGGACTTCCTGACAGGGAAGCCCCAGTTGGTCCGGTTCGGGGACAGCAGCTCCAGCACCATCACCATGAACACTGGGGCACCGCAGGACAGTGTACTGAGTCCTCTGTTGTTCACCCTGCTGACTCATGACTGTGTTGCAAAACATAGTTCTAACAGCATCATAAAGTTCGCCGATGATACAACTGTGCTGGGTCTCATCAGCAAAGGCGACGAGTCAGCATACAGGGAGGAGGTACAGCAGCTGACAGACTGGTGTACAGTCAACAACCTTCACTGGAATGTAGAGAAGACCAAGGAAATGGTTGTTGACTTCAGGAAATTAAGACCGGACCACTCTCCGCTTAACATCTACGGCACCGTTGTGGAGATTGTTAAGAGCACCAAGTTCCTTGGTGTCAACCTAGCGGAGACCCTCACCTGGTCCCTGAACACCAGCTCTACAGCCAAGAAAGCCCAGCAGCGTCTCTACTTCCTCCGGAAGCTGAGAAAGGCCCGTCTCCCTCCACCCATCCTCACCCTCTTCTATAGGGGAACCATAGAGAGCATCCTAAGCAGCTGCATCACTGCCTGGTTTGGGACCTGCACAGCCTCTGACCGCAAGTCTCTCCAACGCATTGTGAGGACAGCTGAGAGGATCATCGGAGTCTCTCTCCCCTCCGTCTTGGACATTTACTCCACCCGCTGCATCCGCAAAGCAACCAGCATTGTGGATGACCCCACCCACCCTTCACACAGACTGTTCTCCCTCCTGCCATCAGGAAGAAGGTACCGCAGCATCCGGTCCAACACGACCAGACTCTGCAACAGCTTCTTCCCCCAAGCCATCAGACTTCTCAACACAACTCAACGTCTGAACTGATATCTTTTCTGGTACATATACACACTCTCTCTCTCTCTCTCTCTCTCTCTCTCTCTCTCCAACCATTTACCCCCAGATAAAAAAGGGAAGCATTTTTGCACAAAGCATTGCACTAATAACTTTACTACCTCACTGGACTCTATTTATTACACATTGCACAATTTGCACACTACCGGCAATTATTTATTATTCTCTGTCTGTACGGTGTTGTGTTGTCTGTCCACACTTGTTGTTTGTGTTGCACTTGTGTCTTAGTTGCACCATGGTCCTGGAGGGCCGTCCTGGAGGAATGTTGTTTCGTTTCACTGTGTACTCTGTATGTAGTTGAAATGACAATAAAAACCACTTGACTTGACTTGACTTGAGTAATGAACCTTTTTTTGAACCATCTGGAGGGAAAGCTACAATGCTTCAAGAGGCTTCATCTGGCCATCACTGGCGCCTAATGAGAAGTAAGTTTGAATAGTTAGCAAATATAGGCAAACTTACTTCTCATTAGACGCTACCGTGGCTCAGAGTGGTTCTGTTTACATTGCGTCGCCATATGTGATCCCACGTCCTTTAAGTGTCCTCCGGAAACACTTTCGTTGTGTTATGGATGGCAGCGCGTTTGTTATATTGTAGTGAATGTGGAGGTGGGGCTTCGGATGGGAGCGAGGCTGCTTCTGTGAGCGAATTAAGAAGGAGCACGGGGGAGACTGGAGGAAGAGTCAATGGCGGTGTATGAGTTAGAGGGCCGTGGCGACGGGGGAAGATTGTTGCTGGGGTGGAAGGGTGTCGTTCGCTGCTGTTAGAGTGAGGGGGTTTAGCAGTTTCTACGCTAGGAGGGGAGGAAAGGCTACCTCCTGTAGTTAGGGTGTAGTAAGATAGGCCGGGGGTTAGGTGTCCAGCCGCGTGTTCGGCTCCTCACTTAAAGAGAATGTCTATGACCAATAACAAAAAAACTGATAAAGCGTGAGTCCGATCTGCGTGTTTTCCCGGGGAGGTTGGACCACGCCACAAGCTCAGACCCCGAGGGAGGGTCTCGCTGGCGGTCGAATTAAGTTATCTTTTATATTACCCCATATTCTGTATCTGTGTTAAATAAGTATAATAAATAAATAGGGGGAAGTAAGCTACAGAGCAAGTAGGCTCGTGTGTGTGTGTGTGTGTGTGTGTTGGGGGGGGGGGTCACCGTATCTTTACAAAACAAACAAGAACGTTGGTTGTCAAAGAAATCCTTAGAAAAAGAGGCATGTCCTCTATTTAAAAAAATGTAAAACAAAAAGCGTTATGACTTTCCTTCCCTGCACTTTTATCCCAGCTGTCATACAATACAAGACAATTAGGATCATTATTGTAGTATACTCCAAAAAATAATACACCCAGTTTAATACTCAAATGTACACGACTTATAAAGCTCATAGATCAAAAGCAAGAGAATAAAAGACTGCGGTGTGTGAAAAATCCAGGGGATCATTGGTGGGTCAAATCAGTGGGTCTGGCTCCAACAATTATGTCACTGAGATCACATTTTTTTTCCTGTTCTGGTTGTTGATGTGACCTGAAGCTGCTGGCCTTTATCTGTATAATTTTATTTGCTGCATTGCTCTTACACCATTATTGATATGGAACTTGCATGAATGAGTAGCTATAATTAGCTATAATAGCTTTCTTTCATAACACAGTAATTGCACAGTAATTGTACACTTATCAGCCATAACATAAATAGCTCAGTTTACCATATAGGTGCATTTTGTTTTACAATTGCACATTATAGTCTATTTGTTTCTCTGCATACTTTGTTAGCCCACTTTTACCCTGTTCATTAATGGTCAGGATCATGGTCAGGATCAGCCATCGCAATCAATTGCCAGAGCTCAATTTTTAATTTTTCCCTTCTTTAATGTTCCCTCTCGATTTCATATTTTTCTGTAAAGTGTGGTAGTTCAAAAACGTACAATGTAATGATTTGTACGTATGACGTAAAGATCTAAAATCACTTGTAGTGTACAGAGAGTAATTTTATATCTCTACATCATGTAGCTTTCTTACCAGTTGTAATTTTATACTTCAGTTCGAAGTCATATCTTACAAGGTTACAGGTCCAACAGCATCGGCCCCTGAGGACTGTCGGCCCACTGGGAAAATGCCCGGTATGCCAAATTACCAGTACAGCTCACAGGACCACCACAGAGCAGATATAATATGGGTGGTGTGTTGGTGTGTGTTGTGCTTGTGTTGTGTTGTGTTGTTTTTAAACACCTTAGTGTCACTGCAGGACCAACTATTTCCAGCCAACAGCATCCAGTAGGCAGAGTCCTGTGAAAACTGATGGACTACTGGGTGACCAACACAAACTTAGGAGTGTCTAATAGAGTGGACAGTGAGGATTAGGTTAGAAAAATATTTAAAGCCACCAACACCAAAAAAGCAGAAGGGCCTGACAAATATAGTCCCTTTATTCTAAAACATTTTGTGGCAGAGCTGGCACTAGCTTGGCAACCAGTGTTCCAACTCTTACATAAAAAAAACCTCATACATAAAACCACTGCCCAAAAAGCAAAATCCAAAAGAACATAAAGATTATAGACCCTTAGCTTTAACTTTAGGGATTGTGAAGGCTCTAGAGAGACTCTTGCTGAAATATTTACAAAACACCTGTACTAATGACAAACTGGACCCATCTCAGTTTGTATATAAAACAGGTTGTGGCACAGAAGATGTTGTTGCCACATTAGTTCATATCATTACTAAACATCTAGATAAACCTTACAATTATGTAAGAGCTCTCTTTTTAGATTATTCATCAGCCTTCAACACAATACAACCTGATATTGTACCACCTGAGAGTGAATTCTTATCTGATTCACTGGTATGCCTCTTTTCTTACAAACAGAGTCCAACTGGTTAAAGTGAATAACACACTTTCTTCTGCCATATTAACTAATGTTGGTGCACCTCAGGGCTGTGTGAGTTCTGCTTTACTTTTTACTCTATACACAGACGACTGTTGCTCAACTTTGAATAATCAATATGTTCTAAAATATTCACATGATACAGTTTTGTTAACATTATTAACTGACTCAGACAGCTCCGATCTGTACCAACAAGGAGTAAATAAAACTATGTGGAGCAAAAACAACTCTCTGGAAATAAACACAAAAAACAGAAGAAATTGTGTTTAGCTTAAAATCAAAAATTGTAAATCCCACCATTATCAATAATGAAGTAATCAAACAGGTGCAGTCATATAAATATCTTGGTGTAATGATTGATGCCACCCTATCATGGAAACACCACATTGATTACATTTCTAAAAAAAACTAAACAGAGAAAGATCTCCGATCTTTTGGAGCTACTCGGCAGATACTCCTACTGTTCTATACTGCTATCATTTTGAGTGTTCTGCAGTACTGTAACGCTTTGTGGTACAGTTGCTTGTCTTCATCTGTGAAGTTCAATTGAAACATTTGATTAAAGTCTGTTCAAAAATTGTAGGTCAGCGTCTAGAAGGTCTGTATGAAACCACCTATCATAACAACACAATGCGGCTAGCCAAAAACATTCTTTCTGATGTAAATCATGTTTTGAAAATCATGTTTTGAAAAGCACTCATTTGTGCACCAGTCAATCCTTAAATTGAACAAGGAGCCTAATTTATAACTACAGTATCTAAGGTGGTTGTGATGCTAGGGATGCGAGTAAGATTCCCCCCCACTCTCCCCTCTCTTATAATGTATCTGTCTTATATGTTGTGGTGGTAATGTATTATGTTGTAACACAAAACAAATTTTGTGTTATCTATCTATATCTATAGGATCAATGCAGTTCTTTTTTTCTTCATATTTATTATCTTAAATAGGCAAATTTTCTTTCCCTAAGGTTTACTTATAATGTTCATGTGTTTTTATGTGCAACAAACAATAATTATAATTATTATTTTTTTTAAATGCATGAGCATTTTGCAACCTATTTTAAATAAATAAATAAAACTATCATGTTACAGATATGATGCATGTTTACTGTTACCGTTTTTGCATCTTAGTTTCCATGCATGGGCTGTATGGAGTGGTTTCCAGTTAACAGTATTATTAAAAAGTTGATTTTCTATGATATGGGCCCTTTAAGCCCATATTCTTTTGCGCTGACCTATATCAAAGCCAATGGCCTTTTACAGCATGGGTGGAAGGGATGTTTCTTGGGTCACTGGGCCCATTAAAAGCGACAGCAAAGGAGTCTAAAACAATGTTGCATAAACTACTAGTTGCCCTACTATCTGACCCATTTTTATTACTCAACTGGTCCCATTATTTAGCTTAATTATAGAATCCTTTGTAGAATGTTTTAGTCTGCATCATGCATATGAATACGTGTGTGAATGTGTTGGATACTTAATGTGTAATGAGGATTATATTCAGAGCAGACACAAGTAGTGCTCATTGTGCAGTGCCTCGAGCAACTAAACACCTCCATGCAGGCCTGTTACACACACAGAGCACAGTGGTGTCCCACTTTACAGTGATAAATGAAAAGTACTGTTACTGTTGCATATTGTGTTAAATCTGTTTTTAAAAGCATTGGCATAAAAAGACTTGATCACAACCTTTTAATACAACATTTAATAAATATGCCCAGGGTTCAAGTCTTTACACATCTCTGTTTAAATGTAAAAAAAAAAAAAATGCAAAAAGGTAACAAAAATGTAAAGTATGTTTTTTTCTGAAGAAACAAAACTCTACACAGTCAATGTTTTCCTTATTTTTTTATCACATATAAAGTATATCTTCAGATGCCTGGCTACTACCATCACTGTTATACATTATAAATCAATTCAATTTAAGTTTATTTGTATCACGCTTTTTACAACGATGTTGTCACAAAGCAGCTTTACAAAAGTATTGAAAACATACAGTTACAACAAATATCCCCCTGTGAGCAAGCGAGAGGCAACAGTGGCAAGGGAATAAAAATGGCATAACATTTCTAGTCCTGTACATTTCTGACATTATATAGATAATTACGATAATTATGTCAGTAATATGGTCTGTTAAAGACTGTAGGCAAATAGTGAAATCCTCATAAATAACATAACTTGTGATTTCACTTGGAAAATATGTGTATATATAGTACAAGGCTGAAAACCTATGCTGGATGACTGTGATCCTCTGATCCTCGTAACACACATTGTTGTCGCTGCAACAATAAATGCAAGTTAAAACTCGCTGCCACTTTCTCAAGGACAGAGCTCATTTAATATGGACTGACATCAAATCAAAGTTTGTCACATGAACAGTCATACCTGGTACAACTGGAAATATTAAAATAAGCATAAGAGCAAGATAATATAGCAAAAAAAACATAATATAGCAAATATAATACAACAAATTAAAGAATGGAATGTAATTATATGTAATATGTAAATGTATGCAATATAATGCTGTGCAACTGAACAGTAAGTATTTAACAAATATCAGTAGTTAATGTTTGGTGAAGTCCTGTGTGTGATATCTGGGTGAGAGGTAGTCGTAGTGTCAAAGCTTGAATGTCTTGCGGCAAGACGCTCCTTCAGGGAGCAAAGGTGTTTCCCTAATCTCAACAGAGAGAAGAGTTTATTGTTAGGGTGGCTGGAGTCCTTCACAATCTTCTTGGCCTTAGTCCAGCACCGTCTATTGCAGATGGTCTGCAGGTCAGGAACGATGAGCTCCGTTGAGTGCACCACTTTCTCCACTGTCAAAAGCCTTTGTTTATCAGTCCTTTTGTCTTTTCATCATCATCAGAGATCAGACCTACCACGACAGTGCCTTTAGCAAACTTGACAACAGAGTTGGAGGTGGCCACATGTACAGTAAGTACACTGGAGGGCTCCAATGCTGAGGGTGATGGTGTATGAGACATGTTTGCCTACGCGCATGGCTTGTGGTCTGTCCATCAGGAAGTTGGAGATCTGCTGACATAGAAGTGGATCCAACTTGGTTGTGAGTTTGGAGGGAATAATAGTGTTAAATGCTGAGCAGTAGTCAACAAAAAGCATTTTTAACATAATTACCCCTTCTAGTAAGTCCAAGTAAATCAGTGTTATGTGGAGCAGATGTGTGATGACATCATCTGTAGAGAAGTTGTGGCAGTATGCAAAATGTAGTGGGTCTATAAAATGCAGGGCACCACTGATCGGTTAGTCCAGCGGGCAATCTCTATCTGAATCAGAACCTCACGTCTCAGCCTTTGTTTGTATTTTGGTACAAGGACAGCACGGTCTGACTTCATAAACAGTGGATAAGATGGTGCTTTATAGCTCTCCCTGATCGGAGTGTAGTGGTCCACTGTCCTGTCGCTCTTGGTGGGGCAGGTAATGTGTTGATAAAAGTTAGGCACTGCGTGTTTGAGGTTGGTGCTGTTGAAATCCCCAGCTACAATTAGTGAATCGTCCCTGTGCTTTGTTTGCCAGAGGTAAAATATAGATGGTGCTGACTGTGATCTACATAATATCCTAAGGAAGGTAGAAAGGATGAACCAGCTTCTTTCCCTCGGGCCACCGCCTTGCATAGTGTTCTTTGTTCTTCTTCAGAACTTCACTTGGCCAGCTTAGATCTGGATGTAAAAATGGAAGAAAGTGATTGGATTGCAAATAATAGAAACAGAAGTTTCTGGTAAAGCCAATTTAAGCCATGGTAAAAAAAATTTAAAAAGAGTATAAAGTATAAAACGACAGAGAGAAAAATAAAAGTGAGGTCGTAGCAGTCATGACGGCAGCCGACGACACCATCTTACATTGAAGTTAAAAGTAAAGTGTAAAGTGTACTGTGGTCCAACGAGTAAATATTTGAAATTTGGAAGGCATGGACGCTGCATCGTCCAGGCTAAACATGAGACGAACCAACCGTCTTGTTATTAGAGCACAATTCAAAAGGAAGGGAAGTGTGCACGTGACACATTTTGCATGTGTTACAACAGCATGGCTCAACAGTACAAGAGTCCAGGTGCTAAACTGACCTGCGTGCTGTCCAGATCCATCACCTATTGAAAACATTTGGCTCATTATGAAATGTGAAATACAACAAAGGGCACCCCAAACTGCTGAGCAGGTGAAAAAACATTTCAATTTCACTTTACAGCAATCCCTGGTTCCCCAAACATTTACAATGTGTTCTTAAAGGAGATGGTGACACAGTGATAAACCTGTCCTAAGTTTTTTAAAACGTTTTGATGGCATCAAATTCAAAATAAGCATTAATTAGGAAAAAAATTTGTTTTTAACATTTTATATAATGTTTTGAAGTGTTTAAATGACTTGTACATCATTGTAATCTGATTTAAAAAAATTTGCACAGCATCCAAATTCTTTGGAAACATTATTGTACATTAATTTGATAAACAAAGTACTGGCTGTACATGACTTGATATACTTATGATCACAAAAGTAGTGCACAAAGAATATTTGGTGTACATGATATACAGATGTGCGTAGTTCAGTCATATACTTTAGTAAAATACTGATGAAGTTGTACTCTTGTAAGTGTTTTCATATTAGTAATTTAAAAAATCACATTGTTACTAATTTGTTTTTTGTGTTTATGTTTTATGTGGCAACATCTGTACTGCTATGTGGTTGGTCATACATCTATACTTTAAAACTTTAGCATTTTTATTTTAGTACAAAAGAATGAGAAAAAGAAGGGAATATAGTCAAACAGTCTTCTTTTGATATATTCTGGATTTACTCCATGGTTCGGTTGCAGTTCTATAAATTACTCAATACTTAACTGGTCAAGCTGCTTGGAAACATGCATACTTTTTAATTTTCTATTAATCATTTTCTCATTCATCAATGTTTGTATTTTAGTATGGATCTACTCCACCTACCTCCACCGTTGACAATATTACAACAACGAACATACATCGTACGCTCAAACTTTAAACAGGGAGGATTCAGCACGCGCGCAGTGTTGTCTAATCCCTCCTTCCCCCTCGTCCTCCTCCTCCCCTCCTCAGCTTTGTGCACGAGCTTCTCCGTCTCTCAGTTTTCTCTTCAGTCATTGTGAGGCGTGTAGCGCTGCCTGCCCTTTGCGCTTCTCCTCGAAGACTTTAGCGCATCCCACTGCACGAGAGCTTTATGGTTCGTGCACACCTCCAAAATCTTTGCGAAATTAGGAGCGTTTACGTACGGCCGTATGTGTCCAGTTGGATTTGCGTCTTCTGACGACTGCAACCATCAACTTCCCTCTCTCTCCATCTCTCTATTGCTCACTCACTCTTACAGATCGCTTTCTCCACAAAGAAAAGTCGTCAGGAAGCTAGTAGCAGGATGAAACGGACAGCTTTGCTTTTAGAGTATTTGTTGGTGAAAGTGATGGTACTGGTGTGTCGCGCGGACGGAGAGCCCGAGCAGCAGCTGGACGGCTTTATAATGCTCGCGGGCTCTAACGGCTCAAGGGACGAGGACAGCGCCGTGTCCGAGGCTCCGCACATTCAGGACGAGTGCAGAGGCTACTACGACGTGATGGGCCAGTGGGACCCGCCGTTCATCTGCCAGACCGGCAGCTACCTGTACTGCTGCGGCACCTGTGGCTTCCGTTTCTGCTGCGCGTACAAAGACTCGCGCCTGGACCAGAGCACGTGCAAGAACTACGACACGCCCGTGTGGCTCAAGGGACAAACCCCGTACAAGAAGAACGACCCCAGACACGACCCGACCAAAGATAAGACCAACATGATCGTCTACGTCATTTGCGGAGTGGTGGCCATCATGGCCCTGGTGGGGATATTTACCAAACTTGGACTAGAAAAGGCGCAGCGACCACACAGGGAGAATATGACACGGTACGTTGGGCAACTTGAAAATTTCCTTTAGATGAAAGAACAACGAAACGTCAGTTATTTCTTAATTGCTGTAGTTTTTAATTATTAAGTGTGTCAACACGATTCCACTAACTGTGCTTAACAATAGCCAATGAGCATGTAGCCTACTGAAGCATACCAATGGACAGGAAGCACTATTATACTTGCCAGTCAAATAGAGGGAAAATTATTTTTAGTTGTAATCGACAGAACACTGCACATGCAGCAGATACATATAAATTTGGAGCACCTTGTAAAAACAGACTAGCATCACGTGCATTTAATTAATTCACGAATTAATATAAAATATTGTGTGCACCTTTCAAACAAGTAAACGTTTGCAGACTGCATCCCATGTGCATTTCATTGAACCAAACTGCTGAGTGGAAAGAGAGTTGAGGGATATTGTCATAGAACTATACACTCTATTTATTTGAGCAGTTCAGTGGTAGTCTCGCGACTTCTAAAGTTATGTGTTTCGAATTTATTCCTCAGCAAGACTCTTTTTTTACTTAGAAAAAAAAACAGTGTGCGCTTTTGCGTTTTGCCCACCGCGTGCTTCTTCTTTGAGTACTGCATGCTTAGTCTCGTGCTCCGTTTAAAGCACGAGAATAAGCATGCAGTAAGAATAGCACAACCCAAAACCCCCACGCTGTAAAATCCCCCTGCGTTGAATGAACACCAGCATCGGTCGTCTAAGGGCGACTAGACACAAACGAACACCAACATGAGAGACAGCTGAATGCTGGGAATTTTTGGTTGTGCTACAGGCTCGACTATAAATGTGCGTGTATTGGTTCTTCAAGTCAGCACCATGGGCAGCGCTCTGCTGCTCTAGTGCTGGCATGTATTGCTACACTGCTAAATATTAGGGTGGCGTAGTTGTTCTTTTGGGCAATTAACCACTTTTTGGTCACCTAAAGAACCTTTCAATGGATGCTATCAAAGAAGTACGTTTTTCAACTTAATCTCTATCTGGGACTCCCTATTGGCTGTTATTGTAAATGCATTTGTGCAATAACATGGAACATGGAAATGTGTTTACGTTATTGTCTGTAGTAACCAACCATACGGTTTTCATGTAACAGATAAAAATTAAAATGAAAAGTGCTGGAGTGTTGTTTTAAAAATTTTTTTAGACCTGTTCTTTAAGAAGTTAAGTGTTTTTTTTCTATGGCATCATTCAAAAGAAACCTTTATTTACTAATCAGCAGGCTAATTTTGATCTATTGGGCCCTGGTGAATAAATTACATTGAATTTATTAAAAAATAAAAAAATGTTTCAGCTTTGCTGCTGCAAGCTAATGATTAAACTGTTTTAATCTATAATTGTTAGCCATGAGTACTTAAAATTGTGTAAGTGGCAATACAAGGAGTCTATAAAAGACTTTGGGTGTTCAATTACCCTTTTGTGACACTGTGACCAACTCTGCTGTAGCACATCTAGCTTTCTGTAGAATTCAGTTTTGACTGTAACCTACCACTGGCCACAACTGTTCTAAATCATTTGCTGCATAAGGTGTGTTGGATTTTAGTTGAAGGAATGTGAAAATAAATTAACCTTTGCCTAAGCTGCTGTCTACCTGGCACAGTGCCATTTCTATTAGTCCAATATTAATGAAATCTTTAAAGGACAGATGGGAGAGACATTGATGAAAAAATGTTTTTGTGTCTTGATATGACAGTGACAATATGTAAATGTTTTATTTTCTATGTTTCACTAAAGTAAATATTTGCTACCAACAGAGCTGTAGCAAGCGTGATGCAGGGTGCCTGTCAGGTTGAACATGAAGAGGCCATCGGCATGCACGCGCAACACTATGACAACATGCAACATGCCAGGGCCACAAATATACGTAAGTTACTTGGGAGATGTTTCTGTTTTGTGTCTTTGGATTTTAGCAGCTGTACGTCGAATGTTGTACGTCATATGCTGAATGTGTGTACATTTCTGAGCCTAGTAGTATTTAGATAAACAGCAACGTGGACAAAACGCAAAATAGTACTAAGCTTTCATCATGTAACTGGTGTAGGTTTCCTACAGCAATATTAATTTTCAGTTTCAGGAGTATTGGCAAATGATTAATGCACTAGATGCTATTGGCTGGGTGCTTCAGATTGATGTGCTGGAGCAGTTCAGAATATGAAAAAAGTCAGCTTTCTGGGAATACTTTCTGAGAATTCAAAAACTGAGTTTCTCATTTTTAGTTCACTTTTATTCAGTAAAATCATTCTTGTATTTAGATATTGTAAGTATTACAGTACTACTACTGTTTTATTGTTGTAGGTAAATACAGCTAAGTAAGCTCACCCACTGGGTACAACTTCAAGAGAAGTTCTAACAAATTAGATGTCTGCATAATTATAAAGAGACATAATAAAAAATGTCGTTCTAAGTCATATGATAGTCCTAGACACATTACACCCTAAATACAAATGGAATATATGATGGGTGAATAGCATCAGCAGTTCTACACCATGGCTCTCTACTCAGTGAGTCACTGTGAAACTAGTATACGGTACCCTATATGCTTCAAGTAAGACAAGCTTCAAGTAAAACACAGAATGTGTTTTGTAAAAACTTAAAAAATGTAATCTACTTTTCCATATCTTTCCATTCCACCTTAAACAGTGCTGCATTTCCATTCTGGTGCCAACAACTTTGCCATCCACCTTAAATGCTGCAGCATGAAATGAAACATAAAATTTAAAAGAGAAAAAAGTGTTCATTCGAAGGTTCCATGATAGCTTTTATTTCTGCAGTCATGCTTTTTCGCTGTCTGGAGCAGCATAAAAAAGTATTCAGTTTGTACCTGATATTATAGGCTGCCTTTACAGTTTCTGAGTAAGTGAAACAGGCTTCTGATAGCCATGGGATTATTATGAATTTAATAATACAATAAAGTAAATAATAATAAAAGAGTAGTTATGAAAATGAGTAAAGGGTGACGTATGTTCTTATTCATGTATTTGCTTTTTAGAAATGGTCATTTGAAATATTAACATACAATACAAATCTTAAAAATTTTGGTTTTGTTAGATTTTTTTACATGTCAAAATAAATGCCACAGCTGCATTAAAAAAAATGTTAAAGGAGATGAGTAAATGGCTGTTTTTGTGCAAAGGCATATATGACTACACATATCAGCATTGCATAAGGTTAACTTTGGTGCAATTTTATGAAAAGCTGAACAAAGCAGTCCAGTCAAAACCTATATTTTGTTAGGATGGGGTTAGGCTATTTACACATTTAGATCATCTTTGTATATACACTATATTGCCTAAAGTATTCATTCACGCATGCAAATAATTGAATTCAGGTTTTCTAATTACTTCCATGGCCACAGGTGTATAAAACCAAGCACCTACACATTTAGACTGCTTCTACAAACATTTGTGCTCTCAGGAGCTCATTGACTTCCAGTGTGGTACTGTGTCCAGTCGTAAAATTTGCTCACTACTAAATATTTCACAGTCAACTAGTATTATAACACAGTGAATGCGATTGGGAATGACAGCCTACCAAAGTGGTAGGACACGTTAAATGACAGAACGGGGTCAGCAGATGCTGAGGCGCATAGTGCACAGAGGTCACTAACTTTCTGCAGAGTCAATCACTACAGATCTACAAACTTTATGGCTTTTAGATTAGTTTAAGAACCGTGCGTAAAAGCTTTATGAAATGGGTTTCCATGGTCGGGCAGCTGCATTTAAGCTTTTACTTCACCAAGCACAATGCAAAATGGATGTAGTGATGTGAAACACGCCACCACTGGACTCTAGAGCAGTGGAGACATCACGCTTCTCTGTCTGCTAATTCAATGGATGAGTCTGGGTTTGACAGTTGCCAGATTGGTGCTTACTTTAAGTATTTTGAGAATTATGGACCCTTGTGTCTTGTTCATTAGTGCTTTACAATGTTGGTATCATGTTGTGATGCTATGAAGATAATCTCAAATATCAAAAGATGCTTAGTAAATATGGGACAGAATGTCCACAATTAGGGCAACAAATGACAAAAGAACATGATGTGTTGAATATTATAGGTTTTTTCCAGGATATTTGGCTAATTATGGAAAATGTATTGCCTTTGTTTGTGTTTGTTGTTGACGCTTTACCCAGCAAAATGTTTTCAAAAGAAGAGATTTAACTCCCTGTGTGTGAAAGCCTACTATTTATGGCAGGTCACACGGGCTACAGTTCAGTGTATTGTGATTATTTAACACTGTGATCAAATAGCAGAAAGTCAATGGCTTATTCTGGAGTGTTTAACCACATCTCTAATTTGCTCCTGTTCCAGAGTGATTACATCACCTCCCTATGTGGTTATCAGCTGCCTAAATTTATGTGTGTAGAAATGATACAAAGCACAATGTGGATATTAAAGCCATGCTCTCAGGGATCCCTGTTGATTTGCTATGAGAACGTAGCTGTAGGTCTTTCTTTCTTGTTTCATCACTAAGTTAATGACACTCCACTGCAGTGACTGTTGCAGACGTTGCAGTTTTAAGCTTGTAATATAGTCTCTTTTTGTAATCTATATCTCTGTCAGACTGAAAAACAGGTAGGGTGCATTATTATTAATATTATTATTAGTATCATTATTATTAACAAAATGTGCTCTAGGGTACTGGGCAAAGTCAGAGACTATTTGTTAGTACATAATGGTATATGCTTCTTTTTCTTCTTCATCTTTTTCTTCCTCTTGGTACATACTTGTCAGTTAACGTTTTTCATAGTTTTTGAGATCTGATTGGGACTTAATATAAACATAATATAATATATGAACTATAATCAGCTTTTTGATTTGACATACAGTTTTCATTAAAACCTTGTTCAATTTCTTCCCATTAAGAATGAAAGGTGAGGAGAAGTATGCTGTAGTATACTTCTTAACAGAAAGAAACTGTTTTACATACAATATCTCAGGGCAGACACCCAAGCACAATATTGTTCTCAATTGCACTTGTCTGTTTGTCTTTTTCTATCCATCAGCCCCCATCCAAAAACATCCAGACCCATCGTAACGCGCAAGGGGATTTTAAGAGCCTGGAGGGGCATGTGCAGCTCAATAACAAACGTTTTGCTAATGAAATTTCCAGCTGCTCAGGAATCGATCATGGTTGCATGTACTCACCCGCAGTAGCCAAGTCAGGTTTACTCTTCTCGCTCTCCCAGTCAAACACCTTGAACTAGTGAAGGGTTGACACCACACAACACTCACTGGTCAACGGCATGCCCGGCTGGCTTCGACTCTATTCTAAACTACTCTTTAACACTGCCCTTGAGAAAGGGTTTTTTTGTGTCTGCTTGGACAGGATCATCATCCTGGATAAACATGACGGCTGAGGGGATCTGTTCTTCGAACAGCTCAGACAGGACTACGTTCCTGGTTATCACTTCACAGAGGGAACTGTTCTGTACCTTATAAGTGATCAACTATTACGGAACGTTAAAAAAACATTAAAACTAATAAAACTATTACAATGTTTAGTAAAATATGTACACTTGTTACTTTTTATATTACATGAAACTTGGACATAACATAGAGTAGTCAGTGTACTGCTTGTATAGATTTACTGCCAACTATCAATTAATGTCCAAAGACAACACAAGTGACCATGTCCAAATGTGTCACTGTCCCTCCCTAGTATCATGTGACTGTTTAGAGTTACAAGTTCCAGGTGTGATCGGGGAGCAGAGCTGTTAAGTTTACAATACAATACAATTTGTCCATACTGGCCACTGGATTCAGCATGGCACCTCATGGCAAAGAACTCTCAGAGGATGTGGGAAAACGATTTATATATATATATATATATATATATATATATATATATATATATATATATATATATATATATATATATATATGCCAATGTGTAATGACTGCGAAAACATTTACATTTTACATTAATCATAACGTTTGTAAACGATGTTTATCATCAATGAAGAATATGTTTTTAAGCATAATGTTAAATGTTTTGCTGTACTGCTGAATATACTTTCCTAAACATTGTCATAACTGTTGATGTTATGTCATGGTGTTTAGGTAAAGGAATAGCAGAATTCTCAGTCACTGGTGGACATTGAATAAGCAGTAGCATGCTTAAACATTCCTTATGTACAACATCAAGGCCTGTGCAGCTCTGAAGGTTCTTGATTAGTTTTTAATAGCTTAAGTTCAGCCTTGATGGAGTTTCAAGGATTTGCCAAAAACTGATGTTTTTTTTCTTTTCTATAAGCCTTGGTGTTTTCCGGTACCCTTCATTATTAGGGTTTAAATTTATCTTGTGGAGTTGTTTTTTCACTATATTCATTATCTGCAGACTTGAATGTAATTATGTGGAATTGCATTACCCTCTTGACCTGTTCCTCTGAGCTCTACTGCTTAGCACTTGGAGCCCCTGTGAATGACAATAACGATAAGAATGAAAATTTGAGAGAAAGATAACTGGAAGAAAAGACTTGATCAATTAATTCAGTTTAAATGTTAAAGTTCAAGTTTCCGTTAATGGATTTCTACTATATTAAATTGACAATTAATGGAAATAATATTAGAACAGTTTGGAACAATTTAGGACAGTTTCCTGAACATGGAACATTTTTACATATGATGGTTTTGACTTTTTTTACAGACCATTTGAAAGTTATACAAGGCAAAAAATGTTGGCTTGTTTTAAATAGATGTGCTGTGTCTTAGGTCTGTAAAGTCTGGTGCTTATTTACTATTAAAATTAATGTGTCAAGTCAAGTCAAGTCAAGTCAAGTGGGTTTTATTGTCATTTCAACTACATACATAGTACACAGTGAAACGAAACAACGTTCCTCAAAGACACAAGTGCAACACGAAGTGCGGACAGACAACACAACACAGTACAGACAGAGAATAATCAATAATTGCCAGTAGTGTGCAAATTGTGCAATGTGTAATAAATAGAGTCCAGTGAGGTAGTAAAGTTATTAGTGCAATGCTTTGTGCAAAAATGCTTCCCTTTTTTATCTGGGGTAAATGGTTGGAGAGAGAGAGAGAGAGAGAGAGAGAGAGAGAGAGAGGAGAGAGAGAGAGAGAGAGAGAGAGAGAGAGAGAGTGTACATGTACCAGAACATATCAGTTCAGACGTTGAGTTGTGTTGAGAAGTCTGATGGCTTGGGGGAAGAAGCTGTTGCAGAGTCTGGTCGTGCTGGACCGGATGCTGCGGTACCTTCTTCCTGATGGCAGGAGGGAGAATAGTCTGTGTGAAGGGTGGGTGAGGTCATCCACAATGCTGGTTGCTTTGCGGATGCAGCGGGTGGTGTAAATGTCCAAGACGAAGGGGAGAGAGACTCCGATGATCCTCTCAGCTGTCCTCACAATGCGTTGGAGGGACTTGCAGTCAGAGGCTGTGCAGGTCCCAAACCAGGCAGTGATGCAGCTGCTTAGGATGCTCTCTATGGTTCCCCTATAGAAGAGGGTGAGGATGGGTGGAGGGAGACGCCGGAGGAAGTAGAGACGCTGCTGGGCTTTCTTGGCTGTAGAGCTGGTGTTCAGGGACCAGGTGAGGTTCTCCGCTAGGTGGACACCAAGGAACTTGGTGCTCTTAACGATCTCCACAGAGGAGCCGTTGATGTTAAGCGGAGAGTGGACCGGTCTTGATTTCCTGAAGTCAACAACCATTTCCTTGGTCTTCTCTACATTCCAGTGAAGGTTGTTGACTGTACACCAGTCTGTCAGCTGCTGTACCTCCTCCCTGTATGCTGACTCGTCGCCTTTGCTGATGAGACCCAGCACAGTTGTATCATCGGCAAACTTTATGATGCTGTTAGAACTGTGTTTCGCAACACAGTCATGAGTCAGTAGGGTGAACAACAGAGGACTCAGTACACTGCCCTGGGGTGCCCCAGTGTTCATGGTGATGGTGCTGGAGCTGCTGTCCCCGAACCGGACTAACTGGGGCTTCCCTGTCAGGAAGTCCAGGATCCAGTTGCATAGGGGGGTGTTGAGGCCCAGCAGGCTTAACTTCCTGGTGAGATTCTGTGGGATGGAGGTGTTGAAGTCTATGAACAGCATTCTGACGTAGGTGTCCTTCTTCTCCAGGTGGGTAAGGGAGAGATGAAGGGTGGTGGTGATGGCATCGTCCGTGGAGCGGTTGGGACGATATGCAAATTGCAGGGGGTCCAATGAAGAGGGCAGTTGGGTCTTGATGTTCCTCATGACTAGCCTCTCGAAGCACTTCATGATGATGGGCGTGAGAGCTACGGGGCGGTAGTCATTGGGGCAGGACACCGTGGACTTCTTCGGCACGGGGACGATGGTGGTGGTCTTGAGGCACGTTGGGACAGTGGAGCTGCGCAGGGAGGCGTTGAAGATGTCCGTGAGAACATCTGTCAACTGGTCTGCACACTTTCTGAGCACTCTGCCAGGGATGTTGTCTGGTCCCGCAGCTTTCCGTGGGTTGACTCTGCGCAGAGTTTTCCTCACGTCCACTGCAGTCAGGCACAACACCTGCTCGTCTGGCTTGGGTGTGATCTTGCTCACCAACGTGTTGTTCTGTGCCTCAAACCGTGCATAAAAGTCGTTTAGGGCATCGGGGAGGAAGGCATCACTGTCACAGGACGGTGGCATTGTCCTGTAGGGAGTGATTTCCTGGATGCCCTGCCACATGCGCCGTGTGTCACCCGTGTCCTTGAAGTGGTTGTGGATTCTCTGGGCGTGTGCGCGCTTTGCCTCTCGGATGGGTCATGAAAACTTGTTACCCACTCTGAAGGCCGAGTCGCGGGTCCTCAGTAGTGCACGCACCTCAGGAGTCATCCACGGCTTCTGGTTTGGGCATATGGTGATGGTCTTGGAGACAGTGACATCATCAATACACTTGCTGATGTAGCCAGCAAGATGATGCACATATTTGCAGAGATGGACGTGAGTATCCACAAACAATAACACAAAAAGCACCAATTCTCGGACCAAGAGTGTCGCTGCGTGTTAACGCGCCGCTGACCGGAACCGGAATGTCAAAGCGAATGTTTACTTCCAGTTATCATCAAAGGTAAAATACAAGTAGTCTATAAACATGCTCCTATGGCAGTATTTTCATGTGGTGATGTGGCGTCTTTAAGGTTACATTTTTAGTACTGTTAGTTAGGGAATATAATTGTACCATAATCCTGTGCAGTTCTATATTTTTTAAATGGTACCGACTCCACACACCCTGCCCTGTCTCCCTGTTTATTTTTTTTATTCTGTTTTAAAATATTTGGCTATAAAGAAGTACAATTATGTACTTTTGCTCTTAGGAAAAAAGCAAAACAATAATTTAGGTTGGGCCTCAAAACCACTGTTGTTTACATTTACATTGGTTGTGCCTTGAATGTGCCTAAAATAAATAAAAGAGTACAGAGTACCTTTTTTCACATTGTAACACTTTTGTAAAAAAAAAAAAAAAAAAGGCCGCAGCATTGCCAGAGGTCATCATTTAGACAGCCACTCATCAAAATAATCAGCATTATGAAACAAATGTTTGTTACATTGAATGGGGTTTCCTCAACTCCCATTCAATGTAAATTCTTATTGTTTCTTAGTTTTACAGTCTTCAGAGATCAAAACAAACCTGAACAGTAACAAGAAGCCATTACAGACTACATCCTTGGGAGTCGTTATCTTTTCCCAATCTTTTTTGTTTCTGCACTCATGCTCTCTCTCTTTCTCTCTCACACACATGCCATTCAATGGCTTTATTTTCAACTTTTCTCAAACTAATTACCTTAATAAGGTTTCCCAAAGAAACAGCAGGGATCTATTGTTTAGCCATGCGCCAACCCATGTGAGGTGTTCCTTAATACTGTTTTAGCTAGGCCAATGAACGTATGCTGACTTGTCGTAACATCTATAAGACATTCTGAGACAGCATGCTGTTTGCAGTGCTCACTACAGACTAGTGAGGCTAAAAGTACAGCAAGAACAGCAATCTGATGAGCATAAACCTTTTAGGAAATCCCAATGCTTCAAAAGGCGTATGAATGTGGCTTCATTGTCACTGCACGGGAAAAAAAAACAGTTGTTATTGTTAATATCCATGCCACTTTAACATTGCTATGCAGTGCCATTGCTTTATGTTTTTCTTGCCTGTACCTAATTGTATAAACAAAATGAATATCAAATAATTGTATTATTATTATTATTTTATTATTTGGTGTATATTTGTCTGACTAGTGGCTCTCTTGTACACAGTCAGTGTTCTTTAGACAGATCAGTTACAAACATGGAACACAAGCATGGTTGATGTTGATCTTTAAATAAGGCTGAAGTTGGTTTCCTATTTGCCAGCGTCTAAATCAAATTGGTCCATTTTAAATGCTACAGCTTGTACAGACATCAGATAATGTAACTGCAGGACCATTCCAGAGAACAATTTAAAGTGCTGAATAAATGCATTCTATGCCAGAGAAATAAGAGAAAATCAAGCCCCTCCTCCTGCTTTAGATGAAATTTTTTATGTCTGTCCAATGTTGGAAGACACTCGCTGTGGGATTAAACTAAAGTGTAACTGTCAAGAAACTGAAATGCAAAAAGAAAACAACAGAACAAACGTACTAAAGTACTAAACAGTACAAAAAAACCAAAACTGGTAATGTGGAATTATGTTTCTTGGTGTGATGATTTTTTAAATGTCTACAATCATCAGTCAAGTGGTGGAGATCAGTGCAAGTGCAATATATAGCATAGTGTGATACTTAGATACTGGAATGCTTAGAAAATTGTCCTTAAAAGAAAAACAAGTATCTTCAAATTGGAGACTTTAGAGGAGAAGTTAATAGAACAAGATTTTTTTCCAAGGTATTTTGGAGCATTTCTATAGGTCCATTAAACATAACATTTTCACACAATGTAAATGGCAGTTTATGTGTCTAAATGATGATAAATCATTCATATAATATAACTTAAAATTATACTGAGTTGGCGCTTGGTTTGTTAAAGGTGGGCACCTGATTTAATTTAATTATTTAATTAATTTCAGGGTGGAAACAATGGGAGGGATTAAAAGCAGTCAGAATGTAGCTTTAAAGGTAATCTATCACCTTTTGGCCTTAGCAGTAAAACTCATGGTTCTTTGTGAAGTGAGAAGAGAGAAGGGATGAGAAGGCAGGGTAGAAATGAGAGCACGATAGAGAACTAGAGCAAGTAGCATTCACAGAACAAAGCTGAACAGATCAGAAGACGAGATGGTGTGTAAAATGGTCAGGCTGTGCACATAATGTCCAAAAACAGATGGAAATAAAGAGAATTGATATATGTCAACAAAATCAAATAATACATTTTTTATGACATTTGTTGAATCAGATTTCTTTGTATGAAGTGCTAAGCCAATCTGTAAAGGAATTGCCGAGCTTTTTTAAACAAATTTTTATCTCTCATGTTTGTAGAGTACACTCAATTGACCATATTTCTACACAAGATAATTAGAGATTAGATTGAAAAAATGCTGCAGTAGTGCTTTAATATTAAGATTTTATCGGAAAACCTGTGTCCTGTTAAAATATTAAAATCTCACTTAATAATTTATGGTCACAAAATCTTTCAGAGGAAATCTCCAGTCTTCAGTTTAGTTCCACTTAAAGAGCCAGTACATAATTTTGCATTCACACTTGGTATTAACATGTGCCAGCATTAAGTGGTATGCTTAAGGTATAAATATCTTTCAGAGACGGAAAAAATTCAGAGGAGGTCAGAGACACATATTTCTGCCAAAAAGACTCCAGGAGTAGAGAAATAAAAAACAAGGTTTAATCTTCGATTGGGTGTACAATTAGAAGGTTAGTTATTATAGAACATGAAGAACAGTCTTTGGCATAAGCCAAGTCCTAGGTCCAGGTTTTTAAGCGTGCAAACCCTTGCAGATCCTGCTGGAAATGGACAGCAGGGGCGAAGCTGCCCCCCAGGAAGGCAGGACTGGGATTCAACTGGTGCTGGTGGGGAGGAGAGGGGAGCGCATAGAAACATCATCACCTAAAGGCAGCAAAGAACGAGCATGAGTTGAATCCTTTTAAAGACAGGTGGCAGCCTGCAATTGGCTGGAGTAATGGATGACAGAGTAAAGTGGCATTGGAGTCTTTAATGGCAGAACTTTCGCTAAAGCTTTCATGACCACATCTCATTTGTAGTGTGAACAGTAAAGTGTGGGAGTGCCAAATGCAGAGACAAAATCACAGCAGAAACTAAAGCAACTGCTTTGCATAGCTTTTTTCATTTTTGTTTTTCTTCTCTCCTGCTTACATCTTTCTGTATACCGTGTACAGCCTAAGGTTTGCATTAACCTAGATCCATTTCGTGATTAGATTTAGATTACATTTTATAAGGCTACGTTTATCTTTTTCCAACTAAGTAGATGGTAGAGAATCTTAGCCTATCTTGATTTAAGGTAAAAAAAATAACAGGTAGATCACATAATGAGTAATGTTATTTTTATTGACAGTCTTACTGGATATCATAATTAGCTAACGGGTAGCCTCGCATTGCCAGACTCTTCAGGAAGAGTTTGATACTTTTTGCCACTTATCCTGCTTTGGCACAAGAAAATGTGACATGCAACTGATCAGTGAAAACTCTGTTTGCAAAGATAGGCAAGTAAAATTTGGTAGAGATAGGCAGATTTGGTAGCTGATACAATTGTTTTCTTGAGTTCCTAATATAGACTGGATAAAGTATGTTCCTTGTGTGTTTAGGCAACATTAACATCTTTCTCCACTAAACCCGATGTTGATGTGTGTGTTGTGTAGTCTTCTTGGAGCTGTGAACTGTTTTGTTTTACACTCTAAATGTAAAAATGTGTGGGTCACCCAAGAATGGGTAGGAAAAGTAGTGATGGCTAAATCTCTGCATTTCAATGCATTAAAAATGCAATGTAGAGTAGAGCACATGGAGAAAACCCTGCTGTTGTATTGTTTACTCAATTTCCACTTAAAACATTAAATAATGTTTTGTTGGATTAGTAACCATCACAACCTGAACTAGCTAAATATGTTAAATGAGTGATTTTGAGGTGTGGATATTGACTGATTTGAGTTAGCATCATAAAAGCATACACACAGAGACATAAGATTTAAACAACTGACTCATCACATTTATCAGTGTACTCATGCTTTGTCATGAACTCCATTGTTTACAAGGAACACACTTGCTGAGATCATCTTTTCATGTTTGCTACATGGCATGCACTGGATGTAAAACAGTTAATAAGCAAGCACTGATGGTGTTTTAGTTTAGTGGACAAGTATTCTAAAATATTCTTAAAATTGCAAATATATACTTCATTTTTGTATCCTACATACGTATTTCAAATATGAATATTGCTTTATATTCCAAACCTAAAATTAAATTGCTTTAGCAAAACATACACTCAACAGTTTTATAAGTCCCAGCATATAAATCTTATTGACAGTGTATTAACTGATGTCAGTTCAGGAAATCAACTATATACACAGGAATACATCCACAGGAGGAGTTTAGCTTCTCGCTAACAAGCAAGATACCAATTTTTTTTAGCCATAAATCCAAAGAAGAGGGACAAAAGCATTAAGCTCTCTGAAATTCCTGATGGTGAAAAATCCCCTTTAATCTAAGGCTTTTAAGAATCCTTGTGTTCTGGTTTTATTTCTCCACCATGAAGCTCTATAAATAATCCATTGCGAGACAAAGTCTCTCATGTTTTTGCCATTTCTCTCTCTCTCATTCTCTTTTCTTTTTCCCCTCACTTCCTCTTTTTCTAACTCCTTTTTGTCTATTTTTCTCACATCTAATCCTGTCACTCTGTCTGATCTTCTTTTTCTCTCTCTCCCATTTCAATATCTCTCCTCCTCTAATGCCCTTTTATGTCTTTTTTCCCTCTTTTCTTTTGCTCTCTTCTCCCTTTCTTTCTTTACCATTTCTCTCATTTCCCTCACTCTTTGTTTGTCTTCCCTCCCTTTCACATTTCTCTCTCTCTCTCTTTCTCTCTCTCTTTCTGTCTTGGCTGTGTATTAGAGTAGTGTTTGTGTGTGTGTGTGTGTGTTTGCGCCCATGGCGGTGCATCGTCTCTCTCTCCGGAGGCACTGTCCTGGTCTGATCATTGGGCCATGGTTCATGCTCCTTGAAGCGGGCAGCATATTTTTGTTGGCTCCATGAGCACAGCCACCAGCACGTCCCCTCTGCAGCAACAGGAGCCCCCTGCTGGAACTGTATTTGGGCCAGCCTGGCCTTCCCACTCTCAGAAAACTCCTATGAGCAGAACTGGCTCTGGTTTGACCCCCGCAGGAGCGGCTGGCAGCCTGCTTCCTCCTAAGCTCCAGCACACTGGAGAAACAGCCATGTGGCCATCTGAAGTGCGTCACCAAAACAGGGCACATACAGGTCTGCTAACTTCATGCCAGTGCTAATTTTACTTCAAATACACCAGTCTGCTGTTCATCCCATGGAAACTGTTGTAAAATATACTTAAAAGTACTAAGTACTAATATCTGAAAAAAGGAAGTAAAATATTTTTTAAAAATTGCGGTTATAAAAATTTGTATTTATAAACAAATTCTGACCTAAAGATCAGATGTGTTGTCCATTATCCCAAAGAAAAAATACTGTGATTGTTAATGGTTATATATAAGCATTAAAGAGATGCAACAAGATAACTTGTGTCTTAGTATACAAATATATTCAGAACTAAAAGTCTTAATTCTTTTTATTGTTGCTTTGTTATTGTAAATACCAATTATAAGGTTAAACACCACTTATGGACACCCCTGGTGATTTCACATTGTTTGAGATAATGAAAATATATAAACATAACGTAAAATGAAATTCGCTGCTTAATTAGCAGCAAATAGATAATAGATAATAGATAATTTTAATTAAATTGATGGAAAAACCTGAGCTTGCTACGGAAATTCCTGAACGCATGTGACGTCACTGGTGGAAAACAGTGAACAGCACTGCGGTACAACAGCATTATGACTGGGACTGGGACTGTGAATTTTCCAGTGCTGCTTCTTCAGATTCCAATGATATTTCAGAATTTGAATTTAAAAAGAGCTGTAATGTAGCAAAATAGACCACTATATCACAACACACCTTTTTGTCATTTTGTATTACGTAAATGCATCTTTTCGCTTGTTGTCCACTACCTGCGTCACATGCCTGACATGCCCACAGCAGTTGTGGAACAGCACTGCGGAGCTAAACTACCGTATTTTTTAAAAAACTGTATTTACTTGACTTTTCAGACCATTAGTAAAGTAAGGAAGTCATATTCCACTGTGTTTGACATTTTCATATTAGCTGATACTTAGCCTTTAACTAAATACATAAAACTTAGTGTAAATAAGATGTATAATTTATAACTACTTGAAAGCTTGATATACAGCTATTATGCTGAGCAGTTTCCCTAAGAAAAATACTGAAATACTGTAGTTGTTACTGAAATACACATATGTATAACAGTGTAACAAATGTATAACTGTATTTAAATATTACAGATTCTGATCTGAAGCTTTTGTGCTATGTAAATGACATGCTTTTTAAAAAGTTATGAGGTAAAAACAAGTAATTCCTGTTAACTAACCCCCGACCTTTTATGTGGTCTAACTGCAAGGCTTTTTCCAGCTCTGCAGTAGATGGTAGAAGAGCATTATGTTAATGAGAGCATGTTTTTTGCCCTTTATGGAGGGTTTTATTTTGTCTCATGCATGTATGCTAATGCACCATTTGCGTATCTGTGCAGATCTCAGGCACTGTCTCTGGAACTCAGCAGAGGAACGCTGTGTGAATTTAATCTCTTTCAGGCAGGTGTAACTGGATATCAGGTTTGGCATCATGCCAGCTCTGTGCCGAGATAAAGCACACAGCACAATTGCAGCGTTCTTCACATCAGTCAGTCATGTACGACTGCTAGAATAAAAAAAAATCTTTAAATCTTGAGCACCTACAAAGACAAAAATCTAGTTTGTTTGTTTTTTTTCAAATCGTACATTCCCATCAAAATATATTCCATCCATGTTATTGAAGAAAAAACTATTGTAAATGTGGAAGGCCAAACTTACTGCTTATAGATATACGTTTTTGTTAACATTCATTTTGATATGATGTCTAACGATCAATAAAATACAGCGCAATGTAAAGGAGGTCTACTTTGCTTTTACATTTTTTCCCTATCTCAAATTGACATCTCATGGCACACTTATTGCCTGCAAAGATTGGTGGACCCTCATACAACAATTAAGTCAGGTCAAGTCAAGTCAAGTCAATTTTATTTATATAGCACTTTTTACAACGATATTGTCTCAAAGCAGCTTTACAGAGTTTTGAAAACAGTTATAACATGTATCCCCCAGTGAGCAAGCCAGAGGCAACAGTGGCAAGGAAAAACTCCCTCAACTGGAGGAAGAAACCTTGGGAGGAACCAGACTCACAAGGGGAGACCCATCCTCCTCTGGTCAAACAGTATTTACAGTTTGAACTAAATACCAAAGAAAGGAGCCTCTGTTTGAAATCTGGATAGCAAAGCTTTAGAAGCTGCACAGATAGAGGCAGTGTATGACTGAGGCAGTCTCTGGCTGAGGCAGTCTATGACTGAGTCTTTATGTTAAGTGGGCGTGAGCTGAAACAGTCCCATCCTATCTCAGTGCTGGTACATCTGGATGGCACAGTGATGTAACTGAGGGTGTAGTAGTAATGGACAGGTGAGCTGGCTGGTGATGGTGGGGTGATGATCCGATGATCAGTCCTTCAACAGCGTTCAACAGACGGGAGGACAGTCATTTCCTCAAGAAGAGTAAAGAGAGAGAGTTAGTTGGGCTCGGGAGTAAGACTGTAGAGAATATGAATTTTCAGAATTTTAGAGTGCGTTCTGAACCAACTGAAGTTTATTCAGGTTCCTGCTGGAGCATCCTGACAATAATGCATTACAGTAATCTAGCCTTGAGGTTATAAAGGCATGCACTAACTTTTCAGCATCAGACACAGATAACGCATTTCTTAACTTTGAAATGTTTCGTAGGTGAAGAAACACTGTTCTTGTAATATTACCTATGTGTGGATTAAATGTCAGATCTGAGTCAATTGTTACACCAAGATTTTTGGCTACTGAACCAGGAACTACAGAGAAGTCAGCAAGATTTAACATTAAATCTGAACATTTAGTCCGAGCAGCCTTTGGGCCGTGGAGGAAAAGTTCTGTTTTGTCAGGGTTCAAAAGAAGGAAGTTCTGTAGCATCCAAAGTCTAATATCTCTTACACAATCTTCTATTTTATTTAATCTGGATTTATCATCTGGTTTGGCTGATATGTACAGTTGTGTATCATCGGCATAACAGTGGAAACTAATTCCATGTCTATTTATAACTGAGCCTAATGGTAGTATACATAGTGTAAATAACAGAGGACCTAAAACAGAACCTTGTGGAACTCCATATTTCACTTTTGTAGTGTTAGACGATACATTATTTATCTTTACAAACTGAAAGTGATCACTAAGGTAAGATGTGAACCAGGATAACGCTGTTCCTGTGATTCCAACTATATTTTCTAGCCTGTCCAAGAGAATAGTGTGATCTATAGTGTCAAAAGCTGCACTTAGATCTAGTAGCACCAGTAGAGATACGTGGCCCTGATCAGAGGCAAGAAGAAGATCATTTGTTATCTTAACTAAAGCTGTCTCTGTGCTGTGATGTGGCCTAAAACCAGATTGGAATTTTTCATATATGTTGTTCTTATGTAGATGAGAACAGAGCTCTAAAATCTTAGAGATAAAAGGTAAATTGGAAATGGGTCTATAACTGGACAGTTCTCTGGGGTCAAGATTTGGCTTCTTTATCAAGGGTTTTATCACAGCTAGTTTAAAAGACTTAGGTACATGACCCAGACTAAGAGAAGAGTTGATGATAGTTAAGATAGGTTTAATAATAGCTGGTAATACTTGTTTCAATAGGCTTGTTGGAATCATATCGAGTGTGCATGTAGCAGAATTTGAAGAAGAGATAAGTTTTTCTAGTTCTGTCTGCTGTAGTGGAGAAAATGTTTCTAGTCTTTCTTCTAAAACCACGTTTTATGCTGTTTGAGCCAAACCGGATGAAGGATAGGTTACTCGTATTGGTAGAACTTTTTGTCTAATATTCTCGATTTTGCTATTGAAAAAGTTCATGAAATCATTGCTGCTGTGGTTGGCGGGTATCTGAGGTTCCGTTCCTGCCTGATTTTTGCTAAGTTTTGCGATGGTGCTAAATAAAACTCTAGGATTGTTTTTGTTGTGTTCGATGAGTGAGGACAGGTATGCTGAGCGTGTTTTAATAAGTGCCTTTCTGTAACTGCTAAGGCTGTCCTTCCAAGCAGAGTGAAATACCTTCAGCTTGGTCACTCTCCATTTGCGCTCTAATTTCCGTACTGCCTGTCTTAAGGTGCGTATTTCATTGTTGTACCACGGAGCAAGCTTTTTCTGTTGCATCTTTTTAATTTTTATAGGTGCAACGTTGTCTAAAGTTAATCGGAGCGTATTTTCTACGCAGTCAGTTAGTCTGTCTAGCTCTGTTGGGTCTGATGATAGAAAAATTATGGTTGATAAATCTGGAAGGATTTCAATAAAGTGCTGAGATGTATTTGCCATTATTGAACGTTTCATGCAATAATGGGGTGATGTACATAAATTTTTATAAAAATTTTTACATAAAAAGAGAATGCCTCAAAAACATGGCGTAGGTCATAACGCTGCCACCTACACGCTGCCACTGTCAAAAATAGGAATCATAATAAGTCATCGTAATGTGACTTAACTATGTATTTATGAACTCGTATCCATGCAGAACTATGCCCTGACAAGCTGTAGTTTTGGCTATAGCATTTACTTATCTGAAGCAACATTTATTATTTCATTATTTACATGAAATCCAGTAATGTTGATTTGCAGTGCTAAAAGTTTATTATTTTTTATTAAACTGACTAGTATTTTTCATTTATACATCCTCAGTTTAGGTTCAGTTTACCATAGTTTGAAGAAAAATAATGTTTTAAAATGTACTTCACTACTGGATTTTGATCTTTTACTGTAACTGCCATGTGTTCTGCATGCCCTCTTACCCACACATGTTGTTATGGCTGTAGTGCTTAATACCTTGACCAACAGCCGACACTGTGGAAATTGGTCGACTATCATATTATTAGCGTTCTTCTGTTAACACTATGGCCTTAAAAATTAAGGGGCCAATTGGGTCTCTTTGGAGTACTACTACAGAAGAACCTCTTTTGGTTCCCCAAAAAACCTTTCAATACATGGCTTTTTAAACACTAGTTTTGAATCAGACATGTGAATATGACAAATTCATTTACATTTCTGAGAAGTTTCACAGGTTTTTGTAAAGATTTGATAACAATGAATGGTTTATTTCCCTAGAAACTTCCCAGAAACATTCAAGCTAAATGCACATGGAATAAGGCTCTGTGGTTTTGAAACTATTGCCATGTCTGATGTGCAGCTTTGATCAGTAAGGCTTTACCTGGCATTTGGTCTTCTGGTTAAAGCTCATCCCTCCAAGCCCCATTTTTTATTTAATATGTACACTTAATTTATGAAAGTATTGATTTTTATCAGAGTGTGCTGAGTTCTTTCCTCTTCCCTTTCCTTACACTGTGGAAAGCAGCAATTATGTGGCCAAAATGATGATAAATAATTCATTACATGCAGCATTGCAATGAAGAAAGTGACATATTAATGGATTTCAGAACAATGAACATCATTAGACCGATTATTGTTTTACATTACAGAAATTGGAATCACTTCTGTTCTCTGTCTGCTCTGCTCACACTTTAAGTGGACCAAATTTTACCTTTACCTGAAATAGGGAGTATATTATTCGTGTTGGTAATAAAGACAGACCAGCACAGGACTACAAAATACAGTTTAATAGCAAATTCCACTGATTGTACTAATTAGCGTGATGTGAACAGTATGATTGTAAAGAAGCTTACTGATGATTTTCTTTACAGTGGTGATTGGAACCAGGATTTTGTCTGCAGCACAAATATAAACATTTTATGTACTTTGCAACCAGTAAACGTGCATGTGTCATCTGAGGTTTAATATTTAATGTCAATGAATTATCCGCACTTAACCTCTCCACAATAATAGTCCTAGCAAAATTAAGCACACTATAGCTTTTTACAGCTTTTTTGCTCTATCTGATATTTAATTAAATCTAATCTTCTCTCTAGATGTAAAAGTTTTCTTGGTCTGCCACTGTTTCTGTTGTACTTTTGTACATTACAAACTGAGGAAAAAAAACACACACTTTGTTGTCCTCTTATAGGCTTCTCCTGCTTTGTGAATATAATTTATTGTAATTTTTTTAACAACAGTGCCCAAACGTCTGTATGGTGCTCCTTTTGTTTTTACATTTTTGAACTGTACAAAACAATAACAATTGCACTATTCTTGCTTAAAATATTGCAAATAATGTGTTATTCATAATGAGGCAAAAATGGAATATCATGAATGGCACTTACAATTCATGTTATCACATGTGTTAAATTCACAATGCCTCAAGACCCTTGTATCAGAAAAAATATAAGCATGTGCATCATCACACTTGTTATTTTTACATGTTTAATTCTTTTATTAATATGTTTTTAAAAAATGACTTATTTAAAAAAAGCTACAAAATTCTTATAATTTATCATCACCTGCTTCAGTTCACTGCCATGTCCATAATCCCAGTGCTGTCTCATGAATTTCATACACACTGTAAAATGGCTCATCATAAAGCCACAAGGAGGTTGAGTATTTGTTTATGATTAAGCTACACACATTGACCCAGTTTCTAATAGCAGGGGAAGTTGGAATATATAATTAGTTGCTAGAGATTCACAGGACAAATCAAATTTCCTAATATTAAATTTCCCTGGAGACCGTGGTTGGCATTAATTACGGAACTGGTGTCAAATGGTATGGACAGTTAATTAACTGTTTGAAACAGTTCTGGTAATAGTCTCCCCTGCGTATGTGAGAGATTGTTCTGGCGTGTTTTCGATCCAGGTGCTTGAAACATTTGGCAACCTTCTTTACAATATACAAAGCAGATGCCATCCTCTCTGGTTTGTGTTAAAATCTTTAATTAATATTCTAGTATTTGCTGCATCAGTGTTGTACTGTTGATTATCACATATATTATCACACAGTCCTTTTGAAATATTTGTCTATATAACTCAAATTTGAAAGCTGGTACAGTAAAACAACTTAGAAAAGAGGTATGCATAAAATATGTTCTTGACAAAGCTGTTCTTATAAAGTTTAATCTAACTTTCAAACACTGGAACAGTAAAAAGCAATCAAGTACGCTTCTTTTTCCTTTCACAAGGTATTTATAATTAGTCAGCAAGTCTGTAAAAACTACATCCAACTCTTCCCTTACAGGTTTACAACTTAATTTATAAAAACCTCTGACTTAAGAATTCATGAAAGACAAAAATATGTGTTTTGCATATACTTGGATAGTACAGATGTGACAGTTTCAGTCGAAAGATGTGGTATTCACCAATTAAGTTTTAAAAGCTTAAACCAATTAAGTTAAAAGCTTTAAAAAACTTGCCTATGTTGCTGATTTATATGTATATGACCATATTTCTCTCTACATTTGACCTGAGTGTAAAGCCTTGAAATGAGATATGTATTTACCTCTGTTTTTCATGCCTGGGAACAGTAATCATGCTCTCAGCTGGCAAAAGTACTTCAAACTTTGCTTGAGCAGATATTGCGGTTCCATATGGGATTCCCCGCTTCTTTTAGGAGAAAGAAAATGCATTGGTATCTGTTTTTTTTTTTATTTGCAGAGGAAGATCCTTTTCCTTGCAAAAACTTTTCTTGGATTTATCCAGAGCGTAAGCTGCATCTACAAAGTGCACAAGTGCTTTGTCAACACAGCAGCAAGACAGCACCTTGTTCTTCTTATCTTAGCATATTATTTTAAGATTAACACATGTAACATGTTTCTTTTAGAAGTAGTCACTTGAAAAGTCGCATTGCTAGCCTTTTCTTAATCGTCCAGTGTAGATACCTAAGGCTGTCTGTTAACATAAGTAGTCTACATACTGTTTGATTTCTTATCCGTGAAATGTGTAAGCTACCTGTCATTTGTGCCTCTCAAAACATGGATGGAACTTAATTCTTTCTATCTACTATGTCTTATAGTTCTATCGAGGAAACGTTATTTCGCGACAATTATCATTATCGTTTTATCGCTCAGCCATATTTCAAGGGTAAACAAGCATTATTCCAAAATCTAAATGTAATTTCTGCTAAAATCACTGTGTGTACTACAGCACAAATGGGCTATAAGGTATACAAGGAAAATTCCTGTGTTTAGCTGAAGTCAAAGCAATGTATAATGCAAATTAATTGACTCTGATAGGAAAACATGTCAGGCATTTTTTTATGATAGACTAGACACAAAGTGTCATAAAATAATTACTATTAAATGTGAAAACAGCAGTTACTTCAATCAAATCCCAGTTTAATTATCAGAATTGATAATACTTCACTGGAATTTTATAATATAAGATTTTTCTAGAATGTACCCTTTTATAGTTTTAGTACATAGAGTTAGTTCCATTCTGTTTTAACAAGCTCAAAAGTAACTGGACAAATTAACATAATTCTAATTATGAGCATTAGAATTAAAACTTGGATGCAAATCTTTTGTAGTCCATGAGGTCTGGAACCTATGGATTTTCCTACTTTGAGATGCTTTACCAGGCCTTAATTGCGGCCACCTTCAATTGCTGCTCATTTGAGGATTACATGTTCATTCCTTATTTTATGTTTCACATTGTTGGTTTATCCACTAAAGTTTCTGTTTGGTTTATTTTTACCACTTATATCAATACCTTTTTGGCCTGCAGTTTGGCTAAGTATTCTTAAATGTGTGTTAAATACATAAAAGGTTTGTCCAAGTAGTTTTAAACTATTTCTATTGTTTTTTCTAAAAACATTTTTAAAAACTTGACAAAAGTTTAGTAATTAGAAGTGATACATTGAAAGTTAAAAATTCTGTTACAGTGTTCTCTCAAATCTGTCTCTTTTCAGTTAAGATTACAAAATCTCAACACACATCATCAAACTTTTTTATTTCTGTATGCCCTAATACAGCGGTCCAGAACAAAGAGTGACATAATTCACTTCTATACCGAACTGCACTAGCTTTGGCTGCTGGTTTAGGCCCTGATATAAAGAAAAGAGGAGCAGAGAAAAAAGATGCTCAGGGTAGACAGAATGGGCCTCTGAGGAGATGATACTTGACATTTTGCTTCCAGGATGCTTGAGTCTTCCTACATTGGCTGCATTTCACTAATGTCAAGAACAAGAGGCAGACACAAGAAGGAGAGTCATCTGTGATGTGAAACGGAAATCACTTGTGAGCCCAGATGCCCTTCTCACACTGCTGTCCTCTGAGACAGCACAGCTCCCGAAATATTCTCCTGCATCTTTAATAAGACCCTCAAAAGGTGTCTCCTGGCCACACTTTTGAATTGCCTTTAGTCTGCTTTGTGGTAACCCTGACATGTTTAAAAGAATAGGTTGGCCAAAAAACATATTCATACAATTTATTTTCTTATGTTTTCCAAATATTTGCAATACATGCTTAGACCGTGGTATTTACTTCTTTAGTTTTTGTCTATTCTTGTAAATAACAATATAATGATGCAGTGTCAGAAACAACAAAAGTGTGTTTATAACATTTCTTTGAGATGAGTGAGAAAAGTAGGGCATCAAGGTTGCACAATACTAACTTGACAGCTGTGCGCTTTTTATTGCTTGATAGCTGCATTAGCTTTGTAGCTCCATTGCATAAGAAGAATGGAAAACATAGACAAAAGCACATCACACTGCAAAAAAAGTATTAACAGCCACCCTGAATACTGAATATCATCAGTACTGTTGTCAATTTTATAAATAACAACTATACACTACTTCCAGTCTAAAACTAAAAAAGGCTAAAATCAGACACCAAACATATCTTGACTGTTCAACTATATTTGCAATAATGGAAAAAAGGGTGATTTGATTGTGCAAAACTATAACCCCACATTAGGTTAGAAAACACAGATACAGCACCCTCCACAATTTTTGGCATCCCCCGTTAAGATGTGTTAAAGGCCTTCAAAAAATGTAATTTCTGTTGCAGAAGCATAATCTCACACTGAAAATTGTAGAAAAATGTGCCATTTAAATTAAGTGAATCTGACATGGGAACATGAGAAAGACAAGAGAACACGCCATTCCAAGTAAGGAAGATGTAAGTCGACCTTCATAAGTCAGGCAACAGCTACAAGTAAGTAGCCATTTGTCTACACCTGTCCATATCTGCAGTCAGAGAAATCATCAAGTAGTTTAAAACAACTGGAACAGTGCCAAACAAGCCTGGACGAGGATGCAAATATGTCTTACCACCACGCACAGTGTGGAGGATGGCAAGAGAAGTAAAAAGTTCACGAGAGCTCACTGCAGAATTGCATCAAAGGGTAGCATCTTAGGGTCACAAAGCCATCAAGCACTATCTACATGCCAACAAGCTGTTTTTGAAGTCATGCACGGAAAAAGCTTTTTCTCACTTACAAGCCTAAACGTAAACATCTGGAGTTCGCTACTGGCGGTACTGGGACCGTGTGCTTTGGTCAGATGAGACCAAAGGGCTTGAAAGATAGAGCTTTTTGGCAACAAACACTCTATGTCTGGCGTAACACAAAAGATGAGTATGTAGGAAAAGCACTACTGGGATAGTTTTTTCTCTTCCAAAGGCCCCAGGAACCTTGTTAGGGTGCATGGCTTCATGAACTCTTTGAAATACCAGGACATTTTTAATCAAAATCTAGTAGCCATTGCCCAAAAGCTGAAGGTGGGTTGTCACTGGACCTTTCAGCAAGATAATGACCCTAAACATGTGGCTACACAAATCTACACAAAAATGGCTCACCAACACAAAATCAAGCTCCCCCAATGGCCATCTCAGTCCCTAGACCTCAACCCAATTAAAAACCTGTGAGGTGAGCTGAAAAGGAGAGTGCATAGGAACTCTTGACGATTTAGAGAAATTGTGCAAAGAGGAATGGTCGAAGATTCCTCTCTCCATATTCTCCCATCTTGTGAAATGTTATAGGAGAACATTTAAGTGCAGTCTTGTTGGCGAAGGGGGGTTGTACAAAGTAACAACATCAGGAGTGGCAATAATTGTGGCACAGATGATTTTATGTAAAATAATTATTTCTTAATGTGAGATTTTTTTTTCCCACCGACTAAATGCACTTGAATTAATACAGCACCCTGTATGTATATATATATATATATATATATATATATATAGAGAGAGAGAGAGAGAGAGAGAGAGAGATAAACCACAAAGAGACTCTTCAAGGTTGCTTGGCAAACATAGGGGGTTGCTTTAAAACTTACACAGCTGATCTGCTAGTCTTGATCTCTTATTTACAAAACTCTTAGAAAACAGAGCTTAACGACTTGATTTGATTTTATATTTCTTACCACAAGCCTTAGGTGAAGGAATTATGTAAACCACACCCATCCATCACCAGTCAAACAAGACTTGATGGGCTGCTCACATCAGAGTGGTGACATTTTTTGCGAATCAGCATTTGTAATTGAAATAGGCCACATACATCTATTGTGTACACAAATTTGATGACTGTCCTCTTGAATCAAATGGCTCCTGAACTAGAAGTACATTTTGAGCAGTAGATATAAAGAGGTGCTTGTCAACATTGAGTAAGAAGCATTTAGCTTATTACATGGCATCATATTATCAACAATCAGAGGTCTGTACCCTAAACTCATATTCAAGTAAATATTTTCGCACCTCAGTGATGTCTTCTTTACAAAGGAGGCAAAAAGGCTTTTTAGGGCAATGCTGTTTTTGAAGTCATTTTTGAATCCCTTAAGCCTAAATTCAGTTCTAAAGCTCAGACCTCAGAAGTGTGAGAAACACCAAGCCACCCAGGAGTGAAGACAACATAACGAAAATTAGTAACTCAGAAGTGAAAGTAAAACTATGAGAATTTAAAAAATACTCCGAAAATTAAAAAGCGATAAATATTTATATATATGACAGGCTTTGAATTGTTCTACTAATTTTTGTAAAAAAGCATATGTGGATTAAATGAAGTTATGTTAAAAAATGTTTTGGCCTGTATTACTTGTTTAATCAGCAGAATAAAGAGCAGTCAATAAGTTGGTAAGGGGCGCATACAACAATACAAACCTTATCTTTAAGAGTTAATAAATAAAGTATAAGGGCAATACATCTCATTAAATAAATATAACTAGTTACTGCATACTGTACCTGCTTCTCCAAACCAGTCCAGTCCAGAACAGATAGGAGTAGGTTAGAGCATGGTGTTTATCTGCTGTTTTCTAGACACAGCAGGCTGTTGACCCAGATAGCACACACAGTAAACATGCACGCATAACTTTAAGTCCTATATCTAATAAAAGCCTCTCTTTCAAGCAAATAAAGAATTAACAAGGTAGTCTGTAGAAATAGGAAAATGGGGGTATGAGTCAGGAGAAACGTCTACTCCATCAATGTTCACATGCTTCCTCACTAGCTGTGCTTACAGTAAGTAGGATTAAGTAATGGTACTGGGCTGTAATTTATTTAACACACTTTCATAAAGGTGAGATACAGCTTGTTCAAGGAAGTGATATTCCGAAATCCAGATTGATTCTAGTAGACAGGAAGACCTCCTGCATTGAATGTAGATATGATCTCTACCAGATTCAGATCCAGAGCCAGATACCACCAACCACAATCATTAAGCATCCAGGGGTGGCTACAGGGCTTCTCACTGTGGCTGGTAATGCCTTCTGTAACATATTCTAGATACACACGTGACATTGTGGATGGACGAATGCTAAATGGCTGCACAATTTACAGTGTCACCTTGCCATGAGCACGCTAGCCAGTGTTCAACCTCAAAACATACAGAGGTGGCTGTTCCGAAACTGTCCCATGAGGTAATGCCGCTTTATAATTTTTTTTTACATATTTACATATTGTTATCTTTGACTTTTGGCACACAAGTGTATCTATTTATATTTTTTATTCCAAGACAATTGAAGTCAGAGAAAAGAAAAAAATATATACAAATTTCACAGAGCACAATGGGCCTCATTCATCAATTAAAAAAAAAAATTAAATTTTGTTCTCTCTGATCCTTTGTTTCTCTAATCCTAAAGTAATTCATGATGTGTTCTTAACCCACAAAATCATTTACACCATTCTATTCTTCCCAAATAAGAACCCATTGGTGAATATCAGAATGGGTTTTATAAAGTGGGTTTTATAAAGCAATTAAAAAAAATGATTGGTGAATGAGGCCGATTGTGCTCAATTCCATAATAAATAAACAGTGTTGTGTGGTTGTTACTAAACAGAAAATGAGAGTGGGTTCTCTTCTCTCCCCAGACCTCTGCCAGACCAAACACCCAACACTGTTTTAAACCAGAAGACTCCAGGTTTATTTTCCACAAATGTGTCCTGAATGAGCCCTCAATTCTGTTACCACCCAGTGTAGGGTCTTGCCTTAACAGAAAATGAGACATTCAGTGTTCTCTCTTTTGTTCTGACCTGCACAGATCAGCCCGGCACTCTTCATTGTTTTTCTACTTGTAAATTTAGTGAAAGCGTAAATTTAGTGTTAGATTTTATAAGATCTCTTTGGGAGGTAGGGGGTGGGTGCTGCTTGTTTGTTTACCCCTTTCCCCTGTTTTTATTGTAGGGAGTTAGGGGTAGCTTTTTGCCCCTGAAACTAGTGTCCCAGATTACTGTTACACATTTGTGGAAAAAACCCTGCAGTTTTCTGGTTTTAAACAATGTCCGGTGTTCTGTCTCAGAGGTTTGGGGAGAAAACCCAATCTAGACCCTAGATCTGGTCGTTTATTTGTGTCTATTCTGTGGATGTCGCCATATATAAGTCTCCTGCAGTTAGTCAAAGACATGCTGATACAATTTCAGTAAAGTAGACATACAATTCATGTGCATATTGATTCAGATAAGTAATAAAGTGACATACTAGGCTTATACACAGTATCATGACATGTTGTGCTAATGCCATCCCTGTTATACTAGCAAAAATTCAGCAGTTAAGTGGCCTGTTAGCAGTTTTATAAAGGACAGACAATTGCTTCACAAGAACAATGTTTCAAAACGAGAATATTCAGAAACATTTATAAACAAGAGATCTGTCACATGGATAAAAAAAAATCTACACGATTACATTTTCAGATTAACAGTTTATTTTGTAATTTATTATGTTATATATAGCCTAATAATGGATAAAAGATAAGAGGTTGCTATTGTGAACTCTTGGCTGGTGCAAACCCATACTACATCTTTCTGTATATAGCTCCAAAGTAGTGTATTTGTTGACTGTGTGTAGCATGTTTAGCATCCGGAAGGCCGACGTATGGTTTGATGTGTGCCTACTCCAGAACTTTCCATTCTATTCAAAATGCTTTGCTATGGAGATTTTACAAACTGTGTCAAACACATTGCAGTAGTAAAAAAGCTTTTGTTAATATCTGATGTTTAATGAAGCATATGCTCATACAGCATTCTGACTGATTGTGCTGTCAGAGGAAGAAAAATTGCAATGGAAATGAATGGAAATCAAGCTCCAGATGTTAGAAGTCTAAAAGGCCCACTAGAACAATTGATTCAAATTGAGTTTCACCGAATGCTATATGTACACAATGGAATTTAGAACAATTTTGGGTGTTGTCTTGGTCTTGTGATCAGTGTGGCTTCAAAATAACCTTGAGCCTGTCAGCCAATCAGTTGAATTCTGTCTTTTTCAGTTAATTATAATCTATGTATTTTACGTTTAGAACAATATTAATTAATTTGCTGTCACTGCTTATGATTGTCTTAAAAAAGCCTCTTGAAAACAAATCAGCTACTTATCTTAACTACACTGAAACAGTTTGTTTTACAAACAGCCTTTATTTAACCTGCATTATTAAATTATAGCCTGAGAGTGCACTGCCTACCCTATCCCCTAAATATTACCTATAAGCTGATTCTACTGTAGGTAAGGTAGTAAATCACTGTATGTATAGTGACATAGAACAACATTTGTGGAATTACAGTAAATTGCAAAAAAAAACTAAATACAACATTATTTGTATGTCTGTGTTTATTATTAGATAAATCCAATTAAAGATCACTTTACACACTAAACAAGATACTTCACATTACATGGTACTGTTGTCAGAAAACAGTATAAACAGTAAACAGACCACCTGCAGCATTATCCTGCTAAATTAAAAGAAACCGTCAGATAGTCACTCCTAGCTAACAATAACAGAATAAAGAGTGCATCAGAAATATGGACTGCTGATAATGACTGCAATGTGTTGGTTGTGAGTGATAAAGTATAAAAATATTACTTTGCAAAACTTACTACACACACGACACCAGTCAGATAAAGCACTGACACCGTGTGTGCGTGCGATGTGAAAAGTGAAGCTGGATCATACCATTTTCAATCAGTCAATCAATCAACTTTTATTTCCCCTTGGTAATAATTGAGGGTAACCCTCATTTACAATGTATCCAAGCATTTACAACTTAAAGGGACTGAAAATACATAAAAATTAGAATCAATATTTAATCAAGAAAGCTAAAATAAAGAACTTCATAAGTAAACCATAAAAATTTAATGATAAAAATATTAGGAAAAAAAGGCATTTAAAAAAAAGGTTAATTAAGAAATAAATAATTAAAAATAAAAGCTTTAGTGGACAAGCTAAAAATATAAAACAATAAAATAAAAAGATTTTTTTAATGAAGTAAATAAATTACAAATAAATTAAATATAAATTAAACATTATGAAGAAAGTAAATGATAAAAATAAAATAAAATGTAAAACCAAAATAGGATAGATAAAATGGACAGAAAAAAATTAAGTTAAGAGTCAAAAGAAAAACTCAATAAAAACAGGTACATCCTGTCTGAAGGTGGTTAGAAACTAAAAGTTTCTAAAAATGATTTAGTGACACCAGCGAGCTGAGTTTTAGAGTTGCTTGCAGTGAATTCCAGCTCACTGGTGCACTGTAGCTAAAAGCAGATTTTCCCAGTTCAGTAAAAACTCTAGGAACCTGACAGGTAATCCAATCAGCAGAGCGAGTCTGATAATTACAGCTGTTATTATCAGCTGTAATATCAAGAAATTAAGGAAGAAATATAAGATGGCATATGACCGGAGAGCGACTTATAAATGAATATTAGCCAGCAGCTCGATTACCCATCGAGCTGCTAGTGAAAGCCAGCCTACTTTTTGGTACAATCTGCAATGGTGAGTGCTGTAAGGGTCACCAATAATGAACCTTAGAGCAGAATGATAGACTAAATCCAGCGGTTTCAGGGCACTAGCGGACGCCTGTCTATAAATTAGGTCAGCGTAGTCCAATACTGAGAGTAATGTTGCCTCTACCACTCTTTTTCTGGCAAACACAGGCAGACAAGATTTATTATGATACAGGAATTCAAGTCTCTGTCTGCACTTAATAATTAAATTATTAATATGAGTTTTAAACGAGTTTTTTATCCAGCCAGATGCCATGATACTTATACTCTTGTACTTTTCTTGCCATTTAAAACTAATTTATGATTGTATAAAGCAGTCTGCAAGGCATTAAATGAGCATTGGAGCTTTTCAATTGCTGCATGAGCAGATTCAGCATAACAATATAAAATGGTGTCATCTGCAAAATTATTTTTTGCAGTCTGAGGCAGCAAGATCATTTATATATATGTTAAATAAAAATGGACCCAGGACAGATCCTTGTGACACCCCTTTGTTAATAGAAGTTAGATTAAATTTAATGGTTACCTAGAATTACACATTGTTTTCTATTCAAGAGGTATTTTTGGGCCCACTGCTTTGCGTTATTGTCAAAAAAAAATCTTGTACAGGTGTGTCAGGAGAAGACTGTGGTCAACAGCGTCAAAAGCTTTTGTTAGATCAATAAAAATGGCAGCACAGTGCTTCTTCCTGTCCAAGGCTGTGTATATGTAATTTAAAACCAGTGTAGTTGCAGAGATGGGACTGTGTCTTTCTCTGAAACCAGACTGGAAATTAGACAAGACAGAGTTTCCTATAAGGAATGATTTAAGTTGTCTATTTATGAAAGATTCTAAAATTTTTGCTAGACATGATAGTTATTTATATTTATATTTATATCTGCCGCTTCTCCACCTTTATGCAGCAGAATAACATTAGCTGTTTTTCAGATGCTGGGAATTCTGCCAGATAAAATGAAAAAGTAAAAAAAATATATGTGACATGCTCTAAAATAACCGAGGTTGCAAGACGTAAGGATCCAGACCATCCACACCTATACATTTCTGAGGGTAAATAGTAGCGAGAGCATTAAACACTGTACATGAGGAGAGGGTTTGGAGTGTGAAGACACTATGGCACTGGGTGGTAGTAGAGGTGGGCACATGCTCAATCAAAGACAAGTTTATGTCTGCATCTCTAAATATATGACCAGCTGTAGCAAAATGCTCATTAAAAGCATGACAAAGTTCTTTCTGGTCAGATATTATATGATCATCAACTAGGATATTGGATGGGATATTGGAAGGACTGTTTTTAAGGAAGTTTACTGTTTTCCAGAATTTTTTTGTGCTGGAAGAGTTGGTAAACAAACTGAGATAATAATTGGATTTGGCTTTTCTAATTGCAGAGGTACATTTGTTTCTCAGTTGTCTAGATGTTAGCCAGTTTTCTTCCAACCTTGTGCGTCTTGCAACACTCCAAGCTTTATTCCTTTCTTTAAGCAATGAGGAGATTTCACCTGTAAACCAGGGGCTCAACCTATCTTTAAACCTCAGCCTTTTATAGGGGGCATGTCTGTTCACAACAGCTAAGAATGATTTACTAAAGTGATCAAGAGCTACATCACCATCTGGGATACTGAGAGTAAGGTGAATTTCACTCACTGCTAAATCGAAGAGAAAAGCTTGCTCATTAAAATGTTTAAAATTTCTTCTAACTACCGTTCGAGAGCCTATTTTTTTATTTTGCAGCAGTTTCTAATGCATCCGATTGGGCAATGATCACTGAATCCAAGTTCAAACACTCCCAAGGAGGTAATTTTATCTGTGATTCAGTGGATAACTGTGTAATGTTAAGATGCCACATATTTCCTTTAGTTGATCAGATGCATTAGAGAGCCAGTTAAGATTAAAATCCCCTAGGACCAGCATTTCTGAATCAGAATACTGTGAAAAAAGCTCAGCTATTTCACCAATTGTTGAAACTGGAGCAGAAGGAAGCCTGTAAATCCCAACCAATATGAAAGAATCATTTTTCCCTAAGAATACTTTCAAGGATAGCAAGTCTTTTTGTTGTTAAAATAATTGGGTTAACCATATACTGTCTATGCTTTTAACAATACCAGCTTGTCTGAGACAAATTAACGTTAAAAGTAAAAAAGATTTTTTACTATAATCTTTAGGGGTGCTAGGACTCAATTTAAATCTAAGCTAGGGCTAGCTATGCCCCTGGTCTGTAGTTTGGGATGTGGCCAGAGAGTAATGTAACTTTACATTTCAGAGAGCTTTCTGACAAAAGTTAACCCAACCTCTCCTCGTCTGTTACCATAACAACACATTATACTAAAGCTGTTTTTATTGCAGTATATTTTGCTATTCATTGCTCTCATCACTGACCTCGCGTTTAAAGCTGGCGCAAGCTACTCGATGCTCCAACGAGGCGAGAGCTCCGGTCAGTGAATCTGCCGACAGCAGGATAATTCTGAACTGGCATCTCGACATAAGCCTTAACAAAGTTAAAGACCACCTAACAAGTCTTTTGCTAACAACAAACACAGCACATGAATTGCGACGCCTGCCAAAACATGCTTTTTAAAATAAAGTGTTTTTAAACAGTTTCCCCTTTTTCTGTGGTTTAATTTTTGGGTGGGACAAATGTACCTGTTTCTGATATTGGGTGGAACATGTCCCCCCCATCCCCCCCGGTTCCTACGCCAATGCCTACATTATACCTACACTCGTTAAACAATTTATCAGCCGCATCTACCATATATGTTTACTTTGTAGGTTTACAATTACTGGCTGTATCTGTTGCTACACTGTTTATTAGCTGCAGTCTATTTTAACCACTCCAACAACATCTCTTCAGCGGTCTTGTTCTGATGCAAACCTACAATTTTACAAAGCTCTTGATACACATTTCCTGTGCTGATTTTGCTTGCAGAGGCAGTTTGTAGTAAAAGCAAGGACATTTTTACATACTACACACTTTAGCACTCCCCAGCCCCATTTTGTGAGTTTGTGTGGCCTATGCTTTGTGGCTGAGCTGTTGTTGCATCCGTTTCATAATAATAGCATTTATAGTTGACTAGGGCAGATGTAGCTGGGCTGAAATTTCATGAACAGGCAGATGTGGCATCTTATGACAGTGGCACAAGTCAATGAGTTCAGTGTTTGTCTATGGAAATTTTATGCATTTGGCCATACATGGCATACATTCCAAATGTTTCTAATAAAGTGGCTAATAAATGTTACAGTTAAGATCACCTATTTAATTGTGTTAAATGTACATAGACCCAGTCAAGGAAAATGCAAAAATGATAATTATTTTTTGGATCAATTAGTGTGAAACTCTCAGTACACGCAACCTGTGTGGAGACAGTAGGAGGACCACTCGTGCTGTGAACTGGCCTTGTCCACAGCTTTTATCATCACAAGTGCCAATTTGCACACATGTGGACATTTACGATATGAAGTCTGGCCTCCTTTTAGGCCCTGAGAGTCAATACTGTGTTGCAAATGTGGAGACCCTCTATGCTTGCTAGGTATCCTAAAGAAGATGTAATTCGTTTGTTGTGCCTGTTTAACAGATAATGCTTGTTAAAAATTGCTGATTAGTGCAAGCAGAGCACATGGTTTTCCCACAGTCTGATAGAAACAGGTTATTTCTAGACACATTAATAAGCATCACACTTCCATTGATTGCAAATACTGCTTGCTTCGCATGTGGGTGGCTGGACAGCATGCAAGAATCTTCATGCATCACAGATGGAATACAAACATATGTGTTGCCATGACAAGAGAGATAACGTGAGGATAAGTTGGTTTAAAGGCAATTTACAGTTAAGTACTTGGGAAGAAGTCGTCCCTATAGAGATGAGTCAACTGCAAACGCAAAAGCAAAACAAACAGCGCAATGCCCTTTGCAGTTGAACAAAACTAATCATGGGATCACTCCCACTTAGCTGCTACTTTTGTCATTTTTTCAAGCAAGTAGGCTGAGAAATCTGTGGTGAACAAGTAAACAGCATGTATATTTAACAGCTGCGATTTTGTTCAAAACAATTTCAAAATGTTGCTGTTAATTCAGGGTGGGGGGGGACAAAATATGCAATTAGAAAAAAAACAGCATCTAGCAACTTCTTTAGAGTTTTGTTTTATTACGAGTTTACATGTATCTGTATACTGACTGGCTTTTAGCAGTGAATGTTCTTTTAGTAGTTAATATTTGTCATCAAAAGGCACAGAATCTGCTGGGAAGCCAAATTCGGCCATACATACACCTAAAGAAATATATAGTTACATCCCTGCATTTACATTCAGTTAACACTTTTAATTGTTAGGTTTGAATCTGTTCTTGTGATGTTTTAAGTTGTCTAAAACCACCAAACTTAGTAGGACATTTACACACAGTATTCACAGACTTGCACACAGACACACTTATGCACAGGAGAACAGCAAAAATAATAGATTTAAGGTGGTAGTAGATTTGAGGTTGCACAATATTTAAGGTAGCATTGAATTTAAGGTCGCAGTGAATTTAAGGAAGCAGAAAAGTAAAGTATCTGTTACTTAAAGTTAGCTGTGGTTTTAAGGTAGTAGGGAATTTAAAGTATTTGTGAATGTAAGGTAGGAATGCATTAAAAGCAGATGATTTACTGAATTTAAAATAGCAGTGCATTTAAGGTAGCAGTGAAATTTACAGTAGCATTGAAGTTAGGGTAATAGAGGTTTTACAGTGGTATTGGATTGAAGGTAACAGTAAACTTATGGTGGCAGTTAATTTAAGGTTGTTGTGGATTTAAGATAGCAATAAATCTAAGGAAGCCCGGATGGAAAATAGCTGTAAAAATACATTATCTGTGGACTTAATGTGGCAGTGGTTTTAAGGTGGCAGTAAACTTACGTTATTATTAGGTATACAATAACAGTAATTTTAAGATAACTGTAGATTTAGGGTGCCACAAGATTTAAAGTGCTAGTGAATTTGACATATCTATAAGTTTTACATACCATTGGATTTCTATTCAAGAGTTTTATTGTCATATGCACAGCAGAAACAGACACTGTACAATTAATTTCTACTTTGCTGCTCCTCCATTCACCAGTAAAGATAACAAAATAAAATAGGAAAATATACAAAATATGTAAAGTATCTTTTATATCTCTGATGTTGACCGATCAGCTCCTCAAGTGCTTGACTTGTTTAAGAACTTTTCTCTGGGTACAAAATTAACTAGGCTAAATCTGTGTTGATGCCCCTAAATTTACTATATGACTCTTGTAACCTCGCTGACAGACGTCCTATCCAGTTTGTATTTACATATTTTAAATATTTGGGGATACAAATATACCCTTCAATTAATAACATACGTGACGAGAATTACAAACAGCTTAGATTTCAAACGTTGGAAAGGATGGAAACTGTAATCAAAATGAACATTCTTCCACGCGTGTCTTTTTTGTTTTCAATGATTCCTTTGTCTCCTCCTGTGGGTTTTTTTAAGACATTGGATAAAGCGTGTAGGCAATTTCTCTGGAACAGCAAAAGACCCAGAATAAAGTTCTCTATTCCTCAACAGTTCAGAAGGTCTGGGGCTTCCTCATTTTAAGTTTTATTATCTATCCTTTCAGTTATCACACATGAGGACGTGGTTTGACCCCCATTGTATGACACCATGGCGCAATCTAGAATGTAAAATTGTTGAACCCGTTAGATTGGAAGATTTGCTCTTCACTGGTCTTACTCTGAAAAAGGCAAGGTTATATTTTGGCTCTATAATTAGTAATACATTGGAGGTGTGGCTGCAAGCAAATAAGGACATGGACATCACAGCCTTGAGAGACCCTTCTGCTCACTGTTCTTGTGCTGGATGTGCAGCTGCCAATTCATCACCCAGTTGCAGAGGGCTGGTATCAGTCCAAGGGTGAGGGGCTTTTCTGAAAGTCTGTGTGGGATGACTGTGTTGAATGCTGAACTGCAATCAATAAAGAGCATGTGTATCCTTGCCCTCCAGGTGTGTGAGGGCTTTGTGAAGAGCAGTGTTGATTGCGTTGTCTGTGGACCGGTTCCGACAGTACCGAAACTGTACAGGATCTATAGCTTTGGGAATGGTCTTCTGGATGTCATGAGTGCAACAGGGCAATAGTCATTTGGCAGCTCACATTACTTTTCTTTGGGAGGGGCACGATGGTGGTGGTCTTGAAACAGGATGGCACAAAAGCTTGTGTGAGTGACAGATTGAATATGTCTACAAACACATCAGCCAGTTCTGATGAGCAAACCCTGAGTGCACGCCCGGGGATGTTGTCTGGGCCTGCTGCTCTGCGTGGGTTTATTCTCATCAGGTTCCTGCGCACATCCACTGGTGTTACAATGAGTGATGAGTTCTGTATGCTCTCCTTGGTCGCAATGTCCTTTAGTTGGCCATGGTTGAGGTCCTCAAAGCGAGCATAGAACTTATTCAGCTCATCAGGTAGTGCAGAGTGGCTGGTTCTGAGCGCCCTGCTTGTTTTTTGATAGTTGGTGATGTGCTGCAGTCCTTGCCACATTTGCTGTGCTGTAGTAGCCCTCCAGCTTCAGCCTGTACTGTCTCTTAGCTTCTCTGATAGATCTACAAAGGTCGTATTTAGACCTTTTGTAGTCATCAGCGTTGCCAGAGAGAAATGCAGTCTGCATGTAGTATGGACCGTACTTCACCATTTATCCATGGTTTTTGGTTGGGGTACTTAATGCAGCGCTTTGAAGTGACAATTGTTTCACTGCAGCTGCTGATGTAGCAGAGTTGTCTGTATGCTGGGTAGAGGAACACAGAGATGTGGTCGGACTGTCCAATGTGTGGCCGAGGCACAGCTCTGTAGGCCCCCCTCAGGTTGCTGTAGACACAGTGGAGTATGTTGTTCTCTCTCGTCGGAAAGCTCACGTGCTGTTAATATTTGGGGAGGATAGTCCTCAGGTTGCAATGGTTGAAGTTGCTGGCAATAATAAACACATCGTCCAGGATAGTGGTTGCTTGTTTACTAATGCCGTCATGCAGCAGCCCCATAGTCGAGTTATCTCACTCGAAAGATAGTGGGTTCTACACTTTACCATCAACAGTTCTAAGTCCGCTAGACAAAGTTTTCCAACTGTCTTTACATCTGAACACCATGCGTTGTTTATGCAAACACAGACACGGCCACCTTTGTTCTTCCCCAAGGCTGCCACGCGTCCCCTGCGGTGAACAAAGTGAGTGTCCAGCTGGTTTCTGTGAAGATCAGAGCACAACACTCTCTGATCTTACACTAAGTTGTTATTGTGGTTCTCAGCTCATCCAGCTTGTTTTCAAGGGAGCAAACAATAGCTAGCTACAGGCTAGGTAGCTGTGGTCGCGCAGCTGTAGCCTTTAGCCTAGCATGTATCCCACCTCTCTTGCCCCGCTTACGTTTTGGCTGCTCTGTTCGTTGGCTGCACCGCTCACCCGAGGCTGGTGCTGCTGGGCCTTGCGCAGTGCTTGTGGCATGCGAGCGTAACAGAAAGCCGAAGTCAGAAAGGCTAAAGGTATGTCCATGTCGAACTTTATTAATCTCCAGGAGTGCCTCTCTACTGTAACTAAATTTAAAATAATTTAAAATAAATACTAAAGTTAAAATAAATAATAAATATCGTTGGCTGCCGGAGGAACACACAAAGACGTCTGCCACGGTGGGCACTATCTTGGATTTTTTGAGGTGCCAGTGGATTTAAGATATAATTTTATTTAAGGTAGCAGTGAATTTAAGGTATCAGTGTATTGAATGTAATACTGTACTTAAGATGGTAGTGACTTTAAGGTGGCAGTGAATTTAAACACTAGATATATGATAGCACTGGATTTAACATACTACAGCTCAGTACTAACTTTTTAACATTATTGGTAGGCTTTTTCAAGCCAGTTTAAAATTCACTTTTATTTTCTATATCAGTTTATTGTCCAATGTAAAAAAACCTTTTTTTTCTTTCTGCAAAAAACCTCATTTGTTTACAAACACAAATGTGATTTTCTCTGCTTGTTACAGTGAGCTTTAAGTGAGAAATAATTTATATCAAATTACACTTTGCTTTTGTTATCATCTAAGGTCTCTAAATTCTAAAGGGTTAATGCGTGCGCAAAAAAGTCTGTGAGTGGAGAGGATAAATAAAGCATATGATAAATAATGCTAAAAAAGCAGTTTCATTCACACAGACATCAATCTGTATTTAATTACAAGGCTTGCTCTGTCAGGGAAAAAATAGTCCCAAAGAGTTTTAATATAAGAGAGGTAAATCTGCCTTTCTCACAAAAGATTTTTAATATCCTTGCATTCTGTCTTTGAGATGTCAAAATTCTGGTTAAATTTCTTCTGTGAATAAAGAGACTGTAAAGAGTTTAGGAAAGAGGCAAAAGCGGCCATCAATTTTTCAAGGACGACTTTGTGGAAGAATCATTGAACCTCACTGACTGTATGAAACACAGTTGATAGTGTTTCAGCAATCAGTCTCGAAGAAAATTCAGCATGTTGCCTGGTGTGTGTGTATGACTCACTGCATGGCGCTCGACACTGACATGTGTCAGCAACCCTGCAGCAAGGCTAAGTGATTAATTAGTCACAACAGGAGCTTCTTGCTGACAGCTACGCCAGGCAGGTTACACCTCTTTGATCATCATTCACAGCTGACAATCCATCTCCACCAAGTACACTGAGGTGAGAGGGGAAAATCAATGGAGACCCTTGTACATGCACATCATTTCTTCATCCATCTGCATCACTGTGTGTCACACTATTACAGGTAGAGGCACTGGGCTGGTACAGAGACAGTACAGTATTTCCAAGGGTTCCCTTTGGCTTGTCATTTACAGATGTATGTAAGCTCATGATTTTACAAAGTGCAAAGCTGGTTTGTTAAAATGTCCATTGCGTTAGTTGTGGCTTTTCTATGCCTTATTAAATAACATCCCCTCAGTGACAATGTAGGCATGTGGAGAAGCAAGAAAACATAGAGTGGACATAAATCCATATTTGTCTACTATTAGTTAAAAGTAATTGGAACATATGTGGAACACTAGGAGTGTAAAATGCACTGATGCATTGATCCATGGATGTTAAACTACACTGACTTTATTTGTAGCCTGATCATTTTATTCCAATCTCCTCTTCTCATCTGGTCATCATTGTTCTCCAATTGTTCTCCAATGTTAAATGGGTTTTTTCCAGCGTTCTATAAAGCTATTTCAAACTCACAGGAGTGGGTATGAACACATTTGTAGACAGAGCATGGATATATCAATTGAATGATTGTAAGATCAGAGATTTGCCCCTTTTGTAATACATATGGACGGAAATAAAATCTCAAAACTGTTTTTTGTCTTGATCTCAGAGGGGGCCCAGATGCACAACGTTAATCAGCCACACCCATACCCTGCTCTCAGCCAGCTGGCCCACGTGTACGAGCAACAGCAACATAGCAAAGATCTCAACAAATATGCCTCACTAAAGGCTGTGGGTAAGAGCACACATTTACTCTCTTTGGGAAATAATGCATATGTGCTTTCCTGTGCTTAATTATGCTCTGTGTTTCTGTTCTGTAATGTAATGTACACAGATATACACCTGCACTTAGATGCAGATCGCTAAAGTCTACATGAACTACGTTATTAGCGGGAAAAATATGATTAATGTACCAATAAATTAGGGGGTACTCACACTAGGCGATCTGTACCGTGCCCGAGCATGTTTGACCCCCAAAGTCCAGTTTGTTCAGTTTGTACAGTTGGACCCAGACAGAGTACGTATCTAGTGTGATGATTAACCTTGCCAAGCACAGAACAAGAACACATAAATGCTGTTTCTGTACCTTAAAACAAACATGGCAGTAAAGGGTGTAGTGTAAGGAAGTTGACTGCTCTACCATTTAAGGTGAAACTAAAAGTTGGTGAATAGGAAGCCAGCCTTGTGTGAAATGTAAGATCAGAGCTTTGCATAATTCAGAAGGTTTTACACATTTATACTGTGCTGCAGTAACAGTTATTCTCAATGAAATGATTTAATACAGCTCTTATACATGCGTCTGCTCGGCAAATCTTCCTTCAAATTCGCTTTTTTGCATAATTTGCATAAAAGTGCAACACTTTTTTATGGCTATAGCAACCTTTGAATTGATGACGTATGTGTGCTGAGGTCCAGAAAATTTAGGTACAATTTATACTGCCCTATATAGACTGACAAATATCTCTTCAGTCAGTAGTTCAGCCTGGGAACCGCTTTTGAATGATTCTATACCTTTAGACATTCTGATTACTGTTTTAAAACCCAACAAAAGCTAAATTGAATTGTAAGAATTCATTGCTATTTCTAAATTGTGATGCACAACATTGCTACTGACTGTTTCACCTCGATTGAAACATTTCATTCACTGCCCAGCCTAAACCCAATGGAAAAGGGACACCACTCAAGCATGAAATGTATTCCATCCATACGCCGCAGGTGTGTGTTTTCCTCTTCTTGCTGTCTGCAAAGCTAGTCCCACAGCCTAATTTCCTTTCTTCATAAGTGACACACTGAGAGATCATTGAGAAAAATCCCTGAAGTTATTATTTTTTTTAATTTAATTGTCTTCACCTGTAAATTCCCAAAGGAACAGAATCTGCACGCTGAGAGGTGATAAGACACAGTTCAACAAATCAATAGTTATCTTCCTTGTCCCTCAAATGCACCTCTAAGGTCACACTATTGAATTTTTCTTGGACATGGAGAAGTGGAATTTTCCAATAAAGGAAAACGCACCAAGAAAATTCACCTCTGAGATATTTGTCTGACTCTCTCGTACGGGCACAAATATCAGTCCAATTACGTCTTGTGTCACTGGGCTGAAAACGAAAACAAGTGGCATTTTCATGCAGCGCACACTACCATACAGCATAGCTGGACAACTGTGCTATGTTTTGCCTTCCTGCTTCAAAGTACAGTACACTTTAACATTATCACAAACTGTTTTTTTAAAATGCATGGCAACATATTGTCATTGTAATATCCACTGCTCCATTTGTTCATCCACTCTTAAAGTGTACCTAGCAGCCATCAACTTTTTTCACATTTACTCATATCCCCTCTACAGTCATTCTCCCACCATCATGTCTCACTGCTCCTCAGAGGCATAAGAAGAAATCCACCACCCCTTCAGCCTCAGCACCTGACCATCACCTCCTTCATTTTAGCTTGCTGTCTTTCCACTCTACGCTCCGGTCATTACTCACCAACCATATCTCATTTGCTCAAAGCAATGTTCCTCCTTGCCTTTTTTTTTATTCCTGCGCTGCTCTGCATTTACCTCAGCTTCTTCGACCTACAATCCCTCACACCATCCAAGCCTGTCCGACCTCCACATCCTCGACACCACCACACTCACCTTCTCTGTCAAACGCAGTAAAACCGACCAGTATGGTAAGACCACCCAAATTTATCTATTCAAACTATCCTCTTCACCATCTTCATATGGGCTATACACAATCTGCTTCCCCCAACAAACCACTCTTCATAACCTTCATAAGCCAGATCCGTCACCACCCGTCATTGGTTTAATCTTCATTTATTCAACATTCTTTTACTCAGCGGCTTTAACCCAACTTCTTTGTGCACTCCTTCAGGATTAGTGCAGCTGCACTTTTTGGCCTTTGGCTCTCCCAAGCTTACCACAGATACATCCATACCCATGCCCACAATCTTTGTGCCCGCCAAAGCTTGGCATCCATTTCTTTCAGCACCAAAGCCACCCAGAACCCCAGCCCAAGGCTTATGAGTTTAGATGTGCTGTACTGTAAATCAATTGCATTACCTTACAGATACAGAGTTATCCAGAGCAAACCTGACACTAACATAATGTGTGAACTAGCAGAGCAGGCATCTAATTGATATTTGAACTTCAGCCTGGGCCATTTGTCTCAAAATCAAGGATTCTGCCTTATTACGGCTGAGTGGAGCATGTGCTATTGAGCAGTGAAATTGACTGGAGTGACGGCTGAGTGAATGTGATACGCAAGGATGCCACAAACGTCTCATTCACCTCCCACAGGACAGACAAGCAATAAATAAGATTTATCATTGCAACACACAGCAAAGTCAGCATGCTTGGAAAGTTTATCTTCAAGGACATTAAAGCAACCAACCATCAAACACAGACTGAGTCACAGCAAGATGCCCCCTTCTCCTGTCTTTAGAGTAATGATCTAATGGTGAACATGAATCATCTGGAGAAGGGACACATCTCTCAACATTGAGCTATAGGTACAACTTGTGCCAGGCCAAGACTAATAAACAGATCGATTTGGTTAAACTTAGCGTCCATTACTAATAATACTGGGCTTGTGTGCTGAATATCAATGTGGATCTGTATGCAGTTAATGGAAAACTATTGTAGGCAACCCTTCTCTGCAAACAAGTCTACTTGAGGACCTTTACAAATGAGTGAAACATCCTATTATTGTTCTAGAGCAAGGGACATGATGGGAGTGGACAACAAAACACACACGCTGCCTCTGAATAAACTGCATGACAGATTAAAGGTCAGAAAAAGACATTTGATAAACAAATGCCAGTGAGAACATTAGAGCCCTAGGGGTGGCTGTGTTAGCCCTGGAAGGCTGACTATGCTGTTGTGTTGCAGAGAGTACATAGATCAATGAGCATTTCCACTATAAGAATGCAATGGTCTGATGTTTTTTCCTTGGCCTTGGTCATGTGAACAAGCTAAGAATTGTCACTGTTGCATGACTTACAAGAAATAGATTGAAACAATCATAATCACTTGAAAGCATCGTGAACTACTCAAGTATGCAACTTACAATAAAATGTGGCTTTTTAAGATACACAAGCAAAACAGTCTCCTAAAAAGTGACCAAGAAAAAATGCAATAGGAAAAAAAATGAATGCAATTTTATTTCTTGTCACGTCATTAATTTTTATTCTCTCTGTGTTGCTATTAGCATCAAAAGCCAATGGTGACTTCTATAACAAGCAACACCGTCAATTGACGGAATTGGCAACAAAAGGCACCCTGCCCCTGCACACAATGAGGGTGGAGCATATGGAGCCTACTGCATCATACGTCACAGAAATCCCCTGCCCAAAGCAGAATGGACAGAAACCTAAGACCTCTACTGCACATGCGCCGCATCACATGGCCTACAGCTCCAATACCATAGCCACGCCAGGCATGCTGAAGGGCTGGGACGGCACAGAAACTGTGGGCCGATGCAAAACCTATGGCCCAAAGAAGACTTACCCGGTGGGTCAGATGAACGAGCTCCACATTTCCCGCAGCCACCATTTCCTGCCCACACAGCCATACTTTATAACCAACAGTAAGACAGAAGTGACCGTGTGAAGGATCGACCTGCCTTCAAGAGGCTATTTGAGCCCAGAGAAAAAAAGAAAGGAAGGAAGCAGAGTATATAAAAATCCTGACAGTAAACCTCCAGTCTGCCCCTAGTGAAGTGGCGTAACTGCAGAGATGAGTTGGCCGTGCTGTGATTGACCACAGGCAGTCAGCACGTACAGACCTCACCATGCCAACACCTGATTGTGATAGCAGGAACAATTCAGGAATTGTTTTCAGTGAAATATTCACTACAGTGTATACCTATTAACAACTGATGATGTGTTTGAGTTCAGTCCACAACATGATAAAGTTTGAGAGAAAAGGAATGACAAAAACGAGTCAAAGCAAACAAGCAATAAATACGACCTAATAAACTAAAACTACAAACGGCTTGACTCTTAAAAATGCTTTGCAGTTTTGAGCCCAAAGGTCCAAGGGCTAGTGTGGAGTATGGACAGTACTCTACATAATAAACAACATGATGTCTGTTTAGCTGGATTGTCCCTCACATCTTTCCTACAGTACTGAAACTAGTCTGGTTTACTGTATGCTAACAGAAATTGGTGGCAGATGCCTTATTTTGAGGAGAGCACGAAAGCTATATAGAGCTATAATAATACTACAGGAATTTCTGCAGGATTCCTACAAGAATCTTGTAGTAAATTTGAACAGTTACTATACAAGTATTACAGTTTACTATAAGATACTTCAGGTACTTCAGAAATTTTTTATAGATTATTATTATTGTAAGTGTGCAGTATTTTAGAAGGTGTATAATTTCTTATAGTATTACTACAGTTCCTTTTCCTAAGAGAGATAATGGGGGAAGAAACACAAAAGAACCATCATATCATGGACTGGTATTCTAGGGCTGTACCTTTCATTTTTTACATCGAAAAAAGCTTCACATGTGACGATGGGAGAATTTTCATTTAATATACTCAAAAATCTCTGCCAAGTAACAAGTCTCATGAAATGTGCTCCATTTCTCAAGAGCTAGAATCACCTTTTGAGGAGATAATTTCTACTATAGGTGTCACAGAGTACCATGAGGTAGCACTGGCAATCCAGGGAAAAAGCACAAGTTGTAAAAAGCACTGTTAAGGAACATGGTCACTCTGCTGCAGATCATATCTGTTAGCTCTTGATCTTGATCTTGATCTACACCTGTTTGATTGCCCTTTCAGAATATTTAACATTAATTTATTATGTGTTTTATTGTATCCTCTTGGACGCATAAGAGCATGTTGAACTTGTTGTCCAATGTTTCTTCACGACAGTAGATGTATTTGCAGCTCAGTTGCAACCACAAGGTTTTAGCACTTTGACTTCAGTAATTGAGTAGGACTGGAGGAGCATTATTTTTTCAGACAGATATTCTGGTAAAAAACAATTTTAAAAGTATATATATTTATATAATTGCCAGTATATGTATGCAAATGATACAGTACATTGTGCCAAGAAATAGCTTGTTAAAGTTTGTGTTTAATTTTATTATTATCTCCTTGTCTTTTTCACTGAGTTGTACATTTCAGATAACAACGGTTTCTGATGCTGCATCAAATATAATGATGTAGTCTTTCTGGAAATCAAAATTAAGTCATGATATTGGAATAAAATAAGCATTTATTTCTTCCTTTTCTCCATGATATTTCTTTACTACATTTCTATTTACAGTGTTTACAGGTTCTTGGACAAGTAGTCCTGTAAATCCTAACCTAAATAAGACCACTGTTTCTGTATGAATAAATTACTTGAGTACAAGTCAAAGTATTACTAAAGAAATTAGTCAAGTAAGAGTAAGATATTGGAAACCATTGGAAAACGACTTTGGTAAGCAAATTCATTTTCATATATCCACTACCACTACAGTTCTTAATTTAATTTCGCTACATAATTGAAAACTGCAAAGGCAAAATCAAGCAAAACATTACATATAATTAGAAAAAAAGGTTTACAAGATTTACATTAGTACATGCCTTATATGGTTATATATTATTTGATTATTATAAAAGGCTTCCTAGTAGCTGTTTCCAATAAAGTCATTTAGTTTGAAAGGCTCTGCCAAATGTGTTACTGTTTAAAAAACCTTGAATAAATGTGATTGAATATTTGGTTCATAATGTCATTTTCAGAGAGTAGTATGCATTTTTAAGCAGGTGACAGTCCAGGCTAATGTCAAAAATGAAGCAGTAATTGAAGACCAAATCTGAGATTGACAGAAGCTTAAAATTAAATGTACACAACAGATTTTAAATTTAATAAATAGCAGACCATTTATTCTACAACAGCAGAGTAACACAGCAATTACCTGCAGGAACTTTTTCACATACCTCCATTGCAATCTCTTAAAATGCCTATGGTTCATGTAATTTACAGTTGCTCAAAAAAAAGTTTCATTGAGAAACCATGAGAAGCTTTTATTATTTATTTTTAAGCACCAAAAGACAATTCACAAAAAAGGCTGCAAAAAGGCTGTAAGGCTAAATGCCTACTCACCAGCTTCTCGTTTGAATTGGTGTTTCTTGTATCTGCTGTTTTAAATCTATTGCCAGTACACAGCACCCACAGGCAAACAGTTCACCGTACAATACTTGATCCTACTGACTGCACAAATGGAGTTTTCCCAATCCATTTTAAATGGTGCAGCAGGCCACAGGCGATGGTGGCAAGGAAAACGTCCTCAAGACTGGAGAAAGAAACTTGGGGAGGAACCAAGACTCACAGGGGGAGACCAATTCTCTTCTAGTCAAACAGTATTTACAATTTAATAAGCTAAATACCAAATAAAAGCTAAAAGAATCTCTGTTTGAAGTCTGCATTGTAAAATGTTTTATAAACTGCACAGGTAAAAGCATGAGTGAACTGAAACAGTCCCATCATATCTCATTGCTGGTACATCTCCACGGCACAGTGGAATTGAGGGTGTTGAAGTTGACACAAATGAACAGGATAGCTGGTTGGGGTTAGGTGAGGAAGAGGACCTGATAGCCAGTCTTTTAAGGGATTGGAGGGCAGGATTGGAGGGCAGTCATTATCTCAGGAAGAGTAAAGAGAGAAAGTTAGTTCTGCTTAGAGAATATGAAAATTTTTATAGTGTGACTGGTGTATAAGGGTACAATAAAACTGGCGTGGGACTGCGCAGAGCTTTATACGTCAGTAAAAGAATGTTAAAGTCAATATTGAATTTGACAGGAGGCCAGGAAGTGTAATGTTGATAAAACTGGGTCGATGTGATCAAATTTCCTTGTTTTAGTTAGTACTCCAGCTGCTGCGTTCCTGCTGGAGCATCCTGACAAGAATGCATTACAGTAATCTAGCCTTGAGGTTATAAAGTTATGTACCAACTTTTCAGCATCAGGCATATATAACGCATTTCTTAACTTTGAAATGTCTCGAAGGTGAAGAAAAGCTGTCCTTGTAATGTAACCTATGTGATGATTAAACGTCAGATCTGAATCAATTGTCACACCAAGATTTTTAGCTACTGAACCAGGTACTACAGAGAAGTCAGCAAGATTTAACATTAAATTTTAACATTTATTCCGAGCAGCCTTTGGACCAGGAAAGAGAACGGAAGGCTGATATGTACAGCTGTGTATCATCAGCATAGCAGTGGAAACTAATTCCATGTCTATTTATAACTAAGCCTTAAGGTAATATGTATAATGTGAATAACAGAGGACCTAAAACAGAACCTTGTGAAACTCCATATTTCACGTTTGTATAGTTAGATGATACGTTATTTAATTGTACAAACTGAAACCTGTCAGTGAGGTAGGATATGAACCAGGACAGGGCTATTCCTGTGATTCCAACCATGTTTTCTAATCTGTCCAAGAAATTAGAATGATCTATAGTGTCAAAGCTGCACTTAGATAGAGAAGTAGCAGTAGAGATACGTGGTCTTGATCAGAGGCAAGAGGAATTATTCATATATATTATACTTATGTAGATAGGAGTTGTTGGGCTACAGCTTTTTCTGAGATCTTAGAAGTAAATAATACGTTCGAAATAGGTCTATAGCTAGACAGTGTGCTTGGGGTCAAGATTTGGTTTCTTTATCAGAGGTTTATTAACTGCTAGCTTGAATGATTGGGTTGAATTGAATGATTGGGACCTAGGCTAGGAGAAGAATTTATTATATTTGTAATGGGTTTATTTTAGCTTGTAGTACTTGTTTGTTGAAATCATGTCAAGTGTGTATGATGCAGAATTTAAGGAAGAGATAATTTTTTCTAGTTCTGACTGTTGAAGTGGGCAGAATGTTTCTAGTCGTTCCTAAGTATCCTCATTTTATTTAATCTCAGCCACACCAGATGATAGGTTGTTTTTTTATTAATGGTATTGAGCTTTTTGTCACAATTTTGCTGTCCATAAACTCATTGCTGCTATATTTGGTGGGTATTTTCTAGTGTTAATCGGAATGTATTTTCTAAGCGGTCTGTTAATCTGTCTAGCTCTGTTGAGTCTGATGAAGTATTTTAATAAAGTATTGAGCTGTATTTGGCGTTATTGAATGCCTTATGCAATAACAGGGTGATGTACATCAATTTTTACTAAGAACAGTTAGACTATGTATGTCAACACCTAAATCTAAGTCAGAACTAAATCAAGAGTGCATTTCTGCAGTAAGGCAGCTAATCCAATTCTCAGCTGGCACCCCTTCACCTCTAAACAGGTGGCTGGTATTAGCCAGTGGTTCAATACGCTTATTTCGGCACAGGCTTTGTTGCACTGCCAAAAAAAGTTTCAGCTTGTTGAAGGGAGGCGCATTAAGGTGCCAGGTGCAAGTAACTTAATTAGCAGAATCAAGCTCTCTCAAGTCTGCAGTTAGACACAATCAACCAGTTGACTAGGTGGTTGCAGCGGAGGATGCAGCTGAAACTTTGTTGAAACCACTAAATCTTCTGCTGCATTTCCAGTCATGTTTAGCCATGTGCGTGTAATCTGTAGTCTATTCTATACAGAGAAGAGATAGAAAACCTTTTTTACACTGAGGGCTGGATGAATATTTAGTATACAGTATACATGGACCACAATACAATAATGTGATGTAAATCTCGGATTTACTTTTTCAATTTTAATGCAATGGTCTACCTGTGCATGTTTCCTCAAATTTGTACTTAGTGTTTTTTGTAGATTTCTAGCAAATCCATGTTGCTGTGTCACTTTTAACTGACAGTTCTTCTGATGTTCAATGACCTCTAGCTGCATACACATTGAATGGCGATGCAAAATGTTAAGAGCTTGTTTTTTTTGCTTTCTCATCTCGAAATCTTTGTGTAAACACATCTGGCAAATAAGGACATTCTTTTGCATATTCTGTTATCCTCTCTGGCACACGATTGCAATCACAAAGAGAAGGGAAATGCCCAACATTGCCCCCTTCAACAACTTGCCCTTTGCCACAACTTTAATGAAGTTCATATAGGAAACAACAGTTGCCATCAATTCTCTCATACACAGTCATTGTGAACAAACATTTCCTTGGTGAATGATACATGTAACTAAACTGCATTTTTCAGAAGTGCCACCAACCCTTTTTGTGTACCCACTATAGATGGTGCACCGTCTGTTTTCATTTTACCTAATTTGTTGATTGACAGATTGATAGATGGGTGATATAAAAATAACAATACTTTCTTAATAAAGTGCTGGGCCATCACAAGCCACCGGAGTCAAACACAAACTTTGCTGGTCACACCAACCTCACTCTGTGGAGACCTGTGGGGTAGAGACGCCAGGGGGAAAGGCTCAGACGGTTGGAGGTGAGTGCTTAGGTTGGTCGGTGAGTCTGTAGGTCTCCAGGGTGTATGACTGGACCCCGCTGTGGAGATAGAAGGAGAGGTTGGACCTGCGGAGAGACTCGTTAGACAACGGCCTGGGACCACAGACAGGTAGGATGTTCTTACAAACAATGCCACGCTCTGAGTGGTGTGCGTGACTCTCTATGTAGTGGTGGATGGACTGTTCTTGGTCTAGCATTAGCAAAAAAACATCAGTCTTTTTAAATTTCCATGACAGTGACTTGTCATTATTAGTGATCAGAGTCCATGTCATCTTAAATATGTACTGTTCTCACAGATTGTTTTGCTAATAATATTTAGTATAAGGAATTGAAAGATATTTTAATCACTTTATAGCAGGTGCAGAAAATCTCTGGCCTGCTCAGCTAATAAGGCCCACAAGATATTCCTTAGATTTAACTGACTGCAGGGCTTTATGCATTAGCCGTTAACTTCTAATTAAGCATGTTTCAAATGAACCAGTCAGCTGCGAGGTTCTTCTAATTAATGATGTCTTTCTGGCATTGAGTAGGTCTGTCAAAGTATTGAAAAATGGCAAAAAAGTTGATCTCAATTGTCATATCTATCAAGAACAATGAACAACAGCTTTCTTTTTTCGTTGAAGTGATGGGAATGGCAGTATGCTTAATTTGTGGAGAAGTATTGGCCATTCTCAAGAAAAGTAATATCGAAGGACATCACACCACCAAACATGCACCACTCTGCAAGGAACAGCATGACAGAAGAAAATAAATGGCACTTAACAGGAAACCTCTTTCCATCGGCCCAGAAAAGAGAAAGTATTTGGTGCATTATGAAACATTTTGAAAAATCAAAAAAAACCCAGGACTATTGAACAGCTAGAGTCCTACATCCGACAAGAATGACACGAACTCTACCAAAACTCTAACAATTGGTCTCCTCACTTTTCAGATGTTTACAGACTGTTGTTAAAAGAAGAGGGGATGTTACAAAATGGTAGACATGGTCCTGTCACAATATTTTTGAGATGCGTTGCCTGCCATCAAGTTTAAAATGAGTTAATGATTTTTATGAAATCTTAAAATGTCTCACTTTCAGAATCACTCTCAAATACACTTAAGCAATGTATTTCAAAACAGCTATTGTTTGCTATTTGGTGGGGTATAAGATTTGATTACTTGTTAGAGAAATTATCCTTGTAGCTGCAGTTCAAACGTAATATAGCAAACTTCAGGTTTTAGGTAATTAAGTACATAAACTTTTACTAAAATAAGACTTATAATTAACATTTAGGTAAGGAAATATTTAGGAAGAAATTAAGACATTACAGACACACATTAAATCAAACCATATATAGCAGACCATTCAAATAAAATATTACCTGTTTCGGTTGTTTTTACTAATATTATTTTATCTTATGATTATTTTCAAAAGCAATGCTCTTTGCATAGCCAATGCATTGTATCTACTTCGGTCATAATTCAAGAATAGACTCATTGTGATGAATGCTTATTCTACAGTAAATTAATGTGCTTGCAAAGAAGCATGGTGAATGGTGCCATCCAAATAAGAACCTTCTGTTCACAGCTGATACTGTCTCTCTGGTTGTTGTTTTTTTTAGTTATTTATTTATTTTGCTTCAAATGTAATGGCAGCTCAAGAAAACACAAACACAGGTGCCCTTATTCATGTGTGAAGAGCACCAGTTTTCCCACACATTAATTACATACTACCCCTCCTGACTGTGGAGCTGCTCCCCTGAGTGCACCCTGAAACATGAACAAATGAGAGCAGAGTTTTCCTTCCTTAATTATGGCAGCACCTTCTCACTTAGACTATTTGAAAGAACCCAATTAACTGCACAAAACAATCTACTGATGCAATCTTTTATACTAGACAGTGATCTTATACTGGAGCTTCTAGCTGTAAGCTACCACTGAATGTACTATCTCACTCTCTTCTTCTGTGCTGTGGAACTGAGACATGTCATGTCCAGCATGTATGATATGTACAGTGCGTCGTACCACTCACAGATAACTGGTCACATTGCTTCATTTTTGATCCATAAACATTAAAAGTGGCAGTTAACATCAATGATAAAAGTATGTAGTTAAAATATTAGACCTTTAGGGAAGGCCTAATGATTTCTGGGTACCTAAATAATAAATGTGTTTTAGAATAGTTTAATATTTGTATATTTGAGTAATTCAGTATTTTTGTATTATTAGTCTGATAAAATACTGTAGTTTTATTTCTTTATTACATTGTGACTAGAAGCAAAAAGTCTTTAAATGTCCAATGGGAAATTGTCCAGTGTATTTTTTGTCTTATCTAGTCTTGTTTTATCTTGTCCTGTCTAGTTAAAATTTTGTATGCAGCAGTATTAGGGAGTTCAAATGCCCATTTACTTCTCCTCTGGTAATATTTTACACTAATGTAAGCAATGCTGCTACATTGCTGAAAGGATTTGATTGTATTCAGGCACAAGAGCCTTAGTAAGGTGAGGTACTAATGTTGTACAATTAGTTCTGGATCATAAATACCACTCCAATTCCTCAAAAATGTATTCAGTGGTGTTCTTCCAGAGTAGGCCATTTCGCTGCACCACATTTCAGTGCACTGGGGATTTTATACGCCTGTAGTTGGTGCTTGCCATTGCGCATGGTGATGGGGTTGTGTGGCTGCTGCAGATCATCCTATCTGTTGGCAGTTCCCTTATGTGTGTACACCTGTGTCAGCAATAATTTTCGCTTAAACTAGCTAAGTTCACTAAATAGAAGGAGTGTCGGTAAGCTTTTGCATAGACATAGCCAAGCTGTTTCAAAACCTGAACAAAAAAGCACATAATTAGGAATTGACAATGGAATGAACCAGGTACATTTTGATTGCTAGTAAATGGGACCAATTCAGTGAGAAAAACATCACTTAATGTTTTCTTAAAGTCTTAAATTAGTCACTGAAAATGACTGTAAATGGAAGGATAATGTTTCTATTACATCCATCGCTGATCTAGTAATAGCAAAAGGCTCCCAAACCCATGACCAGCTCTGTGTCTGAAAAAGGCTAAGCATCCAGATTTGTGGCTCATCATCTGGTCTGTCCATGCAAAGGAGCTTCTTTAAAGGCCATCTCGGGCTCCTGTCTAGCTGACAGACTATTTACTGCAATTGAGTAACAGTGCATACCGAATCTGCCCAGTCACATTACTCCTCAGCAGGAGAGTGTCCAGCTACTGCTTAAGGTGATAACCTTTATATCCACTTGGGAGTACATTAAGGGAGACCATCATTTACAATGTCGCTGAGCATTACAATTTTCAAACAAAAAGGGATTGGAAATTAATTAAAATGAATTTTAATAAATACTTAAAATATAAAATAAACAATAAGAACAGAGACTAAATTAAGTAAGATAAACTGTAAAAGAAAAACAAATAAAAACTGAATAAGAAGCCAAATACAAGAATAAGACAAAAGTAAAAAACAAATCAATAAAATAGATATAAATTCAGTAGTAAAACTTAAAATAGTAAAAGAAATAAAAAAAAAAAAGATAAAAGTAATAATAATAATAATAATAATAATAATAATAATAATAATATAGTAAAGATAAAAGAATGGTAAAAGGAAATCAAAATATAAAAATACAAAACTACTGAATACCAAAATCATAAAACTGTTAACTAAAATGAAATAAAACACTGGCAGGTCGTACAGAGGTGGTTAGAAATAAAGAGTTTAAAATGTCTCACCGAGCTGAGCCTTAATGTTTCCTGCAGTAAGTACCAGCTCGTTGGTGCACTGTAGCTAAAAGCAGATTTTCACAGTTAGTAAAAGCTCTAGGAACCTAAAGGGTGATCCAGTCACTGGAGCGAGTGCCTTAATTTTTACTATTCTCAGAGCATTGTTGTGATATACAATAGCATACAACCAGAAAGTGCTTTAAAAATAAAAATAAACCAGTGCGTTTCTCGATGCACATCAAGAAAAGACCAGCCAACCTGTTCATACAATAAACAGTGATGTGTGCTGTAGGGGTCACCAGTAATGAATCTCAAAGCCAAATGATATATGGAGCCAAATGGTTTCAATGTGGCTGCAGATGCATATCTGTAGATCACGTCACCGTAATCCAGCACAGACAGCAGTGTTGCTTCAACAATCTTCTTTCTTGTGTGCGTGGGGAAGCGCGATGTGTTTCGATACAGGAAGCCAAGTTATTGCCAAGTTTTTTACCTGCTGTTTAAAAGTAAATTTATCATCTAGCCATATGGCAAAGGTACTAATATCCACTAACTCGTTCCACGTGATTTTAAAAGTATTAAAATCTGTGTTAGGTGATCTGGATAACAGCATGAACTTAGTTTTCTCAGCAGTTGAAACGAGTTTATGATAAAAAAATGCAGACTGTAAGGTGTTAAATGAGTGCTGCAGTTTATTCACTGCAATATACATGTTGTCAGCGGAGCAGTATAAAATTGTGTCATCAGCAGATGTATTTTCCAGTCAACAATGGAGCTGCGAATATCATTTATATAAAGATTAAAAAGTGTAGGTCCAAAACTGATCTTTGGGGGAGACCCTTAGTGATTGGTAGCAATTCCGTTTTTCTTTGTCCCAGAACCACACGCTGCTGTCTATCAAATAAGTAATTGCTGATCCAGTCAGTAGCACTGCGATCAAAACCAATGTTTTGTAAATTTTTTAAAAGAAGAGAATGATCAACTGTATCAAAGACTTTAGAGAGATCAATAAAAAGGGCTGCACAGTGTTTCTTCCTATCAATGGCAGTTAGAAGGTCATCTAGAATGAGCGTGGTAGCAGAGATTGTGGTGTGCTTCTCTCTAAATCCAGACGGGTATTCTGATAGAATTGAGTTCACAATGAGAAATGTCTTTAGTTGATCATTCACTAACGATTCGAGAATTTTGGCTAAGCAGGATAGCTTTGATATTGGTCTAAAATTGTTGAGCTCTAAAACATCACCTCCTTTGTGGAGCTGAGTTTCTTGTGCTTTTTTCCAGATTCTGGAAATTCTGCTTGAAAAATGTATGTAATGTGTCTCCAGGAAGAAGGGGTCAAGTTTGTCTGCTTTGTGCTTTTTTTAATGTTAATAGTGCTTAAGGCTTTAGCAACCATATGAGTATGTATTTCATTTTCTATTCTTTCTTCTTCTGGCGAGGGTCCATGCTTTAATCCTTGCATTTAGCAAGGTGGATATCTCATTTGTCATCCAGGGATCTCGCTCTCTGAATCTTTTGAAGGGGGCATGCTTGTCTTTCACGGTCAAAAATGAATTGCTAAAAATGATCTAGTGCTAAATAAACATCAGGGATTCCAAAGGTACAATGAATGTAAAAATTATGCACCAGATAATTTTTAAAAATTGATTATTAAAATTTTAAAAATGTCTTTTGCATGCTGCTGTTCCTAATGCGCACACCTAGCAGAGATTTTGTCAGGTCTGTTGGATAAAATTAAATCTATTGGGGTCATGCAAGTTTGGTCTTGTTGGTTCTGTAACTAATTGGTTGAGAGAGAGGTTACCACACACTTTCTTCATGTGATCAGATGCATTAGTTAGACAGTTTAGATTAAGATCACCTAGGACCAACACTTCAGAGTCAACCTATGTGCAATTTGCTTAGGCCGAGGTCAAACTGCAGGCCATTAGTGGGTCATCCGAAAAGATCAATTGATGTAATCTGCTGTCCATCCAAGACCTGTATAAGTCCAAAATTATAAAACATACTGAGAATATCATTGACTCCTCACACCCTGACCATCATCTTACCATTACATCTCAGGAAAATGTTTCCAGTGTAGAAAAATCAAATCAACAAGCTACCACATTTTTTTTTGCTCGTAATTTTGTACTTTTGCAAGGTTCTTGACTAAGGCATGTTACACAGTGGTGCAATTTGTACATCTGCACCTGTTATAGTTATATTCCATCTGATCTATACTGCTCCAAGCTGTACATGTAATTTGAACATGTGTAGTTTGTAGACTGTATTCTTTGTTTCATATTTGTAATATCTATGTATATATGTATTCCTCATACATGCAGTACTTGAGCAATAAAGTGATGAATAAATCAAGGCAGGCCATAAGTGCAGTTAGCTGGAGACACTACTATGGATAGAAAAAAAAATCTGGTAGGTTGCAAATTCTAATAATATCTCCCCTTACTGAGAAGATATGGAATGCTTTCTATTTCTCAAATTAAACCAGGTGATTACAGATCACAAGTCAGCCTCGCACTGGCTATTTTAGATGGACTGCTGGATTTTGTAAGAACCCAGATTCACACACCAGCACATAGTAGATGACATCTTGAAGGGGGCATGCTTGTCTATCATGGTCAAAAATGAATTGCTTTTTGGGCATCCAAAAAAAAACTATGAACCATCCAGCATGCGACACTGCCCAAACTCTGCAGCCTATTGTTCTGCAAGATGTCTGTGTTATTCTTTTATGCTAATGCATTAGTGACACTGTGCAGTAATTGTATGTAACAGAGTAGAAACTGTTGGTGGTCAGTTTGGGAAATCTGGATGAACAGAGAACTGGACCCCAAAAGCCTGGATGGAAGCCAGCGGTTGCCACGGTGACAGAACTTGTGCCGCCTGCTTAGAAATCTCTTGTATGTTTCCACGGCAACAAATGTAGCTAGGTGGAGAGGGGGTGGCAGTTGGTTAGGGGGGTGTGGGAAGTGCCGTGGGCATTTCTTATTCACATGCCTGCATTGTTTATGCTCCCAGAATTATTGGCACAATTGCCTGTGATAAAATCTAAAAAAACAGAACAAAATGAACATTATTGAGCAGCATAGACAGCAGAGATACATTAAGATTTACACATTCAGCCAGAGTTAGGATTTCCCACCAAAAGTGCTGAATTTGGGTATATTTTTAGCCCTCCAAAATAGAGCTATTTCTACCTCTAATCTTGTTGTCTCTATTAATAACATGACTTCAACCAATGACATTGTACACATTTTATTTAGATTTCATGTTTATGAAAAAAGCAATTATATAAATGCAAACATGCTTTACAATTTAATCATGCATCCACTCTTACTCAGAAACTGTTGCAGAATATTTCAATTGAGACCTAAAAAAGATGAGGCCTACCACTGAGTACTTGGTATGTATCTTTTCCAGTACAGTAAAAATACTGTATTCATTTGTATTTTGAAATATAATTATAAACTGCATACAAACAGAAATAGGTAATTAGTGTGTAAATATGTAAACAATTACATGTTACTACCTGTTATAACTGTTATATACCTGTTATCACAGTATAGCAGTTAACTTGTGTGTAACCATACCGGTTATTACAGAACTAATTACTGTACTGTTAAAGGTACTTACTCTGTCTTGTGTACTCTGTACTTCTTTGTTGCATGTATTTACAGTTTGTAGTCCCTACCTTGTAGTCCTTTTGTAAGTTATATAACTGTAATTCATTGTATTAATTACACTGTAATTACATGTTTTTAATTAGAAAATATTTTAGTTATACATATATCTTTAATTAAGCTCAAAAAAAGATTTTCATTTACATTGTATGTAGAATTGTTATGTAAGAGTTAATGTTGAATCAACTGATTTCTGTCTTAATTGGATATAGCATTACCCTTAATCTACCCATGCTCCACCCACAAACATGTTATTTTATATATGCCAATAGATTGACAGAGCTTTACAGAATGTTGTTAAAAATACCATATAACCTAATGAGAAATTAAAAATACAATGAGCTCTGTAATAGGTGATTCCACTTTATGCCATGTGAAAATAGCTTCTCCTTTAGGGGCAACAGTAGCAGTTATCTGCATATCGTGAGCCAGGGCATCGGACATTAGGGATAACCTGTAGCTGTTAGCTAGTCATAGTTATTCATGTAGGGATTTACGATGTTCATCTATAGTACTCAGAGATTACCAAGACTAACATTACAGAGGTGTGTCAATTAGCCCAGACCATGTCCAATGCTCTAATATGCTCTTTCCCTGTCTCAGTCATCTTAACAGTAGGTCATGGTTGCTGAACTGCTGGTTGTCTAAGTTTTGTAGATAATTGGTCTATTTTTAAGAGCAAGCCTGGTCTTTTGAGTCGGAATGGTATACACCCCTTATGGGAGGGTGCTGCTCTTATTTCTTGTAGACTAAGTGAGAGCATTTTGGCTTAATTGAAAACATTACTGCAACCACACTATTGATAATATTTTAACTTTCAGTATAAACATGAACATTTGACTGATCATTTCTTCCTCAGACCACAGCAGTCTCAGATAATTACCTAATCTCATATGAAATCAACTTTAATGCTGACCTCCCAGATCTGTCAACTTCTATAAACTGTCCACTCTAGATAATGTGGCTTCACTAAAAAACAATTAGGCAGAAAAGGCTTGCTCCATGGTACAATGACCATACCTGAGCATTAAAACGATCTTTTAGACAACTAAAGTGTAAATGGCACTTAGATAATAGAAAGATAATAGACTATAGAAGAACACTTACAGTAACACGTTCACCTTATCTCTCCTCCCTTAATGAAAATAACAGGAATAATCCAAGACTTTTATTTAGCATAATCTGTAACTTAACCAATGACCAAACAGCTACTAAACTCCAGATATCATCAGCCTACAGTAGTGATGATTTCATGAACTTCAATAAAAAAAATATTTCTTCCTGTGTTGTATACTGTATCTAATTCCTACAAATTTACTTAAATAAATTATTCTGGAAATAACAAAACTTCTTCTATTAATAATGAACTCCTCTCTTAGCCTTGGCTACATTTCTAAATCACTTATATAAGCAGTAATTAAACCCAAAATTAAGAAAACTAATCCTGATCTCCCCGACCTATGTCTGATCTATATATATCAAAGATTTTAGAGAAAGATGTCTCACCTACTGCATAGGAATGACATACATTAAAAAATTTAGTCTCATCATAGTACTAAAACAGCATTACTGTAAATGATCTTTTATTATTTGCTGACCAGTGAAACATATCCTAATTGGTTCTGCTTGATCTTGGGTTAGGGTTAGTGTTAGACTAGGTTAGGGTTAGGGTTAGAAACAGGCAGCCACAGAGAATGCACGCTCACCCTTATCTTTTAAACAAGCTGCAGCCGGGCTAAGGAAGTCTGACTGACCCCCATGTAAAGAAAATGACAGTAGTCAAGGCTAGAATCAAAGCATGTATAACAGTCTCAAGCTCCTTAGGTTACAGAATTGTTTTGACCTTAGCAATACGTTGATAGAAGCTTGACTTTACAACAAAATGAATTTGTTTAACGAATTTAGGAGCAGGTTAAAAAATAACTCAGAAATTTGTAGCACAACAGGGCAGATTATGAAAATGACCTCTCAGTTTATCAGTGATAGATTGGGTATTCACTGAGGGGCCAAAGAGGACAACCTCTGTCTTACTTTCATTAAGCTGAAGGAAGTTTTTTGTTAGCCATAGCTTGACTTCACTTGTACATTCAGACCGAATGTATAAAGAATGTATGTCCCCAGGTTTTACAGGTAAATTTTGTGGTATACCAATGGTAATGAGAGCTGATGAGGAGAACAATTTACCTAATTGGACAGCAAAAGAACAGTCTTTTAGGTAAGAAGAGAGCCAAGCTACAGCTTTCCCCTGGAGCCCTACCACCATGTTGAGATGCTTAACAGAACACTATGAGTATACTAAAAGCAAAAAGTAAATCATTAATCAGTTTAAGTAGGACTGACTCTGTGCCCTGACTTATGCGCCCTGAAACCTGAACGAAAAACATGGTTCTCTGATAAATGTAAAGACAACTGATTCTAGATAACCTTATCCAATACCTAAAATGGCTATTTTTTGATAGGAGGCTGAACAACTGAGTGTTTAAAACAAGATGGAAGTAGTCCACTTGAGAGGCTACAATTTATAAACGTAAAGACAGCTGATTGTAGATAACCTTATCCAAGACCTAAAATGGCTATTTTTTGATGGGAAGCTGAACAACTGAATGTTTAAAACAAGATGGAATTAGTCCACTTGAGTGGCTACAATTTATAATGGACAGAACTATGGAAAAAAATATAAAAAAAAGATGTAAAGGGACAACGTCCAATATGGATGTAGTAGGCTTCATACTGGACACAATATAAGGGGCGTGCAATTAATCTTCAAGGTCTGCTCAAAGAGTCTCCTAATCCTTGTCCGTGCTCCTCCTCATTTGCCACGTTTTCTGCAGCATCTTCTCTATGAGCAGTACAGCAGCGCAGGCTACAGACACTGACAGGTAAAACCATGGCTTAAAAGGCCAGTTTCCCCCACAGCTCTTGCTCCACATCTCCACCACAGTAGACAGAATTGCTAGTAGAGTCTTCCAATCATATAGGAAACAGTAAATAAATGAACACCATAGCCATGGTGGATATGGATGAAAGGCGATGCACTGCCGGTGCCATCTTACCTCTTATACATCCAGTTAGATCACAAGGTGCTGGCTTACTATTACCTAGAATAAATGGGATAGAGCCTTTTCATATAAAGCTTTGGAAAAACCTTCCAGTCAATGTTCAGAATGCAGAGACAATTTCAAGCATTTGGTAGTTTGTCCATAGATAAGGTGCTTATTTAGGGCTTTACTGACAGAGAGTATTATGGTAAACAAAAACGGAGAATGTTGGTGCTGTCATCCCACTGCTCTCTTGTGCTCATTCAAGTTTGCTGACAGTGGAGCATAGAGGCACTGGCATCTCAGGGAGCGCCCCATGTTTTTGTTACCGTTTGGCTCTCCCTTTTTAACTATGCAGTAATAGCCAGACCAGAGTCATTGCTGCAACATATTAACACTTCATACTGTTAGCTCTAGCAGAACGAACTATCTGTGTGTTTCTTTTGTTACGTTAACGACTGCCCATCCCATGTGATATGGAACCACTGCCCATCCTGCAACCTGATGTTGCCGTTTCATCTGCCATGACTGGGTGCCCCTGTTTCCCTGCATTCTGGACCATTTTTCCCACTATGGAGCTTTTTGCTGTCCAGTGATTAATGCCCCCCACTCCCCCTTTTGAGTCTGGTTAAGTATTCCTTTTAATCTGAGGGAGTCACTGCATTGCTCATTGGGGGTTGGACCTGGATTTTTCTATAAAGCTGCTTTGTGGCTACAAAGACGCTATATGAATAAATAAACCTTAAACTGTTAAACTGTATACAATAAACTGTTGGTCAAGTTATCACACAGAAGACCTGTTTCTATATAATGTATTACGCACAAAGTTTTTGCAACTTAAATACTGTATCTGTCCATCTACAGGGATCAAAGACCCAAACCATGTCATGCTATCTACACTCTCTTAAGTAATTCTTAATGTTATTAAAATACACAGACAATACAGTGGAACAGTATCAGTTTGTGCAACCAGATAGAGTATGATTTTTTTCTGAAGTGACATAGTGATAGTGAGGAAAGTGGTGGGACCAGATGTCAAGTTCAGTTCTCAAATCCTGCTTTGACCAGCTGGCTCTGGCATTCGCAAACATTTTTAACCTCTTCCTGACACTAGGCATCATTCCAACATGTTTTAAAAAATCCATCATTATTCCTGTTCCAAAGAAACTCCAGCTAGACTGCCTTAATTATTGCCCAGTAGCCCTCACATCAGTCATTATGAAGTGCTTTGAAAGGCCTGTCAAAGACTTTATCATCTCTTCACTGCCAGACTTAATGGGTCCACTACAGTCTAGACGGATGATGCCATCACACATCTGCTCCACATAACACTGACTCATCTGGACATTTGGAGAGGTAATGATGTCAAAATGCTGTTTACTATATTACTATTAATACTATTATGCTTTCAAACTGATCACCAAATTGGAAGATCTATGACTTAATCTTAATTTATCCCTGTGTCACTGGATTGCCAACTTCCCAATAGAGACCACAAGTTGTGTGTGTAGGTAAACATGTCTCATTGACCCTCATCCTCAGGGCTGGAGCACCCCAGGAATGTGTCCTGTGAATACTAGCAGGGGTTTCAGGATTGTGTCCTGAACCCCCTGCTTATTCCAGTTCTATCACCATTGTTAAGTTTGCTGACAACAAAACACAGAGAGGATGAGGTGGAGCTTCTTCTCACCGGCCACCTCATACACACATCAAACATAGGATTTGTGCTCAGATGCACAGCACTAGTTTCACTTTGATTCGTTATTCATTTTATCTACTTGTTGTATATTTTGCACTCTGCACTTTATTCAACAATCCTCATCCTAGCCCAAAAAACAAAATCCCCACTGCACATTTCTGTTTTCTATGGTATATATTTATGTTTAATACATTTTTATCTTTATTTATTTATTCTTTTATTTTGTATTATTATAGTTTATTATTTTATTTTATTGTTTATTATTATAATTATCATCATATCAGAACATATAATATCTTTTAATGCTTATTTCATTCGTTAATATGTCAGAAAAATAGGTGACATGTATAATAGTGCCATAAAAATGCAAATACAGATTTTTACAGACCATTTTGGATAGTACCTGGTGGGGTAACCACAGCAATAATGAAGTACAATTAAAAATAATTTCCATCTTGCTTTATGACATAGAGGAACTTAAATACTTTATAACCAATATGTTGGTATGTTGGATGTAACTCATTGGATGCCCCACTCAACACTGACAGCTAATCATGCTATTTTGTGCTGAACACAACTAAACAGTACTATCCCTCAGGCAACACACACTCATATACACACATGCAAACACATTTGCAAACACTTGGGGGCATTTGCAGCCACACACAAATGTGCAAACACACAGCATCAGTATAAGTTAGAAAAAGCATTTTAGCACATGCACTGAGCACAACAGAAGTAGCTGCTCCAACACAAATGTTGCCTTATACATCATCGCTGTCAAAAGAAAAACTCCAAAATAGTAATTTCACAAGAAAGGATAAAATGTTCCATACTTTTAAAAGTAAGTTAATGTAAATAGATGCTATTCCAATTGATTAATTGCATGTATATTGCAACATTCATCATGAAACTTTCAAAGGACATATATGGCAGCTATTGTGTTCAAATGATACAGATAATTGAAAACTGACGAAAATAGAGATACATGTATTTTTAGACAGTCACAACACAATTTAATAAGTTAAATTTAAAATAAAAGCTAAGAGAACATCTGTTTGAAATTGTAAATCATAAATTGTAAAAGCCTTTAGAAACTGTACAGGTAGAGGCAGTCTCTGACTGAGTCTTTATGAAAAGTGGAAGTGAACTGAAACAGTCTAATCATATCTCAATGCTGGTACAGCTGGACAACACAATGATGAAGATGAGGGTGTTGCGGATGGCATAAATGAACAGAAGAGCTGGTTGTAGACAGGTGAGTAGAAGGCCCTGATGGTCAGTCTTCCACCAGTGTTTAGCAGGACAGGAGGACAGTCATCTCAGGAAGAGTGAAAAGACAAAATTAGTTCTGTTCAGGATCATGACTGTCGGTCAAGATTTGGTTTCTTTATCAAAGGTTAATCACTGCTAGTGATTGAGGTACATGACCTAGGCTAAAAGAAGAATTAACAATTCTTAAAAATCAGTTAAATTATAGCTTGTAGTACTTGTTTAAATAAGGTTGTTGAAATCATGTCAAGTGTGCATGATGCAGAATTTGAGGAAAAGATATTTTTTTCTAGTTTTGATTGTTGAAGTGGGCGGAATGTTTCTAGTCTTTCTTCTATAAACCACATTTCGTGTTATCTCAGGCACACTAGATAATGGGTAGGTTAATGATACAGGTTAAACTTTTTGTCTAATATTCTTAATTTTGCTATTGAAAAAGTCCATAAACTCCTTGCTGCTATATTTAGTTGGTATTAGAGGATCACTTCCTGCCTGATTTCTTGTGAGTTTTGAGATTGCACTAAATAAAACTCTAGGATGGTTTTTGTTGTTTTTGATGTGAGGAGATGTATGCTAAGAGGTATAATACGTGCCTTTCTATATTTGCTTGTCCTTCCAAGCAGAGTGAAATACTTCCATCTTGGTCAATCACCATTTACAATTTCTGTACTGCCTGTCTTACACATTTCATTGTTGTACAACTGAGTAAGCTTTTTCTTTTGCATAATTAACATTTTTTATGAGTGCAATATTGTCTGAGGTTGATCGGAATGTATTTGCTCTGTTGGGTCTCATAAAGGAGAAACTGGAAATCCGGAACAATATCAATTAAGTGTTGAGCTGTATTCTGTGTTATTGAGCGCTTCATGCAATAAAGGTGTGGTGTGCATACATTTTCACTAAGACTCAGTTCATATGAAATTAGGTAATGATCTGAAACTGAAATTTGTGGAAGAACAGTTAGATTATGTATGTCAACACTTAGAGTCAGAACTAGATCTAGAGTGTGATTAAAGTAATATAAAGGCCCTATTACATTTTGAGTAGGACCTACAGAGTCTAAGATAGATAAGATTATTTTATTAAGATAAAATTATTATTATTGCCTGCAATTATTACTTTATCAGTGCTCAGTGCTAGGTTTGCAACAAAATTAGTATTTTAGTCTTATTCTACCAGTGCAGAACATGAACAAATGTAAATATTTTACATTAATCAAGTATTTCATATTATGTATGTATTTGTAGTTAAAACAATAGTAATAACTAAATGTTTTTTTAACTATGTAAAAAAACATTTACTTTTAGTCATAAACCCTTGGTTCTAGCCATGGCTAAAGTGAGATTGTTAAGTTTAAAAAAATTAAAGTTACCTCAAGTTAAGCACTGATAAACAAAATGAACCAGGGGACAATGAAAAACACTGTGAATGGGAAAAAACATTGAAGAACAGTATGAAGGAGGAAGAATACTCAGTAAAAGTACAGTAGGAATTAACAAGAACAACCTAACAAGAACAATAAACTAAATTCCAGAATAGTTAGAACAGTAGATAAATGCATGTAAAATCAGAAAGCAGTAAATCTATGTTGATCTGTACTTGAATAAAAACAGTACAAAGACATGCAAAGTTTTTTTTATAAAATTCATTGTTTTTGTCTTTATTTTTTGTAAACATTCACTTTTTCTGAAATTGATACTTGCAACACGTTCCAAAAAAGGTAGGAAAGGGAGAAATTTAAGAATAGGAATTTTTGTGATTGTGAATAGGAACCATGTGATTCACGTGATTCAATTAAATATATATATATATATATATATATATATATATATATATATATATATATATATATATATATATATATATATATATATAAGCCTCTGTGATGCATCCCTCTGTGATTAATGTTACTAAATGGGCTTGGAAATATTTCACAACCTGTAGAAAATAAACAGTTTTTGCTGCATACACAAATAACATCCAGGTAACATCCAAAAATGCAGCCAAACACATTTATGGACAGATGCTTACAGGGCTGGACTGGGACAAAAAATCGGCCTTGGAATTTTTGGCTTAGAGCAGCCCGTCATAATTAGCGAAGCACAGCCGACCAGTAATTTATGTATGTGTTTTGCGAAGGAATGTATTTTACTATTATCATATAATAATTATCAAATAATAACAGCATCATATAAAAAAAACATAACTTTTTGCCTCATTAGAAATTTACAGTGAATCATTATTTTAAAATCTATCCAAAAACATTGTGGAAAGCATATAAGTAAATTTACACATACTGTAGTTCTAGCACTTTTGTCTTCTCATGTATTTTCTGAATTTCCCTGATATAGCAGCTCAATTCTAATTATTCAGGGTAAAAGGTGTTTCCTCCTTTAAAAAGCTATAACATGCATTTGGATCAGGCTAAAAACAGGGCTGCTTTGTGAACTCATGCAACACATCAGCATTTGACACTGTCTTACTGTGGGCATACCTTTTGCTAATAACACTTTTATACACTTACTTTAGTAAATTGCAAACATTTACTTATCATTTAGCAGTGTTATTTCACTTGTTGAGTGTTTTTAAAACCTGTTGAATCGCAGCATAGAGGCTACAAATTCAAACTACTATGCATCCTTTCAACACACCTTTAGCCTAAATATCCAAAATGCTATGATGTAGCCTAAAATGGACACTTGCTGCTCATCCAACACTTTTCAGCCTTGACCATTTGCTATTTTATCAGAAGAAGGTGCCGTACGTGGCTGCCAGAATTTGGGAAGTGTGCAAATAGCAATAAATACTGATACTAATCAATCGTCGTTACTCATCATTCTGGTTCTACCACCATCACCTCAAAGTCCCTGTGTTATCCTAACGTTACTACCTGCTTACGTACTACACTTTCCTGCTCAGTCTGTCCCTTGGGTTCTCTGTCAAAAGCCTGCGTCTCTGGCTGCTCCTCTCTCTGCCCGCTGCTGCTGTCTTTACCTACAACCTGCTGTTGCTGGAACTCTGCTGTCACAGAGGATGTGGAGGCTACAGCAGCGAATATGTCCATGATCTTAGCACATTTTGCAGCATATACAGTGACACTCTTCGATCTCTTCGCACGTAACTTCTCCTTACCCCTTTCTCCATGTTGCCTCTCATTTAATACACATGCTCAACACTGAAACTAGCTAGAGTTACAGCGGACCACGCAGAGAAAGGGTGGGGCCGCTTTCGTCCTATATCCTCTATATTTTTGAATTGTGGGGCGGTCTCTTAAAAAAAAATGGGCGGAAAAAAAAATCAACAGCATAGGCCCCTGAGGACTGTTGGCCCACAGTGGCAAATCCCCTGTACACCAGATTACCATTCCAGCCCTGGATGCTTAGCAATAAAGTGTTTTGTGGTCAGACAATTCAACATTTCAGACTGTTCCTGAAAGAAATCAGCAGATTTTTTTATGTGCAAAAATAATGAATGGTTCTATACAAAATTACTTCAAATTCAGAAAATATATGTAATGTAATTTGCCATGGCAAGTCGCTACACCCACTGTCATCTAGGGTTGTTTTTTCTGCCGTGCAAATTTTTGGGAAATGTAATGTAATTTCTCTTTCTCCAACATAGAGGTTTAACACATATTAAACCATAGTTTAATTTATACAAAAATGTCCAGAATAAAATACAAATCAATATTGAATTCTGACAAAACACAGTATTGGAAAGTAACTGTACCTATTGGAGTTTCTCAAGGTGAGGGCAGGGTAAAATCACATTAAATCACAATAAATTATTTATTTTTTATTTAAATGTTGGCTATTCTTTGGCTAATGTTGGCTAACAAACAAGCACTTCATGCCCAAATAAATGACTTTACATATAATTTTCTTAGATATCTGAATTGGAGGAAATTCAAGACCACATTATGCTCCCTGGACCAACAACGTTAACTGGAGCAAAGCGTGTAATAGCCTGCATGGTCACAAAAGAACCCCACCATCAAGACACAACAACAATAGAAATATGATGGTGGTAGTACCATGGTCAGGATCTGTCTTGCTGCATCTGGACCAGAATGGCTTGTCATCATTGATGGAATAAATTCTGAATTATAAAAGCATTTTTTTTTTAGAATGAAATTATGTTTTGGAATGGCCAAGTCAAAATATTGACCTTAATCCAATAAAAATGTTGTATAAGGCCCTGCAGTGAGCAGTTCATGGGAGGAACCCCACAAACATAAGCGAGTTGTGGCTGTTCTATACAATGGGCTAAAATTTTTCAAGTGAATGTGTAGGAATAATCAACAGTTAGCGAAAATAATTACAATAATAAATTACCATGTCTAAAATTGTTGTCTCATTTGTTTACACTTCCAGCTGGGCTACCTCTCCTGCTAACGTGCAGCTTTTTTACCTGTTTCTATGTATTTTGTATGTTTCACTCACTGTTTGTGCACAATATTCAAGTCTAATATTGTCTACAATCGACAAACATTACTTGATATCAGAAAATGGTGAAAAGACTTAACTCTCAGCCTGCTGCTTCTTGATCCCACGCTGCTTATTATTCGCCCAGCAGACCCGAAGACGCTGCCGACGCATCCCTCCCACCAATATAGAACATATACAACAGGAGGTGTCTGCAGAAAGCCACCAACATCTCCTCTGACCCTACACCCCAGTGACTCACTGTTTTAGCTTCTGCCATTAGGAAAGAGGTACCAGAACATTTCATTTGGATTGTCAAGTATTTATGATAAGCTAATGTCTAAGAAAAAACACACTACATACCATTTTCTATATTTGACAGCAATGTGAACAGGGGACAACATTTTTTGTGTAGAGAATTGAGAAGAACATTCTAGAATGCTGTGAACTGGGCATGAACAGCATGGATGTTGGGTGAATGTCCTAAAAGAGTGTGAATGGCAGAGAACATTCTTAAACAGTGTGAATGGGGAGGAGACTCTAGAATGATATGAGCAGGAAGAACATTCTAGAACAACATTTATGTGGGCTTTCTAAAACAACATGAATGAGTTATAACATTTAAATGGGGGGGATTGGTTTGAAATAGAAAGAATTTTCTAGAACAGTGTGAATGGAAAGAAATACGCATTGCTGGTATTTGTTGTTGTGTTCTGGCCCTAATACCTTGTTTCCTGTGTTAATACAATTTTGGCGTTGGTGTTAGTTTTCCTTGTTTATTGTAATATTGATTCCTCTATTCTCTCTCCTGTTTTTAGAATGATACATATGTTTTGTGCATCACTTATAAGTACAACAAGCAATCATCAATCAGCCACATACTCAGCCACTTCCAGATGTAATCACTGCATATACTGCTTAGTGTCTAAGTACCTGTAATTACCACAGCCGCTAACATCTGATTAGCTTCAGGGAACAAGAAGCACTTAGCATTCACGCTAACAGGGTGTGCTTTATTTGTACAAATGTGAAATACTTGCACTTCATTTTTAAGTGCCTAATTTTTCTAAGTTAGTTACAAAATTGAAGCATTATTAGTCTATACGAAAGAAGGTGCCAGGAGAGTGTTTAATGAGTGAAGGTGCATTTGGTGTTTCAGAGGTATATATGCTATTTAAGCTGCTTTTTGTTGTGTGAGTGCTTCTCCATGTCCATACCAATTTTCACACCTCATGCCTAAGCCAACCTGGCCATACTGCTTGTGCCCTTGTGTTGGGCAACTGGCCAGCATTAACAGATGGCTGATCGGGTGACAAAGCTGCTAGCACCATGTTCAATAAGCTGTGAATGTGATTCCATGAGCTCTATAGAACTAAGCCGCTATTTAGTATTCTGTTGATGAGGAATATTTTACAATGTCCTATTTATGCACCAATGCATTGAAAACATTAGTAAAGGAGATGTTGTATACAGGCATGGGTAGAAAGCTACCCTTAGAAACCAAGTGAGCAGGAAAAGCTTATTTTACACTTTCACACCCTACCAACAGCCACATCTGTCTACGTGACAACACCAACCTGGAGCATATCCCACCTCACCATGCAGCGGTCATACAGGTTGGAGTTGCACAGGTGCACTCAGAGAGAAACCTGTCCAGTCATATCTGATCAACAAAACAGCATCAACTAATAACCTCCACAACATTACACTCAAAGTTATAAATCTAAAGTAAAATTTTTCTTGTAGTCAAACTACCAAAACATGTTTGGTATCAAAAGATTCTTTCTTTTGTTTTCCACCAGAGCTGCCGGGCTATGGCAACTAACAAGATAAGATGAAATGAGATGAAATGAGATAAGATAATTCTTTATTAGTGTCACAGTGGGTAAATTCACAGTGCAGCTGGCACTCAGTACAAAAAATAGATAAATGAACAGTACAGTATATGCAATATAAATAATAAAAGTAAAAAAATCTGAAGAAGAATATTATTTACAGGTAATTACACATTGACTCTTGATTGCACATTAACTCTTAAATCGCACATTGACTGTTAATTGCACATTAATTACTAATTAAAAGTCAAAATAATCACCCAGTTGTTTTAAACTACATCTTGCCTGTGGTTTCTGACACTTTCAAGGTCAATGTAAGCCTTGACACTTTAAATTTTAGGTTTCTGGCTTTGACTGTGTGGGCTGCATCAAATGAAAAATATGTGCCACATTCATGACAGTATTTGTGTAGGTGAAAAGTAACCAGATTTTTTTGATGAACCTGTGGTACCTTGGTAATATACTGAAGCTGTGCTTTAATATGAGTATCTCATTCACTGTGAAATAAAGATTAGTAAAAATAGTAGAAAAACCACAAAAATATTAGAAAAATATTACATTTACATTTTACATATTACAAATATTACATTGCATTTTAAATGAAATGCCTTTTCAAGTTGGACTAATTCTCAGTAATGGGTCTTTTCTATAAGTAAAAAGGAAAATATGTACAATACATACCCACACTAAATCATCTACATAGTGGACAAGATAATTACAGACGTTTCTGCTACACTTCTCTACATCCCTAAATACTGCAATAAATCATGAAAAGCATTACAGATAATAGAGTCAAAACATTATAAACAGTCTGTCCAAGTCTTTCAAAGAGCAGATGTTAGCATGCATAATGTCTGTAGGTCAGTTGTGCCATAATACTATAAGAGAACAATATTTGGCAGGGTGACAAACTGACCTGCTGCACCCTATACTTAGCCTGCATTAACAAACACGCACATCTACTCAACTGTAAAAGCATTTACCTTACAAGATAAGCAACAGACATTACTTAGTTACAAATTTTTGATAGCTACCTAATCTATCTAAAGAAATTTATTGAAGTGCTTTAAATGTTTTCATAACATAAGAAGTCAAATGCTAGCTGATTTCCTTCACAAACAAACAAGAATGACAATATTTTTTTTACCTGTTCATTCACCTGTGAGATCATAACTGATTAGTAACTGCCCTGATGACAGATTTTCACTGTCAAAGTAGTAGTTTGTAGTAATGTTTCTGTGGTGACACTACTTATTTCAGAAATTTCAGAGGCTTTAAAAAAGAGTACTGTACTTAGACATGAAGCAATAAATATGAGGTTATAGTGTATAATGTCAATTTAATTTTAAGGTGTGTATTGAATGAACTGTATAGAAACTACAGCTGTTTTATACACAGTGCTTACTTTTTAGGGACCATAAGTAATTAGACAAAGCTAAGTTGTTTCATGTATTTGACAATGACATTCCTATGATTATATTTAGCATATATTCTTTTGTTTCTCACATGTTCAATGTAGTCTGTATAAAGTATGCAGCATATGCAAAATGTAATCATAGGGTCAAACAACTACTCTTTAAACAGGTGTAAGGAAAGGATGGTAGTATTGTATTGTGCAGTAGTATTGTACAGTAGCAAAAATCAGACACCAGCCTACATTTATTCCATGTCCATCCTAATAGCCATTAAGGACAAGATATAGATTTATCAGTGTCAGGAAAAAAGTATGTGACCTATTTATTTATTTGCAGAACTTTTTGCCTATTTAAGTGCATCAAGCTTTATTGTCTAATAAGTGGTGAAATTGAGTTCCACAGTTCAGAAGCATAATAACCTAACGATATCTAGTCCATTATAGCCTTAAACACTAGTAGCAGAATTCTAAGATAAAGGCATGAACAGGTTTCTCTGCATTACTCTAGATAGAAAAGTGCAAACATGATCAATACTCCACAAATGATAATGAAAAAGTTAATTTAGTGACTGTATTTTCATGCAGAATGAAACAGAGCTACAAATGTAAGATTAGATACTTTTGCCAAAAAGTGTCTAGACTTTTATGACACAGGATGTGTCAAGACTCACCTCATTGCCAAAAATGTATCAATAGTTTAAGAACAACATTCCCCAAGAAGCATTTGAAAGATTTTGAAAAATTTTACCTACTTTAGTACATAGTTTCATCAAGGGTTTCAGAAAATCCCTGTGCATAAAGGGCAAGACCAATAACCTCACTGAAAAATCATAATTTTAATCCCTCAGACGGCACTGCATTAAAAAACAATATGCTTCTATAAAGAATTTAACCACATGAGCTGGGCAATGCTTAAAACACCCTTGTAATAAACCAGCCATAGCTGCCAACTTGTCTGGGGTAAGGCGTATTTTGGGTAATTTGCACAAGTAATGTTGTACAAATTCATTTTGAAGCAACATATAGATGATGGCCATGTAGATGATATCTTTTTCAGGGACGTCCAACTGTTTTGGAAAATATTGTAGGCATCAACAAAAACATTAAAGTTAATTAGATTAAATCTTTGTACTGTTTTCTATTTAATTCAGGCCATAAAAAAATCACTGCTGTCTGTTTTAATTTAAATTTGAACTACTGTCCCTGCATTGTCACTGTGTTCTGTACTGTACTGTTGTCACGGTGCAGCTGGAGCAGGGAATGGCAGTTGCGGACACAATTGCGAACTCTAGTTCAAACACGGATTTAATTATAAAACAAACAGACGGAGTACACCACAACATACACCACGACACCATTAACATCAAGATCAACAGCAACATCAACAATAAGCGACCAGAGAGAGGGCAAAACAGGCGGACTAAATACACAGGATAACAAGAGGAAAACGGAAACAGGTGGTGAACATGACGAGACACAGGTGGAGGGCGGAGGCAAGGAACACGCGACAAAAGGTAAACAAAGACCACGTGGACTTGACAGGACGTAAACAGGCGAGGGATGCGGGGAACATGGCGGGGTATGACAACTGTCTGCATTCTCATAGGTTACAGTGTCACTGGCTTTCTAAAGAAAAAGGTACTGCAGGCTTTAAGCATTTTGTTTTCACTATTATTAATCTAATTTATATTTAATATTTTCTTATTTTATTAGTATTGTTTTCCTTTTTTAGTATTGAGTTCTGTTTTATTATTTTATACATATTTATTGTGTTTTTCATTTCATGTATGTATTTTTAATGTTTTTATTAATTAAAATGACTTATTTTTATTTGTTAAATCTTTTCTGTACTTGGCTACATTGTAAATGTGGGTCACCATCAATGTACTCCTGAGTTTAAATAAAGTTGACTGATTGGATTGATTGGTTTTGTTGGAACAAGCAAAAAGAACAGAGTGCATTCATAGTTTTACACTTTTGTGAATAAAGGTGCCAAAAAGAAAAAAATATATATCATGGAACAATTGCATAAAAGATGTATTTTGGTTCCCTGAAGAACATTTTTTGCAAATGAGATAATAAGAAGTTTTAAAGTTTGAAGATCTCCCATCTAATGATAATTTTCTACAGTAATTGACAGACATATGTTAATGCACACAGCCAAGCCAAGAACCATTAAGGAAAGAGTGTACTGTTATTATTGCCATTTCATTCTGTTTCCCCCTTAAAGCCTTGTAGCTGGTACAAATGAAGAAAATTGAATAAAAATATAGAGGCCTCTTCACAGACTTATGTATTTTGTAAGAGTTAATGTGTAATAACTTCAAAACTTGCCTTATTTGTTAATGTCTGTTACATCAAGACTGTTGCTTTAAAGCAAAAATCAAGAAACATTCTTGTTCTTGTTAAAACAGAAAATGCACTTTTTCTCACATTTTCTCTATAGTTCATCAAACGATAAGCATAGTGAAGTCAACAAAATGCATGCATGATGCAATTACATGAAATCAGGCCCAGTTTTCAAATCAGTGCTTCTTCTGAATTTTGTCACAGCCCGAGTTTCAGCAATGGGTAATTTAGAAGTGTTTTTGCCTCACATAGCCTGGAAATATATTAAACACAAAATACTCTATAGGCATTTGCAGTTATTATCAGTTGATTTTAAAGCATCTTATAAGCTTCTGCCATAAAAAAGAAACTATTACATTTAGTGTTAAAAAATGCAATTATAAATTATGCATCACCTACTGTAGCACAGTCCAGTGTTCATAGCTGGCCCTGACCAATGTGGTGCCCCTTTCATCATCAGCCATTGTGTTTATACTCTCACAAGGACACTGCAGAGCTTTATGTTGTTTAAGGTTTCTTTATTTTAGAAGCAAAGGGTTTTTACTGGCGATGGGAACAGTATAACTTTTGATTCTGTTTCACAAAGTCAAAAGTGCATCTGAAAAGAATAGAGGAGCATATGTGTGTTAAAATGTATTCTTTTAAAAATCTTGCTGAGCTAAGTTAATAATAGTACCTATGACACATTATAGCATATAGCATTCTAAACACAGACAATAAATTACACCTAGCTTGCAATCATGCACAAAATTGTATTCAGATAGAAACTGTTTGTTGTAGATAATAAAATAATTTTTATTGACTATCATAAGACGGGCCAATACTGGCTAGCTAACTAGACTAAGATGTCAAAAAAAATGTTTGCCCGATTTCTTCAGGCAGCTAGTGAAAGTTTCATGCAGGCAGCACATTTAATTCTGATTCTTCTAGTTCTTCAGATCTGAACCTTGGCCTGAGGAAATTTCCTCTAAGTGGACCAGACTGAATTCTGATTTAATACCACTGATCTAAAGCGTATGGTGTTGTTGGCTTTGCTGGTTTTATTTGTAATATTAAAAAATAAAATATAATAGTAAGATAAGATTTTTTTCCCCTCTCAGGCGCCCCTATCAATGGACTGTGCCTCTAGCATTTGCCTATTGTGCTGGCCCGGTGTTTACAACTGCACTCTTAAAATAAATTGCTCTCTGGATGGTGACCCACATTGCTGGGTTTAAAAAAACCTAGCATGGGTTGTTTCCGCCTACCTGGTTTAGGTCAATGGTTTGACCCAGTTGTGGGTATTTTTTCAATATATGGGAAAAGACAACCTTACAGCAGTTATAAATACAAAATTCCAAATTCAGAATCATGTAAGCGAACATGCACTTATTAATAAATTATGAATAAACATAGCCAACATTGTTTTTTATTCAGCTCACAAACTTTTACAAACATTCTGACCTAATTATCTATTCCTGTAAATAATGAATAAATGTATGAATTAAAACACTAAAATTCAGCATGCAGTCCATGTGATATAAAGTCAAGTCAAGTCAAGTTTATTTATATAGCACTTTTTACAACGATGTTGTCTCAAAGCAGCTTTACAGAGTTTTGAAAACAGACAGATATAACATATATCCCCCAGTGAGCAAGCCAGAGCCAACAGTGGCAAGGAAAAACTCCCTTAGACTGGAGGAAGAAACCTTGGGAGGAACCAGACTCACAAGGGGAGACCCATCCTCCTCTGGTCAAACAGTATTTACAGTTTAAACTCTTAAAGTCTGTTTGAAATCTGGATAGCAAAGCTTTAGAAGCTGCACAGATAGAGGCAGTGTATGACTGAGGCAGTCTCTGGCTGAGGCAGTCTATGACTGAGTCTTTATGTAAAGTGGGCGTGAGCTGAAACAGTCCCATCCTATCTCAATGCTGGTACATCTGGATGGCACAGTGATGTAACTGAGGGTGTAGCAGTAAATGGACAGGTGAGCTGGCTGGTGATGGTGGGGTGGAGGCCCTGATGATCAGTCCTTCAACAGCGTTCAACAGACGGGAGGACAGTCATTACCTCAGGAAGAGTAAAGAGAGAGAGTTAGTTGGGCTCAGTAGTAAGACTGTAGAGAATATGATTTTTCAGAATTTTAGAGTGTGGTTGGTGACTCCGGCAGATCTAACTATAACAGCCTAAACTAAAAGGAGAGAACCAGAAGGTAACGTGGATATGAGAGCACCCTGAGACACTGGGATCCCCCCACTCCACCGTCAACAAACCTGTGTGATCGCGTGAAGTGGTGGAACAGCACCAATATCTCAGTTTACCATAAACCTCTGTGTCCATGAACCCCCAGATCTCCTGCCTTTATCTAAAAGGGGAGATTAATTACCAAAAGTTACACTAAACAAGTATGTTTTCAGTCTAGACTTAAATATTGAGACTGTGTCAGAGTCCCGAACATTAACTGGGAGATTATTCCACAATTTGGGGGCTTTGTAGGAAAAAGCTCTTCCCCCCATTGAAGTCTTCTGAATTTTTGGAACTATTAGAAAACCAGCATCCTGTGATCTGAGTGAACGTGGCGGTTCATAATAGGAAATTAGGTCTTGCAGGTACTCCGGTGCGAGACCGTGCAGGGTTTTATACGTCAATAAAAGAATTTTATAGTCGATACGGAATTTAACAGGAAGCCAGTGTAGTGCTGATAAAACTGGACTGATGTGATCGAATTTCCTGGTTTTAGTTAGTACTCTAGCAGCGTTTTGAACTAACTGAAGTTTATTCAGGTTCCTGCTGGAGCATCCTGACAATAATGCATTACAGTAATCTAGCCTTGAGGTTATAAAGGCATGCACTAACTTTTCAGCATCAACCATAGATAACGCATTTCTTAACTTTGAAATGTTTCGCAGGTAAAGAAACGCTGTCCTTGTTATATTACCTATGTGTTGATTAAAAGTCAGATCTAAGTCAATTGTTACACCAAGATTTTTGGCTACTGAACCAGGAACTACAGAGAAGTCAGCAAGATTTAACATTAAATCTGAACATTTAATCCGAGCAGCCTTTGGGCAGAGGAGGAGAACTTATCAGGGTTCAAAAGAAGGAAGTTCTGTAGCATCCAAAGTCTAATATCTCTTACACAATCTTCTCTTATTTAATCTGGATTTATCATCTGGTTTGGCTGATATGTACAGCTGTGTATCATCGGCGTAACAGTGGAAACTAATTCCATGTCTATTTATAACTGAGCCTAATGGTAGCATATATAGTGTAAATAACAGAGGACCTAAAACAGAACCTTGTGGAACTCCATATTTCACTTTTGCAGAGTTAGACGATACATTATTTATCTTTACAAACTGAAAGCGATCAATAAGGTAAGATGTGAACCAGGATAACGCTGTTCCTGTGATTCCAACTTAATTTTCTAGTCTGTCCAAGAAAATAGCGTGATCTATAGTGTCAAAAGCTGCACTTAGATTGAGTAATACCAGCAGAGATACGTGGCCCTGATCAGAGGCAAAAAGAAGATCATTTGTTATCTTAACGAAAGCTGTCTCTGTGCTGTGGCGTGGCCTAAAACCAGATAGGAATTTTTTTATATATGTTGTTCTTATGTAGATGAGAACAGAGTTGTCGAGCTACAGCCTTTTCTAAAATCTTAGAGGTAAATGGTAAATTGGAAATAGGTCTATAACTGGACAGTTCTCTGGGGTCAAGATTTGGCTTCTTTACCAAGGGTTTTATCACAGCTAGTTTAAAAGACTTAGGTACATGACCCAGACTAAGAGAAGAGTTGATGATAGTTAAGATAGGTTTAATAATAGCTGGTAATACTTGTTTCAATAGGTTGTTGGAATCGTTTGCTTGGTATGGTGCTCAATGGCCAGCCTAGAATGGAGCTGCCACCCAAATACCCCAAATGACATACTTTTCCCCCTGGTTATAGACAACTCTAGGAATTGAACCTCCACGTAATGTAAAGATAATATTCCAGTTTTTTTGTAGAACTGTACATCCAAGCAATAGAGTTCTTTCTTTCTAAACACAAATCATTTAGATGCTATTTGCCCAGTAGATTAGGCCATGGGTCAGACATTTGTAATATAATTTGATCTGATTTCATCTGGTCACACTGCTCCCAAAGAGGCGCTGAAGACCGAAAGGCCTTAACACAGGTGTGGCAGCACATCTGGAGTTCATGAAACAGCTGGAGGCAATTCATGCTGATGGCAGGTGGCTCAGTGATTGGTATGTCTATGTAGAAGTGCTCTGGGTTCCTGGTAAATGCAATCTCCATCTCAATCGTGCTACAGGGACTTTGGGTTACTCCTGTGGTGATGAAGATTTGAGTCTGTCTGATGAGCCAGAGATTCATCATGCAATCTCTGATAGATCACAAACCTGTGATGAAGAACACTGGGAAAAAAGTCACTTTGATATTTTATTAACACACAAAAATACACATCCTACAGATGCTAAACTGGGATTAAGTCTAGGGAATTAGGGGGCCAGGGTAGTACTTCCAACCAATGCCTGCCATTTCTTGCCATGTGACATGTCGCATTATATGGGTGTATGTGCAAGAATAGATTTATTCCCAAATCGGTTGAGAGAGCCATCTTTTTGTCTTTTAAATGCCGTGATTTATTGAGTCATGCCTAAGATGACCAGGACAAGAACTAACAAGGTAAATAAAAGGTCACCATTTTTCATTTTGGATTATGTGAATGTCTCACTTTATCCAAAATTCTAAAGAAAATCTTTTGCTTACAGCATGCAGCAAAACAGATTGGTTAGAGGCTATTTGCATAATGTTTTCCTCTGCAATATCAGTTTTGCAAAAACCAGTAATGCACTAGTGATTAACAGGCAATATATCGTGCAGTCCTACGCTGTGTGTAACAGCTTCTCAGAAGAGGTAACATTGTCTGGGATAATTATGAACCTGCAAATGTTCTTGGGAAGCACCAGACTCACAGTAAACAACAAAATACAATACAGTCCCCAACAAACAATGACTGAGAAAAGCAGACCTTCCTGAGACTGTTACCCATATATATCTAGACTAGTTAGAGCACAAGTGTAGCTCCTCCAATATATATGGATTATCACCAATATATATGGAGACTACTATTTACTATTTTTATTGTTAGTTATGATCCACTATGTTAAGTAACATTATTTAATTGTGAAAGCGGTTGAAATTTTTTAGTGCTCCACTTACTAGCATGCCTCAAGAGAACACAACCCATATTCATTACTCTATTGACACATTTAGGCATTTAGCACACCCATGAGTTAAAGCACAGAATAGTGTTTTTGACTTTGATCTATTTAGCTGTTGTGCTCAATTCACTTTATTAAACCACCCCAAGTTTCTAGAAGTCAGTGAGTTTATGTATGTATAAATATGGGAAAGAGGGAAAGTATTAAGTGTAAGCAATTGACATTGACTATGCCCTACATAAAGACAGTCAAAACTCTACAGAGAACAAAGTTACTTTTTGTTTGTTGAAATAAACATATTGGGATTAGGATAAATAAAATGTGCCTTGTGCAAAAATGATTATACTTTTGTGTGCAGCACAATGAGTAGAAAAATACCACATTAAATTTAAGGGTTAATGAATCATCAATGTGTTGTATATGGCAATGGCAGGATGCAGGATTGAACTATTGGTATTCTGATCATATTATGTAGCCATAGTATGAATATTGGGATTTACATTTAAATTTTTTGTAAAAATCTACATTTTTGTAAAATATCTTCTATAGCTAGATGATGCGTCAAAAGTGTCATCAATGTGGTAAAGTTTGGCATTTCCTGTTGCTGCATTTTTTTAAAGCATGCCAAAGTTATTTTCAGATTTATTGTCAATGCGGGCAATGTTGGTGGTTGCTAGAAAATACCAGGAGTGACTCGTTTTCATTTGTACTACAATGTACTGTGTCTCTCGCTCTCTTTCTACTTTTTTCTGCAACATTGTCTTGTAACACTGGCCAAAATTGGTTGATCTCAGAGACACTTGACACATCTACGACAATGCTCAAGTTTTATCCAAAATAGAAACAACATGGAACAGGAGCAGCACAAAAGCACTTAAAGCGTAAATGAACAGATAAGTTTGTTCACAGTGCCTTATGGGTCTTTACTTTTTAAAATATATTTTTCTACCAAACATGGCAACATCGCAGGGCACAGTTATACATACAGAGGCATCTGAACAGAAATTATTTGACTATGTGTGTATGCACAGCAGCAGAGCGGTAAAATATTTAAAAAATATTGCTTTACGATTATATTGCCACATGTTGCAATTATGATATGTATTGCAGTAGTAAGCCTTCGATGTGATCATTAAATAGTACATTATTGCATTATTTTTGACCAATATTGTGAAAATGATTACAGAACACATAAAGATACACAACACTCATGCCAGAAAAACATTGAGGGTCACTTGTACATTTTAGCCCTTGGTTTCGGTCATATCTTTCTGGCTGTTCTCAATTGGTGTTCTTGGGAAAAAACAGATTGCACACAGTAAAGGTTGTTCAGGGGGTCCCTCAAGGTTCCATTCTTGGTCCTTTACATATTTTTCTACGAAAATATAGCCTCAACTATGAAAGAAAAGCTTGGATGCAGCAGAATTTTCTTCAGTTGAACTGTTCCAAGACTGAGATTATTTTAGTTGGTAGACAGTCTTCTCTGCTGAAGATCACTAATTTTAATCTTAGTATAGATGGTGTGCAGATACTTCCTTCTTCTCAGGTTTGAAATTTGGGTGTTACTTTCGATAGTCACCTAAATTTTGATACCCATATCAGAAATATTACTAAAGTGTCTTTTTATCATCTTAGAAATGTTGCTAGACTCAGATCCTTTCTATCAGCTTCTGATGCTGAAAAGCTTGTTCATGCTTTTATCTCTTGTAGGTTGGCTTATTGTAATTCTCTTTTTGCTGGTTTACCTAAAAAATCTTGTGGTGTATTTTCTGTCGTATATGCTGTGTGAACATGTCTTTGCAGAAAAAACAAGGAAGAGGCTGCAGGAAGTGAGGCTAAACGCTCCTTTGCCTGTTAGAAAAAAGTACATTTTCCCATACATATGTTTGACAGCAACTGTGATATATAATCTAGGGACCTCAGCTCAAAACGTGAGAATGGCCTTTTCAGTTTTCTGTTTTTCAGTGTCTCATGGAATATAGTGTTCCATATGTTATACCCAATATGTCTGGTTCAGAAGGACACACATCATATACGTTTTGATCGGAAAAAAAACTGGTGTACTTAACCAACTGACTTCTACAGAAGCTTAGATTGGCGGAGCTCTCTCCAGATATATTACAAATGTGTATCTGTTTGACGCTGTTTTGTTATTTGTAATAAATCTTATTTGTTTACAACTGACGTCAGTGTCGATCAAAGATTTCTTCAAGAGATCAACAGAGCATCGTTACAGAAGATTTTACATCAATCTCTTCAGAGGCTTCAGTATGTTCAGAATTGTGCTGCCAGAGTATTAACCTGTACATCTCCTCGTGCTCATATTACCCCTGAGCTGGAAAGACTGCACTGACTCCCTGTTCGTGCCTGTATTGATTTTAAAATTCTTGTACTAACGTATATGGCGGTGCTCCAGGGTATCCAGGGTATCTAGTTGATTTAATAAATCATTATACTCCTTCTCGCTCTTTACGCTCTGTTGGTATTCTTATACTACAGCAGCCTGTCTGTAAACTTAGGTCAGTGGGGAGCAAGCATTTTCTTATAGAGCTCCTTGGCTGTGGAATGCCTTACCAGACACTATAAAAAAGGCTCCTACAGTAGTATCTTTTAAAAAGTTATTAAGACACATCTGTTTAGATTAACTTTTAATTGTAATTGATTTTTTGTTTGTTTTTTAATTCAATTTGTATACATACATTTTTTTATTGAGTGTTTTTATGTTTATATGTAAAGCTTTGGGTTTGAGGAAGGCGCATTATAAATTTTAAATATTATTATTATTATTATTATTATTATTATTATTGTTATTATTATTATTATTATTATTATTATTATTATTATTATTATTATTATTATTATTAATTCATTTAGTAAGAACAGAAAAGAAGGCTCTCTCTCTCTCAGCTGGTTGCTGAGGACTCACCTATTGTGCAGGGAGACAGAGAGTAGGGCTGTGTTATTGTTCAGTTGAGAATGCCTGGGTGAACTGCACACTGCAGACAGTTGCTGGCCTGACATCACACAGAAGACCCCCGTCTATCCCTCCTGCAAGCACATTATTACTGCAAGAGCATAATGAAGAACCTGAGAAAACAGAACATCCCCAGACCAGAGAACAATGAAAACAGCAGGAGAGTCTGACAGCACATATTCTCTGCTCTAAATTTACAAACTTAGGATCAGTGATAACCAATATCAATAAACATAGCAGGTCTCAGCACTGTCTTGTAAACTTTTCCTTTGACCTTTGCTGCCGTTCTTTTGTCACAAATCACTCCTGAAACTTTTCTCCATGCACTCCATCCTGCCTGGACTCTCTTCTTGACCTCTTTACCACACTACCCATTTTGGTTCTGGTGCAACCATATACAGGGTTAAAGTAACATAACAAACACATTAAGTTGTTAGCTATCATTTAACCAGAAAATAATCCAGTAATTAGCTGAGTCTGTCAGTACATTCACTGCCAATACAACTTAGAAAGCTATGAAAGTGATCTTAATACTACACATTACAAGCTTCAAAACTATCTCAGTATGAACAAAACATGATTAAAAATAGCTAGCTGACATTAAAAAACTACTAGCCAGCAATTAGCTAGCTAAATAATCATAATAAGCAACAACATACAAAACTTTTAACTTATTAACTAAGATAAGGTTAGATACAAGTTACCTAACTGCCTCAAACGTTAATTCAAGTAAATAACTGAGATCCACCAAAACATTAGCTTTGCTTATTCATTGAATAAGCTATAGCTAGTAGTTTGATGGTCGAGTAAAGCTAAACTGAAAAATGTTTTTCTTGTAAGCTAATGAAAAAAACTATAGCTACATTTATTACAAACTGGAATTAACTTTACCCCTGAACTTCGTTTTAGAAGAGATTTCATTGTCTGTGAACATAAAATAAGTAAGATGACATTTGTTTGCAAGTTAGCTATAATGCTCCTGTTAGCTCATAAATATATCAGTGTTCAGTCAACAGTGTTCTTTGGATAATTATTCTCACCCTATTTCTTAAATATATATTTTAAAATGTAGAGTGAAATTGAGTGATGGACCTTTATACATAACTATTAACCAAATACTGCTCCTATTAACCATTCCTACTGTCTCCGTTTCCCATTCCCTTTTCTCTCCCTCGCATTTGTTGGTAGACATGCGCAGATGGGTTCGCTTTCTTTTTTTTAAATTAAGGGGTGAAAATTGCCACGTTGTGTGGCAAATGCTACTTGTACCCGGGTGCAAATAGACACTTTTTAAAAATCCAATTAAACTGGAGCCAGCTTATGAATCTCTTCAACCAAAAACAGTGAGGGGGACACACACATTTTGAGAAAGCATTATTAAAGATAAAATGGACAGTGGCTGGGGGCTCATGTGGTGTGTACTATTATTAGCTATTTCTATTATTAAATACCAAAGGACTGTTGAATTATTTATCTTATACGTTGCAGTTAGTCCAGGTGTTTGAGTTTATAGTCGTGAAATAACTTTCCCAGGAGTAAATAAATAAAATAATCCCATTACAGTTTGAGAAATGTAGTTAGTACTGAAAATGTGCCAAACAACATGAAAATGAAATTATTTCAATTTTTAAAAATGTTATTGATTAGTTGGATAGGGGTACATGTTTACTGGCATAGGAGACTGTGGCATCTAAAGACTGTGAGAGTCTTGCCCATAGACATAGCCTCATATGCAATAGTCTCCACCTCAGTCACTAAGCACAGGTCTCCTGTTCTGCTTCATTAGGCAGATTTCATTAGGCCTGCTGAGGTGACGCTACCCAACATTGAAAATCTATTATCATGAGAAGTCCCCACTGCACCACAGACATGAGCCGCAACATGCGAAGGCAAAGCCTTAATGAGACCACCTTTCCCAATCGAAAATGGGAAAGACATTGCCCGAACGACGTTACTCTTCTTTCCGACAGTCGGACTCGATAGGAGAGGAAGTTTATAGTCAGACCCAAATAGTCTGTGAACTGTGAGGGCTCTAGACGACTGTTGGTCCGATTTACTTTGAACCCCAGATTCTGTAGGTGGTTCAACACTGTATTGGAATCTCTGAGCGATTGTTCCCTCGTGCGGAAGCAAACGAGGTAATCGCCTAGATAAGAGAAAATCCGGATCCCGTTGTTCCTCAACGGGGCAAGCGCTGCTTCGACACACTTGCTGAATACCCGTGGTGCCAAAGACAAGCCGTATGGAACCGTGAGATACTTTCTGTGTGCGGGGTAAATGTCTATGTGAAAATAAGCATCTGACAGATCGATTGTCACAAACCAATCATGCTGACGAATTGACTGACATAGCACTTTGTGTGTCAACATCATGAACGCATATTTGCGTAGATGTCTGTTTAACACACGGAGATCCAATATGGGGCTTATCGTGCCCTCTTTCTTTGTAACGACAAAGTAACTTTTTTGTTTAATAGGGATATAATCTCGTCTCTTAGGACATGAGCTGAATCCCTGCTGGCCACAGAAACCAACACACCGTTGAATTTCGGTGGTTTCATAGCGAACTGTAGCCCGTTACCCGCGATAAACTGTGGACTGAATCCATGGCTGAACTGCGCATGCACGCCACTGGTCTGCCCGAGCTGCAAACGAGCCTCTGTCGGGGATTGATGACGTCGGGCCGCACGGGGGGACAGTCGTCTCTACCCAAAGAAGTGGCAGTAAATAGGGAAACCCCTGTTTTGCTTGTGTTTTGTAATGTGTGAAGCACGTCGCCCTTGGCTTTCCGCCTGGCTGCGATAGTGCCTTCTTTATTTTTATTTCTGTTGAACTGCGTGCTTGGTGACACTCTGAACACTGAATGCCGAGTCCCTGTATCTCTTTTCCCAGAACCGGAAAGGATGAAGGGGTAGAGGTTCCCAAAATTCCAGAACCGTGGGGCCCACAGCAAACTGGGGCTGCACCTTCCCTCCAACTTTCTCCGTTTGGAGAAGTTAATGGAAGAGTGGAATGGCAGGGTGTCAGGCAGTCCGCTTCTTCTTCCCCTCTGCGGGGAATGGAGGCAGACGGTTCTTAGCTGCTACGGGCGCATAGGACTGTTTCCCCCACGGCCCGGGGTTAGTAACTCTCGGTCGCTGGCTGGCCTGCTGAGCCCCTGCGGTTGGCCCCTGAGTCTTGCCCCCTCTATACCTAGCTCTTACAGCCGTGGCTGCAAAGCCTTGCTGCGATGGTGGAGGGGGGCGTGACACCTGTCTGCGTGGCAGACATAGGTTAAATGCCTCGTCTTCCTGCTTTCTGAGAGTGCTGGTTTCTCTCATTTTAACCAAAGCTGGTCAGAAAAGACCCTTGGTGGGGTCATAGGCTGCGTCCATGATCTCTGCCTTTTGGCTGTCCCTAAGGCCCGACAGGTTTAGCCAAAGGGCTCTCTCTCCTGACACCGCCTGGCCCATCACACATCCACAGAGAGCTGGATTCGGAAAAAAAAACTAAAGTTTGGGGCTTAAGTTTAGTTAACGTCAGCAAGGCCTGATGAACTAACTTGCTCACTCACTAGCTCGTTGGCTAAGGTAACAGTAAAGGCCCCCATTGACACGTTTAGCCTCAAGTTATGGTGGCCCTACTTTGGCAAGCTAATGCTAAGTAGGGACAACGCAACAGTAGCTCCAGCAATTTAATGCCAAAGCTATCGAGTTAGCCAGAGAACAGCTTGCCTTGATGCGGTTGCTATTCTCCGTAGCTGAACAGCCTTGCCTAGAGTGCTGAGGGAGCTTGTAGTCCTTCACAGCAAGAAAGAGCGAATAACCCTCTCAGGGAGGTCGACCGTGGTGGTGACCTGTCCGTCATAGACAGACGTGATGCAATTGGAGCTTCCATTGTTGGTCACGCCAAAGGCGATTCCCATAGTGAAACACAGAGCAAAATTAGAAAAAGAACTCTTGACAGTCTTGAAAAAGAAACTCAGATATTCCATAAAAAAATGTATAGTTAAATGAGTAATTACACAATCTTAAGAGAAATTGAGAATTGAGAAATTGAGTGTTTATGGAGGAAAACTGAATTGTAGATACATTATATTATCTCTACCTAAAATAATGCTCTGAAAATATCCAGCTCTCTAGTGTAATTATTAAACAGAATGATAATACAAAAGTCCTTTTCTTCACCATAGACCAACTAAATAATCCTAATGTTTCTGCTTAAGCAGCGTATGGCGACTCGGCTTTGAAAATCCTTCTTTTCTAGTGTAATTGGATCTCAGCGCAGCATTTGATATTGTTCATCACAAAATCCATCATGTTAAATACTGGGTCAGTTCTATAATGGACAGTTCCTGATTTCAATGTGAAATCATTCACCATAAAAAAATCTGGGTATGATCTTAGAGCTCTGTTTTATCCACCTTGTAAACACAGTCAATAAACTATCTTTTTATCTGAGAAATATCCCTAAAGTATGATTTTTACTTTCTGTAAACGATGCAAAGAAATGTGTTTGTTACAAGCAGAATTGATTATTGTTATGCTCTTCTTCCTAAGAAAAAGATCCATTCTCTACAACTTGTTCTAAAGGCAGGAGCACAGATCCTAACAAAAACAAAAAGAGAGCTCATCTGCTGTTTTAAAGGCACTGCACTGGCTATATGTATATTTTAGAATAGTTGTATTCTGCTACAAGCTGGTGTACTGGTTTGTGGGTGGTCAGCTTACACATCTTTGCATCGAAAGGCAGTTTTATTTCCTGAAGTTTATGTAATGTAATAGGTGTAAATAGTATTAACCTCGTCATTGAGTATCCCAGTGATTGAAACGTAATGCGCATGACCAGCTGAGCACGTTATCTTCAGCCTACAGGTATAGACGTTTGATTAACAGTTTATTCTTATGGTATTAACCATAATGTTATAAATTGTTATTATTATTATTCTTCAGATTGTCCGGTATGATTGTATGATTTGGATTTGTATACAGCATTTTGATCGGATGCACGGCCACCAAACTGCATATACTCACTCAGGGTAGAACTATAAGCACTAATCCACAGACATACTGAACCACAGGCCAACAATCCTAACTCTTCATTATTATTATTCATTATTATTATCATTATTTTAAAAAATAGTAACACTACTACTAGTACTACTACTGCTGCTACTACTACTACTACTAATAATAATAATAATAATAATAATAATAATCATCATCATCATAATTTGTCCAGGTTGCTTTCAATATCATACTTTTAATTTTAACTAGGGCTGCAGCCATCGATTATTTTGGTAATCAAGTATTTAAATGATTATTCAATTGATTAATCTTGTAATCATATAAGAATATTTTGGCTTTATTTAAAAGCAATCAGTAAATATATAAAATAAAATAAGACAGACCTCATAACATTTTTATTGCTTACACTGCATATAGTAACGTTTTAAAGAAAACTTTTAAATAACTATTATTATTAAAATGTATTACTGGACCTTTTTATCCTACTGTAAGTTTACAAGGCTAGCTACTGTTCATTCATTTATTTCACTGAAGCGTTTGTCCTATACTTGCTGACTCTATTTACTGCAATCAAACTAAACTGGATATACTTGCTTGTATTGGATTGGTTTATTTTAGGCTCCAGTTGCTAAGGCAAGAGGATGTGTGGGGATGTATGTTCTTGTGAGTGTGTGTGTGTGTGTGTGTGTGTGTGTGTGTGTGTGTGTGTGTGTGTGTGTGTGTCTATGATCAAAAGGATAACCTTCAGGCTTTTATTTTCTGTGGTTATGTTCTTGAGCAAAACTTAGCTAATTTGCGGACATAATAACTCACCATCACACTGATTTACTTTCTTAACCAACCATTTCATATAACCATAACTAACATGCATGTTTAACTAGCCTTTATCTGAATTTGTTATTACACTGATTTAAACTAAATATTAAACCATGTGGGCTTTGCTCTGTGGACTGGACATGTAGACTGCACTGCTTTCTGCTCAGATGCTAAAGTAATGATGTTGTGCTATTATGCTTGGCTAGTTCGGTTGTATAGTATATGTTTTCAAAGTCCTAAACTTAAAACACTTTGTATAATTTTCTCTGGCCCATATTTTCTGTTCGCCTCTTGCTATTTACTTTATGAAATTGATTCATTTGAGCTTCTGGAGGAATTGTTTCAGCCCTTATTATAACCAGAGGTGGGAGTAAGTCACACATGTGCAAGTCATAAGCAAGTCTCAAGTCTTAACCTTCAAGTCTCAAGCAAGTCTCAAGTCACTGTGGAAAAATTCAAGCAAGTCAAGTCGAGTCCCTGCTACAAGTCAAGCAAATCTCAAGTCATGTCATTCATATTATTACACCCTACCTCAAGTTTGCACATTTAAATCACTTAAAAGGCATGTGGAGATCATGAAGAGCTGAATTTTAATGTTGAGAATTACTGTTTTTAAATACTAGAATTTTAACTCATCTGTAAAAAGCTGCTTCTCATATGACCATGTTACGTTCCTCAGAAAGCCATTTGGATCTGGTGATCATGGTGATCCCACTCACCTCAACAATCCAGAGCAAACTAAATGTGTGAGGTTTAGAATAAGCCCTATTAGAATGGGATTAGTATTAGCGGGGGAGTTGGAGTAATAAATTTTTTACTACAGGACGACAATTTACACGAGCCATGAAATCTCAGCATAAATGACTGAAATGGGAGCGATTTACACTCTGCCAAAACCTCCTGAAAACCCCTAATGATGGCCAATCTTATAATCTTATAAGACCCGCACTTTTCAAACTTCACAGGGTATGATCTTGTAAGAGACTTCTGTCTCGCTCAGATGTAAACAAACACTGGTGTGTTCAGCTGACTGGTGACTGGCTGATTATGAGAAGTTATTAGTTTATTAATACAGAACTTATAGCTACGGCCATTTAGTAACAGTTAAACTAAACTGTTTACCACTATAAATAGAAATACTAATGGGGGGAAAGGGGGTCTATTTTGGCCACAGACATAGTTAAAAGAATGAATTAGTATAAATTTAAACATTAACACTGGAACTGCAGACAGTATAGCTAGCACTAGCGTTGACTCACTAGGACTCAATTATAAATTTTCATAATGTTAATGTTAACAGCAACACACAACCCAAATCATATCATTCTGCCCTTTTACTGAAGTCAAATTATATAAATATTCACTGTTTTGTACATTAATAAATACACAATCGATTCGAAAGCATCAGCTTAAAAGTCAGTCACTGAGCTCTCTGTGGTTCTGAAGTGAATGAAATGACGTTGATATGGTGGTTGTGTCGCTGATTTTAGAACTGCAAACCCTGCATGTTGCTGTTCTCTTTTAATTCTTATTGTCGACTGCATACTCCTTAAATCCAGACTTCACTATGTTTGGAGTAGCCGCTCCAAGATAGGAGCTACATGTTGGCCTCTCCCGGTCTGCAGCATTCTGATGGGTTGCCAGGTTTACGCGCATCGAAAAAAAACCCCAATCATTAAGAAAAATTTAAAATAAATATGTAGCCTCTCAGTGTCTACAAATACAAACATTTAATAAAAAATACAATTAAGTCAAGTCTCAAGTCATGAATACCAAGTCAAAGTCAAGTCTTTTATCAATGTTCATCAAGCAAGTCTCAAGTCCTTAAAATCGTGACTCAAGTCTGACTCGAGTCAAGTCATTTGATTCGAGTCCCCTACCTCTGATTATAACCATAATATGTTTACTATTATGATTTGTGTCTGATTAGGTTCTGCTGTGTAGCATTGTCATTGACCAGTCTAGGTGGTGTTTACCATGTTTTAATACATATATCCTTTCCCAAAAACTACAGCAGTATTAATTAATTGTTTCAATATCTATGTAGTTATTTATGGGAGCCACCGCTGTTTAACATGGTCCACATTTGTAGCGTAGTCGACAGGATCTCGAACACGGACACGTTTAGGAATTCTTTACTGGCTTATTTTATTTTTGACCACTTGGAAGGGGACACCAAAGTTGAAAGCAGATATAGGCCTTGAGCAGGAAGTGAGGACATACACAAAATTGGACCTGTATGGGTGTACTAATCATATATTGCTTTTTTTGGCTGTAAGCAGGTGTAAGGAGGATCTTTGCAGGAATAGTCCCATGCCTTTTTGGCCCTTATGACAGAATTAAGCAAGTTCCTAATTTCAACTAGCTTGTTTGTGATCAGTTTGTAGAACATGTTGAAGACTCTGCGCTTCGCCGGGAGCCAAAATGGGCAGAGGATAGCAGGAGGGTAGGCCAAATTACAACAGTAGAGGTTGGAGTTATTCTGTCCATTTTATGTGCATGCTGCACATGGGCCTTAGCTTTCTCTGGCTAACCCTATATCAATAGAAATGGCGGAATAAAAGGCCATATTACATAAACAACAAGAGCAGATCAATCACTTAATGCAGAGCTTTGCTAATTACAGGTTCCATCTCATTCTGTTAGGTCAGTTTGGCATAATGTTATTTTGACAGCAATCATGGCATTATGCTAGCAAATGTGATAATGAGCGAATCTCAGTGACCCCTGCTGGGATTTCACATCAGGGGATGTTTCCAACTTTCAGGTGGCAGAAACTACCCAATATATCCTTGGTCAAGGTTGTCGACAAGACAGTATATGTGTCAGTTGTAAATGTTAGGTGTAGCTTTAGGTATATTCCTATTACTTGACGATGCATCAATGACACATTATAGACTTATTCCTCCATTTGACTACAATGCAGACTCATGACAGTTCCTTGATAGCCAGGTTATCCAGGAAAGTTGAAGTTATCCAGGAAAGTTTAAGTATGTGGCTACCTTTGTCCTGGTGAGAAAAAAAAGATGGCAGCCTTCGTATGGGTGTTGATTACCATCAGCTTAACAGCAAAACTAGGAAGGATGCATTTCCCTTTTCCCTGTATCGAGGAGCCCTTGGATGTCTTATCAAAGGCTCAGTGGTTTACCACCATGGCCTTAGCCAGTGAGTATAACAGATTCCTGTTAACGAAAGTGATCATCCTAAGACAGCCTTTTGTAGTTTAATTTGATGTCCTTTGTATTCAGAGGCTTATGGAAAGGATGTTTGGTGATCAGAACTGGCCGTCACTGCTGTAGCACCTTAATGATATTATTGTCTTTCCCTTTGGCACGGATCAGCACATAGGTGGTATATAGCTTGTACTGAGTCTTTTGCTGCAAGAAGGCTTGACAGCAAAACTGAAGAAAACAAGTCTGGTACCTAGATTACCTGGTGTCTAACCAATGTGTGTCTACAGATCCAGAAAGGGTGCCTGCTGTGGCTAATTGGTCACGTCCGACTTCGGTCCCAGAGCTGCATTCATTTCTTGGATTTGCCAGTTACTATCGCACTTCACTCAAGGCTTTTCAAAGTTAGCATTGCAACATCTGGTAGCAGAGTTTGGTGGGATTAAGATAGGGATGGTCTAAATGCCTTGGTAGAAGTTTGTACAGAACTATGCGAGTAGTTGAAATCAAAGCAGGTGAATGCGGTTACATTCATCAGGGTCTGGGAGCTGTGCTATCCCAGGTGCAGGATGGTAGAATTTGTCCATGCTAGCCCAGCCTCAATCTCAATGGGCAGATGTACAACTCCATGAAACTTGAATTCTTGGGCCTGAAGTGGACCATGTGAGAAGTTTAGTGAGTACCTTTGGGTCAAGCATTGTATTGTGTGGACAGATAACAAACCTTTAAGTCATTTAGGGACAGCGTGCAACAGAGCAATGGTGTGTTACTGAGTATTGTCAATGCATGACCATCTTAGGCGTCATGGTGTATAGCGTTGCACAGGACTCGTGCTAGAGATTTGTTACTAGCCAGGTATGGGCAAGGATATTAAACATTGGTTTTAGCAATGTGAAAGGTGTACTCTTGCTAGGCCTCTGCAATTAAATATTTGTGCCCTTTTGCCTCCTAAGACAAAATTAGGTACTGGCCATCAATGACTATTTATTTTTTTAATTCTCTTCCCCATTCAGATTGTGGTCAGAGTTGGTCTTGTTCACCAACCTGACCTGTATAGAGTCCAGAGGACAGGCATCACCTCGTACAATCCAAAAGGAAATGGCCAATGTGACAAATTTAATTGTACCATGCATAATTTGTTGCGCACCTTGTCCCATGAGCAGAAAGCCCATTGGCCTAACTGTTTACCTAGACTTTTGGTCTTTAGTTATAATTCTGCTTTTCACCAGAATCATCTCACTGGTTAATGTCCCTCAGGGTCCGTCTGGACCTCTGCAGTCTACCCACCCTGATCCATCTGTACCCAGTACAGATGCTTACCAGCCAGTGTGTAAGCAAGTGCCGCAGTGGTACCCACTGAGTCTGAGACTGAGGCATGTGGCCCTAGTCTGGAGAACAGGTGGCGAACAACTCAGGTAATAGGTGGCCAGCAGGAGTACTCCCCAACGTCTTCCATGGGTTTCACTAACAGGTTGCACCTTCTCAGATACCTGGCTCAAGTAACTTGACAGAGGCATACCTTAGACCTAGAGTATTTTGTCAGCAGGGCAGCAGAACACTGACACAGTTTGGGGGTGAAATGTAACAAGCAAGGGTTTTTGCTTTGCCATAAGTCAGTTGTGGGCGCTGCTAGCCACCGTAGTTGAGGTGCTGCATTTTGTTAGTTTGTAGTGTTTTAGGTGTAAATAGTGACAGATGGGTAATAGTGTGGTGTAAATAAGTCCGGGAGCCTCGTTGCTGGGTATTACAGTGATTAGCCTGCATGGCCATGAACTTATTCTTATTTTCCCTTTTTATGTCCTTGAATTTTAATAAATTCTTTATGGCTTTATTGATTGGTTAAAATGTATTGTGCCTCAATAGGATATTAAATTTCACCCATCTATCACAAACCCATGACTCTGAATATTCTTTTTTTTTTGTTATACTTGTGTGTGACTGTGTGGTTTATGTACCGGGTGGTGTAGTCGGGTACGTCTCAATGTGGTGAGACTGTTAGCATGTCCAAATTGCTACTTACTACTCCTTCACACACATTTGTGCTGTGTTTCAGACCTAGGCATCAGGGGGTCATTTAGTGCTGCTCTAGATTTACTGTATTATCGTACGTTTTATATATATATATATATATATATATATATATATATATATATATATATATATATATTATATTATTATATTCTGTTTAAAAATTTAGTATTGCCTAACTTTTATCACACTTTGCAAAACAAATACAATATATCTACAATGAATTGCACCTTCATATACACTGATCGGCTATAGCATTACAACTATTTTCTTGTTTTTGCATTCACTGTCCATTTTTTAAGTTCCATTTAGAGTGTTTTGTAGTTCTACATTTACAGACTGTAGGCCATCTGTATTTGGTCATGATACCCTAAAGACTACCACCAAGCAGGTATTTGGGTGATGGATTATTCTTAGCATTGCTGTAACACTGACGACATTGTGTTAGAGTGTGTTACGTTATATAACAAACACAAAATATATTTATATATAAGTGACATTCTCAATCCTATCTTACTGTAACCAGTTGTGGTATGTTATTAAATAGTGTTAATAATACTACAGATTATTGTGTTGCTCATTTGTATCACATCCCTAAGCCACACTGTGACCTATTCATTACAGTAAATGCAGAAAAATCAGTACCACTTTTTAGACTTTCAAAAAGTTCTTCCTTTGTATCACCAGTGACTTCTAAAGCCAGCCTCTCGCATGCTGCAAAGCTACAGTGGTGCACCAATTAGTATCAGATGTGTGGCCTAAACAAGGTTGTGGGGGAAAATTGAATTTTAAATCCTTTTAGTGTCATTGCAGGAAAAATCAAATATGTTTGAAGGATATAGCATGTAGGCACAAGCTATGAAATATATTCTTTAGAGCTTTTCATTTCCACTGCAGTATGATCACTGATTTATTTATCACACATTGTAGTAAAACAAATAAATGCTCCAAACCCCTTCCTTTCATCTGGCTCATAAAACAAGTCAAAATTCTGTCCTCTGTCCCTCAAAGATAAAAACTACCTTGTCATTCAGACAAAAACTTAAAAAAATATTGAAGTACAATGGATTTGTTATTGGTTGGGTCAATATTGGTACCAAGGTGTTTCACAATGTCTGTTATTTGGTTTTCCTTTGCTGAACTGTGAATTAACCAGCAAAAAACATTCAACTCTGTGACAGCTCTCCACCATACCCGCTCCTTACGATCACAAAATCAAGTCAGTGTTTTATTCCCATTGTTCCACCTTTAATGGTGTTGTAGAAAACTGGTGAATAAAAGCTGACTTCACCCTTATGTGGCATGCTTGTGTGAATAGTTCATCTGTGGGGGGAAAAAAACACCACTAAATTCAAACAAGAAACTCAAGTAGAAAAATCCTTCAATCTCAATTTAACTGCAGATAAATGCTGACAAGCCATTTCTTGCATTTATCTCCCTTATGAACTGTAAGAGCCAGTTAAGGGTTAATGCTTTGGTAACAATAATTTAATTAAAAAGGTTAAAATATGGTGGAAATAATTTAGTAAGAATTCATAATGGTTGTATTTTCTAAAAGCAGAAATTAGTAATGTATAAAATTTGAAAAACTTTTCTGTACGTCCAGCTTCCGTAAGTATCTGTAAGTTGTTTTTTTGGCACTGCTTGCACGTTAAGGCAGACGGCAGTTAGAGACATTGGAAGCAACACAGTTTTTTGACCGAGCCATACTGAGTCCAGTGTTATATCTTTTGTGTTTTACAAGTAAACTTTTTTAAAGAGGATTCGGTCTCACTCGCGTTTTTTCAAATACTTGTTGTTACCCTGTCTGCAAAGGTGGTGCAAGGGACCTGCAAGAAACGAAGCGCCATTACATTAGTCAAAAAACTAGCTAGTACGGAGCCTCGCTGAATTCGCCTGGATAACGCTGTACGGAGCTCGCCCAGATTAGTTCATGATGACACGGGTAATCCTCTGAAGCACTCTCCAGGAAAAGGTATCGAAAATCTCTCTTTACCTCTAAGCTTTGTGAAGAAAAGACGTTATATGAAGAGAGTTCATGAGATCGGACGAAAAACGAAAGTTAAAAAAAAAAGGGCCAACCGCATGTTAAAGGTAGCGAGTTGAATCTCTTCCCTGCAAGAACGCACGTGAATAGCGGTATTGGATTCGGTCAAAGTGGAGTTTTTTGTGATGTAGGAAAGGTTGTTTGCACTTGGTTCGCTACGAAAGACAACTTTGAAGTGTTTTAAACTTTGTGCATGCAACGTGAGCATTACCTCCGCGATTTGTAAGATGGCTGATGAAAATAAAAGGAGATGTGTCGAAGGCAGAGTGGAGCAGGGAAGATCACGCAAGCTAACTGAGAAGGGTATAGAGGAGAGATTACAAAGACTCATAGCATTGAGGAGACGAGCTCTGGGAACTCTAACAAGCCGAATGAAAGAGATAGAGGTAATGATGAGTGCAAAAAATGTGAAAGATATGATGGAAAGTGAATTTGCACAGTCTCTAAATGAGTTCAATAGTATTAACAACAAAGTTCGCGATCTGTTGTCTGAAGAGGAAAAAATGCTTGACCAGGATAATTGGTTCGAACCAAAAATGGCATTTATCAAAGACTTTATGAAAACAACTAAAAGGTGGGTTGCAGATGAGCATGAATGCACAGTGAAGGAAACCATGCAACTGGAGGAACATCATGTGATAGATGAACAACAAGAGGCCATTCTACCCAGCGACAGTGTTTCACAGATGTCTGCAGTGCTGCAAAGGATCGCCTATGTGGGTCTCATGTAAGTGGAACGTCAAGCACTTCATGTGTATCGTCCACACGTGCTAGACAAGAAGCAGAACATGCAGCTTTGCTGGAACGTGAAGCAGCACTTAAGAAAAGGCAAGAGCTTGAATTCGGAGCAGCTAGGATTAAGCAACAGTTTGAGTTTGATGCGGCTAGAATTAAAGCTGAAAAGGAAGAATTGGAGCTGGAGACTGCATTAGCTGAAAGCCAAGCAAAGCTAAAAGTGCTTAGAGAATATGAGAGGTCTGAAGATGGTTCGAGTAGTTATGCGTCAGTGCGGAAATCACTAAGTGGGAAAGGGAATAAGGAAAGAGTTGGCATGATGCTACAGCAGCAAGCTCATGTGAATGTGTGAGTGCAGCACTCACAAATACCACAACAGCCACAGCCAGATTTCAATCAAAGTCCTAGAGCTCAGACTAGCAGAGGTGATGACATGACACCTAGCAAAGGCTATCACGAGGCAAAACAGCTATTTCATAAGCATTATGGGGATGAGCTTCGAATAGCCAGTGCGTACATTGATAAAGCGCTCAAATGGCCACAAGTGAAGTCAGATGACAGGACAGCGTTAAATGCCTATGCAATGTTTTTGATTGGATGTCATAACTCTATGGAGGACATTGAATTTTTAGAAGAGATGGATAATCCTACCAATCTACGGACAGTGATATCCAAACTACCTTACAAAATGAAAGAACATTGGCGTGCTGAAGCTTTCGAGCTTAAAGAGCGAAGAGGGAGAAGAGCAAGGTTTGCTGATTTAGTGAACTTTATAGACCGCCAAGCTAAGATAGCTATGGACCCCCTTTTCGGTAATATTTCAGACAGCTGCCCTACTGCAGCTGGAAAGATGGATCAAAGGGAAAAGCAGCCAAGGAAAGAGGTTCGGAGAAGCAGTTTTGCAACCAGTGTGGCTGCTGAAAACAAAATGTCGCAAAAACCACTTGTCAAGCCTGCTAACACAAGTAAAACAGTGAATGCCTTTGATAAACCGTGTTTGTACTGCCAGCAGTCTCACACCCTTGCCTCATGCAGTAAGATCAAAGGTCCGCCACATAAGGAACGACTGGAATTTCTGAAATCGAAGGGCCTATGTTTTGGATGCTTAGTTCCTGGACTCAGCACATTCTGCAAAAGGAAATTAGAGTGCAAAGAATGTGCATTAAAGCACCCTGACATTCTGCACAAAGTGAAGGATGAAGGTTCTGTCATGCCAGAAAAGAAAGATGGTGCTCAAGGTAAAGAAGTGCTCCGCGCGCAAGCTCCCATCACACAAGAGTCCTGTGGCCTAACGGGGGCCGGAGAAGCCGAATGTGTGCTGTCAATAGTACCAATAAAAATCAAGTCAAAGAATAGCGACAAGCTTATAGAAACATATGCTTTTCTGGACCCGGGAAGCACAGCAACATTCTGCACGGAAAACCTGCAAAGGAAATTGAATGTGAAAGGGAAGCCCACCAGAATACTTTTAAGCACCATGGGCCAAGATAAACCAGGGGAACAAAAGCTCATAAACAGTTTTGTGATATCTGACCTGGAAGTGTGTGGGCTGGAAGACAACATGTTCATTGAGTTACCCAAGGTGTTTACTCATAGCAGAATACCTGTTCATGCTGGGAACATACCCAAACAGGCAGACATCCAGAAGTGGCCATACCTTCAAGGTTAAACGGGGACGGGGTACTGTTCGAGGTTAAACGGGGACGGGGACGGGGTACTGTCGAGGTTAAACGGGGACGGGGTACTGTTAAAAGATACGGAGTGATGTTCACTTGTCTCTCTCTCCGAGCCGTGCACATTGAAGTTGCTGACAGCCTTGACACGGACTCCTGCATTAACGCAATACGCCGGTTTGTATGTAGGAGGGGTCAAGTCACCACCATGAGGTCAGATAATGGGACAAATTTTGTGGCGGCTGAAAGAGAGCTAAGGGAAGCCATCCAACAGTTGGATAATGGCAAAATTGAAAGATCCTTGCTTCCAAAGGGAATAAAGTGGATATTTAACAGCCCAGCCGCCTCTCATCAGGGCGGGGTTTGGGAAAGACAAATCCGCAGTGCACGAAGAATCCTTAATTCCCTAGTGAAGGAACAAGCGATGAACGATGATTGTCTTCATACAATAATGTGTGAAGTCGAAAGTATTATCAATGGAAGGCCGCTAAAGAATGTCTCAGATGATGCAAACGACATTGAGCCTCTAACTCCCAATCACTTATTGCTTTTGAAGTCTCAGCCAGTCATGCCCACAGGCATCTTCTGCAAAAATGACACATATGCAAGAAGAAGATGGAAACGAGTCCAGTATCTTGCAGATTTATTTTGGTCTAGATGGACAAGAGAATATCTACCACTTCTTCAGGAGCGCCAGAAATGGCTAAAACTCAGAAGAAACTTCATGAAGGGAGATGTCGTGCTACTAGTAGACAGTTCTTCCCCTCGCAACTCTTGGATCATGGGGAAGGTAGTGGAAACGTTGCCAGACTCCAGTGGAATAGTGCGGAGAGTGAAATTGAAGACCAAGACTAGCACCTTGGAAAGGCCTGTGAATGAACTGTCTGTTGAAAGAAGCGACGTTAGAAGACTAACAAAGGAAGACTAGTTGGTCATAATGGACATTTAAAGTATAGGTAGTTTGGCTCTTAATGTTTTAAGTTTGTAATTGCTTAGTCCCCCAGCCTAACCAATTAGGGGCCGGGTAATGTAAGAGCCAGTTAAGGGTTAATGCTTTGATAGCAATAATTTAGTTAAAAAGATTAAAATATGGTGAAAATAATTTAGTAAGAATTCATAATGGTTGTATTTTCTAAAAGCAGAAATTAGTAATGTATAAATTTTGAAGAACTTTTCTGTACGTCCAGCTTCCATAAGTATCTGTTGTTGTTTTTTTGGCACTGCTTGCACGTTAAGGCAGACGACAGTTAGAGACATTGGAAGCAACACAGTTTTTTGACCGAGCCATACTGAGTCCAGTGTTATATCTTTTGTGTTTTATAAGTAAACTTTTTTAAAGAGGATTCGGTCAGGGTAACTTGTTGTTACCCTGTCGGCAAAGGTGGTGCAAGGGACTTGCAAGAAACGAAGCGCCATTACATGAACAATAACTTTTGGTTTCTGTTTTTTCTTGGTAACCTTAAACAACATAAATTACAGACACTACTGAAAATAATAGTTGCTTATTGATATGCTGATTATTTGATCTAATTATATCAATGGTTGTATCCACCAGTATCTAGTGTTCATGAGGGCCTTTAGATCAAAAGACAAAGTGGAGCTGAGAGCTGTGCAGATGGCGCTGAGAGGAAAAATCCATGAGGGAAAAGACAGGAAGAAGCTGGAGGAACTGCAGAAGAACAATGTCATTGGGTATGGAAAAGCCTTAAAACAATTTCCAGGCACAAGAAGCCTGACTCCCAGATTGTAGAGCACAAAAAGTGGGTGAACAATCTGTACAGACATCATGTACAGCTCACCGAACTGTGATCTACAGAAGTTCTCTGATGACGCAACAAACATTGGCCTCATTACAGATGAGGAACAGCAAACATCCACTGAACAGACATTCAAAGAGTGGACTCTTATTAGCACCTGGGTATTTACAAAAAGGACTGGACAAAAAACATTGGGGCACTTAATAGAAACGGCCAGAGCAGACTCCACCTGCTTAGGAGACCAAGGTCGTTTGGAGTGCAGGGGGTGCCTGGCATCAGCCATCTTTTATGGAGTGGACTGCTGGGGCGGCAGCATCTCAACTGCAGACAGGAAGAGACAGATTCATTATGAAGGCCTGGGAAGTATCCTATTGCCACTGCAGGTGGTGGAAGACAGGAGAATATTTGCTAAGCCAGCATCCATCAGTGATTGGCTGCTTCACCCTAAGTGTGTAGGAGTGCTATTGCAGGTCCTTCCCCTCTGCTGCTGTCAGATTTTTACAACCACACTGCACCTCTGTAGGCCCAGAGTTCAAAAGAAGACAAATTGTTGGTGCACGTCTTGCTGGCGCATCTGTGACCAAGACAGCAAGTCTTTGTGATGTATGAAGAGCCACGATATCCAGGGTAATGTCAGCATACCACCAAGAAGGACGAACCACATCCAACAGTATTAACAGTGGACTCAAGAGGAAGCTGTCTGAAAGGGATGTTGGGGTGCTAACCCAGATTGTATCCAAAAAACATAAAACCACGGCAGAATTAAATGTGCACCTCAACTCTCCTGTTTCCACCAGAACTGTCTGTCAGGAGCTCCACAGGGTCAATATACACGGCCAGGCTGCTATAGCCAAACCTTTGGTCGCTCGTGCCAATGCTAAACGCCGGTTTCAATGGTGCAAGGAGTGCAAATCTTGGGCTGTGGACAATGTGAAACATGTATTGTTCTCTGATAGTCCACCTTTACTGTTTTCCCCACATCCGGGAGAGTTATGGTGTGGAGAAGCCCCAAAGAAGCGTAGCACCCAGACTGTTGCATGCCTAGACTAAAGCATGGGGGTGGATCAATGATGGTTTGGGCTGCCATATCATGGCATTTCCTTGGCCCAATACTTGTGCTAGATGAGCGCGTCACTGCCAAGGACTAGCGAACCTTTCTAGAGGACCATGTGTATCCAGTGGTTCAAACATTGTATCCTGAAAGCGGTGCCGTGTATCAGGATGACAATGCACCAATACACACAGCAAGACTGGTGAAAGATTGGTTTGATGAACATGAAAGTGAAGTTGAAAATCTCCCATATGGCCTGCACAGTCACCAGATCTAAATATTATTTAACCACTTTGGGGTGTTTTGGAGGAGCGAGTCAGGAAACACCCTACACCATACTAATAAATTATTGTGGTGTAAAGCCAGGTATATATATATATATATATATATATATATATAGATGAAGTACTGATTGCTGCTTATTATGCTAACCTAACTCTACATATTCCATCAGTCTTCCTCATAAGGCAGGTCCCCAGCTGGGCTGTGTTGTGTATGGTGAAATATGGACACTGATTTTGTCCTGAATAACCCCATGCAGATGTACTATTGTTGTGTTTTCACTTCAGAAAATTAATCCCCTGTGACAGCGCAGATGTGGCAGCTATCACTGCAGCATTCACATCATTCTATATGGAGCAGATGAAATTCAGCTAATACACACACATGCACACACAAACACACACATATACATATGGGCATCATATGGACATATAAACACTGCACGCTCCAGATCACTCAGATCACACAATCTTTTACCCTACTTTACCCTACTTTACCCTACATTAGTAAGTCACTGTAGCAACGAGGCTGCTATCAATCCAACATGACAGGACGAACAACGTATTCTAACTGTTCCAACAACAAATTCTAATCTCTTGTCAATCTTGTTAAAGTTACCGCTACTGGTAAGATCATTAAGGGAAAGATAGCCAAAAAGATTAAGGAAGATTAAAAACCGCTGCTGCAGCAAGAAAAACATATTCAGCAGCAAACAGAAAACTTAATCTTTTTAAGTTAAGATTAAGTTAAGATTTAAGTTAAGATTGGTGTTGCTTTCCACCACTGGATACAGCTCTTGGTGTGTAAAGTATACTGGTTAGCAGACAGCTGTTAATGCTGAGAAGGAGGAGCTATGTGTTTCTTTGCTTCTCTGGTTATATGTTGGTTATATGATTGGAGCATGAATTTCACAGGTTATGTCATCTTACATATTGCTCCATAGACCTTGCTGGTATGTCAAATATGTCAACTATATTTGATATTTTTAATTAGTATTATTATTATCACATTAAATATTATTCACCATAAAACTGTTATCAAATGATGTCAGGCCCTATTGGGTCTCTGTGTAAAATGCTGTAACATTTGTGTTGAGCTGCCAGTGAACAATGAGAGATAAAAGGGTAGTGGTGAGAACCCCTGCGAGGAATGTAATTCCCATCTTTCCAAAAAGATGATCATGTCGAGAAACAATAAACAGGACAACAGCAGTTTTATATTATATTACACAGTTGAAGTGGTTCAGACAGCAGGGAAAGTGTAAATAAAAACAGAAAAAGAGCACCAACAAATTATGTGAAGATAATTTTGCTATTCTGGAATTGCCCCTGTCTCAACGTTTTGGAACATGTTGCAAGAATTAATTTCAGAATTATTGTATATGCACAAACATGTATTTTTATGTTTTTTTTATTTAAATAACAGTAAAAGTTAATTTACTAATTGCTATTGTGTAGTTCAGAGTATATGCTTTATGGCTTCCTAATTAATATATGATTTCATTATATATTTTAAATAGGAAACAAGCTGTTACTACATGAGACATAAGACAATGTAAATATTTATTTCCTCAAGATTCGATCATCACATGCTGGATATTCATGTATTATAATAACATTTTTAACATTGTACAGCTTTCATTTTACACTGTACAGCTTTCTACATAATTTCTACTAATTAATTAAACAGTCAAAACATAATTCATTTAGATATTTATACACAACAAAATATAATTATTCATCCATCCATCCATCCATCCATTATCTACCGCTTAATCCTGCTAGTCGGGGTCATGGGGGGATGGAGCCAATTCCAGTGTCATCGGGTGAAGGCGGGGTACACCATGGACAATTCGCCAGTCCATCGCATGGCCAACACTCACTCACGCACTCACAACTACGGGCAATTTAGAGTGACCAATCAACCTATCATGCATGTCTTTGGACATGTGGGAGGAAACTGGAGTACCCAGAGGAAACCCACACAAGCACAGGAACATGCAAACTCCACACAGAATGCTGACCGGGAATCGAAACCAGATCCTCTTGCTGAGGAAACAGTGCTAACCACTGACAAAAATGTAAGTTTTTTTAAGGTTTCCAAGAAAGTTGAAAGTTGGGCAGCTGGTTACACACCCATGGAACAAACAACATAAAAACACTCCAGAAATTCTTAAACCAAAAGCATCTATGAATGAGCTCTTACCACAAAACCACCTCAAGAGGTCAACCAGCTGCCTCTACAAGGACACTTTGCTGTAGAGTGGATTACATGAGGATAACAGCACTACTGGGAGTCATTCTCATTGAGCTTCTTGGTTCTTGTAGCAGGAGCATTTGCAATTAAACCGACTCTGTCTGTGATCTGACTGCCACACTAATGGCAACAATTCTTAGCCTGATTATGCTGCAGCAACACTGACAATGTTGCCAAACTAGCATATAAAAGTATGTCCTGCTGTCCTAAAGAATATATCCTGATACTTTACTGAATCCAAAGGTTGAAGCATAACACTCAAAATGAGTTTCTGTTATTTTTGCTGCCATTCATGGCACCCAAGAATAATTCCGCATGTTTGACAAATTCCAGTCATATACTGACACAATAGTCTAGTCCATGTAGTTCCTGAATAAGCCCTAGGATGTAATACATTCAGGATTTTAATATACTATTCTTCAAACAATAGATTTGTAAAAAGAAGTCAATAATCAAGACAATTTTGGTGTCAAAAGTCTGGTTCTTTAATTTTTGATGTAAATAAGGTCACATAGTCATAAACAATGGGCTCATGGGCTAGAGGTGGACAGTCGTGGGCTGGAGGCTAGGGAACAAGCCTTGGGAGTGGAAGGTTGCCAGTTCGATCCCATGAACAAACAGGACATGATTGAAGTGCCTTTGAACAAGGCACATAACCCCCGACTGCTCCCTGGGCACTGTGGAAAGGGCTGCCCACCGCTCCAGGCATGTGTGCTCACTGCCCATTAGTGTGTGTTCACTAGTTTGCATATATGTGGGTGTTTCACTGCATGGATGGATTTAATGCAGAGGATAAATTCTGATGAGTGCAAACTCGTGATACCTGACCTTCACTTGAGCAAATACACTACAACATTTGAGGATGAATGTGTGACAGCCACAAAATGACTTGCTAAATACTTATACTTTAATCTGTGAGGTGGTTCACGTCTAGTATAGGAAATGCATGCCTATCTATCTACAAATGTACATGATTGTCCCTTAACGTCTTACAATATATTGGAACCATATTATGCTTTTCAAATTACCCCACAGATCACACCCCCGCAGGCATCTGTTTACCACTAACACACTGACACATAGCTTTAAATGAAATTCAGCCTGCTGAAGCAAGACTCTTTTAGACTGACGTCTGTACTAAATGTTTTATTGTAGGTGTGCCTCTTAGAACTCTTGGTTATGTTTTCTGTTTGGGGGTACACAAATGCATGTTTGCTCTATTCAGTCCCAGACATTCCATATGTTGACAGTTAAGTTTCCTTCAAGGTCAAAGTTCTTTGTAGGTGGAAAAGAGTCAGAATTTAGCATCCTAGTAACATCAATCACAAAGATAAATGACTGAAGACTGAGGGATCTGCGCCAAAGTATAATTAAAAAGTGTTTCAGATGTACAATTCCAAAACAAAGATATATTGCAAACAATACAATAATGAAGGATCTTAAATGCTCTTAAAGCAAGCATCCATGCTACTCCATGACTGTGTAGCTTCACCATTTTTTATAAGCTATGCAGAGGTGTCTCTGACGTATAGTAATATTACTTGTAAAACAGGAGTAGATCATTTGATGCTGAATGTCTTATGAACAATTCCTTGTCATTTTCTAGCAATTTGTTCTCTTAAAGCAGAGGTTACTAATAGGCAGACCGCGGTCTGGACCCGGACATGGTCTAATGCGGACCCAAAGCAATAAACTATTGAAAAAGATTTTGACAGTGTTTATTTTAACCGGTGTAAATTTTCTGGTCTATACAGGCTTTGCGGCACAGTAAACTTACAGACCAATCGTGTACATTCTAAGATCACTAAAGGTGTTTCCTCAGCCAATCAGATCTGTGCAGATTCTGGCCTGCGGCACACTCACAGGCGATGATACGAAGCGAGAAGCAGCAGTCAGAGAATGAAGCCAGTCAGAGAAAGGCAAATTTAGATGGTTAATTCTGCAATGAACATTCTAAAGAACAAATATCGTCCCAAGTTCACCAACAAGCACCTTTATGTGTGTATGAGAATGGCCCAACAAGAAATCTGACCAAGAGCTCACGTCTCTCAAAACAAGAGAAAATGTGAGAGAGGAATACAAGAGGGATATAAACTGTTAAGATGTGAAATTGAGTTAACAAGAAGACTGTACTTTTTCCCAAAAGCATTGATTTATTTAATGTAGCCCTTGTTCTGAGGAGAAAAACATTTATTTGAAGTTGAAGTTTTATAAATAATTAATTCAGTTCAGCATTTAAAACAATAAATGTTGATGAAATATATTGAATGGTATTAAGTTGCTGTCCAAAGATTTTTATTTTTTTCTTGACATTGTTTGAACACTACCACAGCCGTTTAGATTGTGTCAAAATTTCATGATGAATGGACTAATAGAAACGCTCCAAAGTAGCTTGGAAAACATTATGGTTCCTCTGACTTACATTAAAAGTAAGGACAGTTTTTGTTCTCTCATCTAAAGTCCATTTTGGAGATACTTGTTTTTCATTGGACAGCAGCAATTTGTAATTTGTTTTGTCTTTCAGTTGTTGATGAAACTACTAGGCTACTTCAGTATACAGGATATGGCACAGAAATTATGACGGTACAGACATTGGCCTGAGGAAATGTCCTCTAACTGGACATTAGTGAATTCTAATTAAAAACCCCTGTTTTAAAGTAAAGAGTGATGGTAAGACATTCTACCACTTTGCATTGAAATAGAATTATGGAATCAAACTATAAAGCATGTTCAAGGGCCCTCAACTAAAACAAAATCACAACAAAGTAGGCCATAGTTATCTTTACTTGTACAGACAACCGTGAAGTCATTCTTTTGGTTGAACAGTGGCTCAATATTGGTGACAATTGGTTTTTTTTTTAATCATAAAAGACTGAGAGAGCAGGTGCACAGTATGGTAGGTTAATTCATTGAAGTTAGCTTGTTAGCAAACTATGTTTCAAAAAATCCAGTTTACACACTCTAGTGGAAAGTAACCCCCTAAGAGATACCCTTTACACCAAAAGTATAGATGATAGCTTCATAAAGGACTCTACCAATATTACGATTAACACAAATACATTTATATACTTGCAGGACCCTTTGATGCTCAGGGGCCACAAGCAAGTACTTTAACTGCTCATAGAAAGAAATGGCCCTGCATGTCTAAATATTCTATGAGTGAAATGATTTGCTTTTGCATTGCCTTATAGTATGAATGAAAAAGTATGAGTGGTGATGAAAGCTATAGTTTAAAATGCAAACCTCATTTCCAGAAAAGTTTGTAAAATGCAATAAAAACAAGAATGTGTGTTTTTCTTTAGTTTTCCTGGACATTTATTTTACTGACAGATATACAAAAAATGACTTTTAATCATTGGGTTGACCAACTTGATTTTATAACGTTACTAGAAACACATTTATAATTTGATGCCAGTAACACAAAATGTTTGTGTCTTTCTAGAAATGTCTGGTGATTAAATGGCACTTACAAAAAAGGGATGAATGGAAAAGGGAGAGGAGAGCATAAAAGCATTAAGAAAGAGCTTGTATGTATGGTTGATTTTTAATTTATCCACAAAGAACAATATTACACATTTACCAAAGGTTCAGTCAAAGATAAGTCTTGACTTACCACCCTGTTCATTAGAAAAATGGCAAAAACATTTCTCAACACAGGATTGCAAAGAATTTAAGTCTTTCACCTAGGCTAGTGGCTAGTGAGTTCTCTGAACCTGAGCTCATATCAGTGGACAAGTCAGAAGAATTTCCGTTTCTATGCCAAAGATGAATGGGACCATTCAAACATTTAACTCTGAAAGGTACAGAAGCTAGCATCTGTCATGCTCTGAGGATGTATCAGTGCTTAGGGCATGGGTGAAATGCATATGTGTGAAGCACCTTTGATATAGAGGCATGTATTACGATTTATGGGAGGCAAATGCTGCCAACAAAAAGTCTTTTTGCAAGGACATCTATGGTTATTTTAGCAAGTTAATACCTGGCCTTATTCTGCACGTGCCTAACTGACCTGCCTGCAGTCTAGAGCTACCTCTAATTGAAATATATGGAGCAAAATGAAGAATGAACCTGGTAAGCAGCTGAAGTCTTGTATCAAGAATAGGCAAAAATTCCACTTAGTATTAGTATCCTCGGTTCTCAAACAATTAAAACACCTAAAAGGAATGGTGGCATATTACAGTAGTAAACACACCTTTGTCTCAATGTTTATGTGTTGTAGGCATCACATTCAAAATTTATTTATATTTACAAATTACAATTAAGTTGGTCAGTGAAAACACTAGAAATATGTTCTGTTATGTTGTATATATCTTGTCAATTAAAACAAAAGCTTGAGGAAATTAATAGATAACTTGTTTTAATTGCATTGTTTTAAAATGTCCCAACTTTTGAAAAAATGTTTGTATATTATAGCCGACATTAGTAAATATCATTAGGACATTTCAGATTCTTCAGATGACTTAGAGAGAGCAGCAGCTATATGAAATTTATTTCAGTGCTCAGTGCTAGTTGTAATAAGTGCTTCTCAACATGTCCTCTGAAGCTCCTTAGATCAGCCCTGCACTCTCCTGTGTGGCTACAGTGGGAGTCAGATGATTGCCAGCAAAGTAATGATCTATCGCAGCACACGGCTCTTAACCTCCAACCACCTGGACCCATTCATTCAGCCACATGCACAAGCACCGGTCAACCTGGCATACAAATGCAGATATACTTGTCTGCTATGGGCAGTGGTGTTCTTCATTTTGACAATCTTTTTAATTAAAGGCACAGGATGACTCCAATGAGTCAGTCTTTTTTTAATATCCCTGCATGTTTTTTCTTCATTGAACAGGTCTAGGGTTATTTTACTGAAGCCGAATTTACGTTAAAAGTATACAGAGATGTTCTAAAATTTACATTATTTAACATGAATCATAGTGTGATTGCCTGCTTCTTCTATAGTACAACAAGAGTGGAACTACTACTGGAGAGCAGACCTGAGGCACAAGTGGAAGTTGGTGGGAAGATATGCCTCGGAGGAGTGGAAGAAGAGCAAAGAAAAAAAGAGATTGGACACCAAACTGCTGCTCTAGATACAGCAGTACAGCTTTGACACAATGACAAAGGTGTCTTTCATGTTTCCTTTGCTTTCACAAGAAACAGAATCCATGCTTTTTCTTTTTGAGGCCTGATTCGGTTCAAAATATAGTGCAGACAAAAGAACACTTCTATGGAACCTCTGTCATACCAACCTGTTTCTGGAAAAGTTGGGATAGTACAAAATGTTAATAAAATGGAAGGCATTGTTGTGCTAATTATGTATAACCTATATTTCATTGAAAACTGTATGAAGACAACAATCAGCATTTTGAAAATGCTTTAAAAAAGCATTACCTCTTCTATTAATGACACTGTAAACATTATTTTGATATAGGATTTCAACTACTCGACAACTTGAGGTCTCCTTTGTCTTATTTTTATTTCAGATTGCGCTAACATTTTTCGGTGGGTGAGAGGTCTGGACTACAAGCAAACTTTCTGCTTTGCATCCATGTGTCTAAAGAAACTGAGGGTAAAGGTGCTGGACTGGCCAAGCATGTCTCCAGACGTAAATCCTATTGAGCATCTGTGGGGCATCCTCAAACGAAAGGTGGAAGAGCGCAAGGTCTCTAACATCCACCAACTCCGTAAAGTCGTCATGGAGGACAGGAAGAGGATTCCCTGTAAAGCTCTAGTGAACTCCACATAACACATGGGAAAAATAAAATGCATGCCCCCCTTTACAAACCCTCAGCAAACAGAAATCCAATGCCAAATAACAGTGACGCAATGGCAAACAAAACCCGGCGAAAGAACATACAACCGTAAGCTACAGCCTTTAGGCTAAGCCTTCTGAGTGAAGTTACTGAAGCTCTTAGAGTCCATTAGTAAAGAATTTTACTTTATGTACCTTAAAGAAGTCAAAGTACAGCACTTTATCCAGTTTACTGCTAGATGAGCATGCAGGGAATGTTGGTATAATGTTAGCTGGGTGAATGAACCAAACATGCAGATGGATAGCTGGATGCATCTTACTGAAATGCTTACAAAAGTAGCTTTAGCTCGCTAGATTGCTCAGAATCAAACAGAGGATGGAGCTATGTTCGCCTTTGGTCTGATTGGTCATGCTGATGGTAGCCTGATCACTTTTAGAACTGCCCATTTAACATCTAGAGGAGAGCAATACTGGAGGAACGCGGAAGACCTTCATTAGACTTTCAAGATAACTCAGATTTAGGTTCCCAGGGTCATCTTCTGCTGACCTGTTGACAATTAACCTAATTAGCTATGAGACTTTCTAAGAGGTGTTTTTTTAAGCAGTAGACTAATTTTCTTTAATTGCCCATCACAATTTTTGATGGAATGTTACTGCCGTTAAATGAAAAACATATTTTATTTTCTTAAAGCAAACAAACCAAGAAAACTTTCTGTTTATTTATATTTTGCACAGTGTCTCAACATCTTTGGAAACAGGGGTTCTATATCCCCAGAGAAGTACTGTACTGTATTTGCTTAAGGAAAGGACAGATGTACTGTCAGACCAGACTCATTTCAGACACTTGAGTGATGGAGGCCATTTGTCTTACTCACCGTAATGCTTTGTCTCAGAGCTGATGGGAAAAGACGACGGGCAATGAAATGCTGTTCTACTGGGATGTTCCTTCAGGTATTGTCGCTTCTCTTCCACCCGCGGTAAATGTTCTCCATTATGAAATGCTTTAACTAAACATGGCAATCTTCTGACCAGTGTGGTTTAAGTTGCCAGAACATACTATGGAGAAAGTTTGTTTTGAAAGAACATCAGAAAGTTCTTAGTCTGCAGGCTTCACTTACCTTCTGCTGCTGAATTCTTCTGTGCTCTTCCCATAAATTGTCACACAAACTTGTTACATTTCACACCCCATTTTCTGCGGTATTTTCCCTACTTCCGCACATCCCAGGCGATTCCTCTCACCTTCCTGCACTCCAACTACTTTCTGTCTCAGTGAACACCACCTATATTTCTTCAGCCTCTTCAGAGTTGCTGTGTTTATCCTTGCCTCCACCGCACAGCATGTTTTTTTACCGACATTACAAGGCTAAGAGAAATTACAGAGAGAACAATTTTAGGACAAAATTAAATTGCAAGGTTGGCCCCTTACTCAAAATGATGCTGATCGGCCAAGACTGAAGTCTACTTCTTTAGTTTTGCACTGGAGCTACAAGGCTTATGCAGCAAACATGTAGTGAAGGCATATGGCCTCAATTTGGCATTGTGCATCACACATACCCCCTAACCATGGTTAAATCTGCGAAAAAACATAGTCTTAAATGGCTTTTTGTTTTAATAAGTGACAAAATACGATAAAATACAAGCCAAGCAACGTAGTGTGTTAACAATTATGAGTTTTTAATACTGCTTTAGCTATGCTTAACACTTTGTGTTCATTTTTGGAAATAACTACATGCCATACAGTGTGAGAAACCAAGTAAGCAAGTATATTTGAAATGACTGATTCAAGGAAGTGTGTGGTGATTTAGGCATTTTTTGTGGAGTACTAATTTGTGGGAAATAAGCCAAATATGTCTTGAACGATTAAGCTAATTAAGGGCAGAGCATGTACACTTGCTTAAAAAATTCTTCCACCCCAATCAGTACCCGCTCATTGTTATTCTGTCTAAATTCAAGTTCATCCTAAATTAGCATAATCATAAAACCTCAGTGCGAATCTACTAAAAACAATAGATATGCTTGGAAAACCATACACACATCCATTTTTTACAGGAACTGTAATTGAATTAAAGCTATAAAATAGGCACTTTTACACAATTAACTGTGTGCCAGACAATTCTATCTGGAAAGTAATAAGTCTTCCAAACACATAAGTCACAATGTAGCGTACTGTAGTGTAAAATCAAACAATTAATGCGTCTGTAGAATGCACACACGTTATTTAAGCTCTTATTGCGCTTAGAATGTTAGTTTGGTTTAATGCACCCAAAAACTGTAATTAATGTTTACAGAAAACATTTCACAATGTCTCTTTTGTCTCAAATCAAACAAGTGTCTTTTAAGACATCTTGGCTAAAATCTACAGAAAAAATGATGGGTTCTGACCAGACATGGGACCAAGTCACTAAGTGGCAAGCAACAAGTAAGCCTCAAGTCTTGACAATCAAGTCCCGAGTCAAGTCCCAAGTCAATACAAGCGAGTCTCAAGTCAAGTCCCAAGTCAATACAAGGAAGTCTCAGATCAAGTCCTGAGTCTTAAATTTCGAGTCCTAGTCAAGTCACCAGATGTAATGTAATTTCAGTATTTAACAGAATTGATGTAGTTGATTAGTAGTATATTAAACTGGCATTAATATAACATATATACAATACATAATATAACATTTTTAAAGTTTGTATTATAGCATGTGAAATTAGATCATTTCAAGCAGTTCTATTCACTAATCACTTCATTACCAGTCCATTACCGACGGTCTGGAAGGCCAAAGTTGAGAAACACTGCACTATATGGAAGTATTACACATTACACCTACAGTAATTTTAATGACATCACATTCTAAACCCATAAGTATTAATATATGGACCGGGTATTTGCAGTTCTAACAGCATGTGCAAACTCTGCAGTAGCTCTGCATGTACTGATCAGTGTTTGGCACTTTTTTGCACTACTTGAACACTTTGTGGCTGAGATGCTGTGGTTTCTAAATGCTTTAATTTTTTAGTGAAATTCACAGTGGATGGTGGAATATCTAGGAGGGGTGAACAGAGAGAGAGAAAGCTTCATTCACATTAGCAGTTGTTTATCATTTTATTTGGACACTTTAAAACCAGATGTAGATGGAGCTGTATAAGGTATTTTACTGGAACATGTAACAAATGATTACAGTTGTAAAGCATGCACACTGACACACGTACCCACCGTGACACTGTAACACTGACAGAATTAGCTAGAGGTTCTGCAACCATACTTTTTAACAAATTACTGGACACAAAAAATATTTTTACCTGAGATATTCAGAAACGTAAAAAAAAATACCACGGTCACAAATTATATAATATATAAAATATAAATTCTAAAACTTTTGTAATGTACAAGTACATGGAAATGGAGGTCAGGGTAGTACATTGGAGCGAAATGCCTTTGTGAGAAAGCAGCTTATCCCTGAGCAACAACAAATTTCCAGATGTGGCTTATTTTCCAGTCCCGAGTTTTTGTGCAAAAGACACATGTTGTATTTACAAACCTGCCGTTTGCTCCACGTCATTGAGCCTTTGTTTGGGGACTGAGTGAGATGCAAATGGGGTAACACACCGGTGCTATTAACTTACAGTCGCTAGCCTACTCTCTGCAGGTTTTATTGGCAGTTACAGTAGCTCTGACTAGCTGCTCCCAGCCAAAATGTTGCCATATTTCATTGCTTCGAGTCTAAATATTTTACCTACAACTTTTATTCCTACATTATGTTTATCACTGTACCATCAGTCCATGTGCTGTAAATACACAGATAGAATAGCTTAACCTATGCTGAAAATTTTGTAGGTTCAAATACAGTTCTTTTTAAACTAACCAAACTCTGTTTATATGAAACAGAAAGGGACTTTTGAGTAAGTGAATTTTAAAGGGGACTCAGTTGGCTTAATCTCAGAAATCTCAGACCAGCAGTTATTCACAACTAAACTGACTCTCACTGTAAAACTCTGTATGACTCAATAAGCCATAGAGCATACAATGACGATCGGCTTGGTCCCACAGATGCTCAATTTGGTTAGTTTAAGTCTGGGAAATTAGGGGGCCAGTGTAGAACTTGAAAGTCTTGGTCATGGGGGGGGGGGGGGGGGGCAGTGTAGTATTTAAAGTTCTTGGTCATGCTCTTCCAAACAAAGGATGGATTCATACCCAAATTGGGGAACAACGTCTGGGAGAGCTAAGCAAATGCAACAAAGTCATTACCCAGACCATATTGCAGTAGGTCATAATAATGTGACTAAAAAATGGTCATGGTTTAAATTAATTTCATCATAGTTGCATGCATAACCCTTTAGGTCAGTACAAACACAAACACGTACAAACACCTCCAGAAAAATAACTAAATGTACTAACGTAAACATGTATGGACCACCAACTACACAATTCTGTTTGTGCATGTTTTTCTGTCTATGTCTTTTAACTACAATAAAGTCACTGTTGCACACAGAAGGCTTTGGTTCATAATTATCTGACCTCATGTTGCCAGTCTTGTTGCCATCTTGAAATGTCATTCAATTATTTTTATCTAAGGCTGTAATTTTGTTACATTCATATTGCCACTACCTAAGAAGCAGTTTATACAACAACCTAGTCTTAAGTAAGGTCAGCTTTGCTACTGCAGACAAAGGACAATGCATGGAAATCATATTCAACTGAAGAAAACAAATAGGCATAAAGTACAGTATGAATTTAAAAAACACACCAGGTCTAAAGACTCAGTAAAAAAACAGATGTACCTGTAAGCAGTGGCTCAGAGATAGGTAATCCAGGGAAGCCTTATATCTTAGGCCTAAACTGACAGCTTTGACAGGAACGTTTATAATGCATTTGGCAAGATCACAAGTGAAACAGGGGTTAAGTCTGTTAGAAGCCCACCTTGCTACCACATGGCTGACGTTACATGAAGGTGCTGATGTACAAGAGTGCGTCTGGCCTGTGCACGCTCGACTGTGAAAGCACAACTGCCAAAAGCAGTCATCCACTCTTAAATGTACATGTTAAAATTTTCTGGTCAACAGACAATAAGGACATTCATTTAGTGCACACCATCTGATCTGAGACATTTATTTTTTGTTTTATTGCTTTAATTAATCTAATGGCCTGAATCAGCATCACAGCATATTGTGATAAACATGAGCAAACATTGAAGATAAAGTTATTCATCAACAGGTAAAACCTACCCAGATACATTTTTGGATGTTTGCCTATGTGTCCTAATACTCTAATATGACCAACAGCCTGTATCATTCAAATTTTAGGACAAATGAAAAATATATATATTTGTATTTAGTTATTATCCAATACTAAATGGAAAGCACCTAAAAAGCTGAGAAAATTAAAAATATTACAATTTAAAGAATAGATCACATTAAGTGCATTTTGTAATTTAAACATTCCAACTGGCTCAAAGTGTTAGTTACAGGACTACATGGAAACAGTTGCCTTGATTTGTTTTTCCTTGTGTATATTAAAAAGTTGGTATTTAAAATGAAATCCCTGACATCATATACTTATGCATATACTCTTCCATTCCAAGTCCAAAAAGCTCCCAGAATTGACACAGAATAGCCAGGCTTTGTTTTACTCATTTATTTAAGTATTCATTTTGGTCTTTTTACTGGTTAAGGCTGCCACTGCAAAACAGCTGTTATTTGTTAAACCAACTGAAGACAGAAGCAGCTTAACATAAGGGAAACCATCCATTGAATACAGTCTGCTTAGAGGTGGTGAATTACCAAAGGCAGATGTACAGTAATAAGCTGCTTGTTTTATGACAACAGGTTCTTTCAGGTGAATAGAAAGTTAATATAGGCTAATGGCAATGCCCTTATACACAATGCATTTCAACAATATCCTCATTTCAATATGATTTCTTATACTCATATCAGTGTACAATATATAATCAACAGTCACTAAGCAACTTTGCCATTTGTTAAGTTTAAAGAAAACTGCAGTCATGTATACACAGGTTCATCATTGTGCTCCAAGTTAAAACAGTGAAACATGATTTGTTCATCCATTCAGTGGCGCTCTATCCACTAACATAATTATATGTATTCTAGACGGCCCCACTGTGCCCTGTGCATTTGGCTGTGTGTAATAATTCTGGGCCATCAAAGAGTACAGTGGATCCTGGAAATTTCCACCAGGGGCTTTCAGATCCACTGGGTAATATAGGCATGAATGAGCAAACAAACTGCAAAATTCATCGTTTTTCATGCAGTTCCTAGAGCAGCATATTTTTTAAACATCTTCAAACATTCAGGCACAATCTACACACTAATGTTCCTGACACATCACAGACAATAGAAAACAATTAGGCAATGTAAAAAGATGATTGTTTTTGCTAAGCTATTAAGAATGCATTGCAGAGTAACTGTAATATATAGTGGGAAAACAAAAAAATGTGCAAGTTATTTCAGGATGGTGCCACAAGTCTGGGAGCAGCTTCATTAAAGTTTTTTTTTGTTTCTGTGAGAATTACATCCTGCTTTCCTCTGAAAACAACATCTGCTATAAAACACAAGGTACCATAGTAACAGAAAGTTCCACCACATAAACAGAAATATCTCCTGATCTCTATTGGACCCCGGCTTCTAGATCCAGCTAGTTTCTGTTGGTGGCTCTGCGTACATCCATAATAGAAAAGGTAGCGGAGTTCAGCTTATTTCAGTCATAATGATGAGTTTTACATCTGAATTACCTCCGACATCAATTCCACAGTTCAGGTGTCATTAGCTCTGTTTCTCCTTCCTGTGACTTGAAGGTTAAAGGTCACCGCTCTGTGGCTCAGGGTTGCGGGCCTCATTCCCAGAGTTGCGACCCAGCCGTGGAAAACGCGATGATGCTTTGGATCGGCCCGATTTGCTTCCACTCTCACTAGCAGCAGGAGTGTCCCTGTGAAAACATAAAAGCAGGTGCTAGAATTCCACCAACTCACAGGTTCTAGGCTTATCACTCTGGTCAACCACAAGGACGTGATGGAACTGCTGCAGTGGGAGTTACACTGGACAGGTCAAATCCACCAGACACCAGAGGTCTTATCGCATTCTACAGTTTACTTATATTGACCTGAAGACCACTTATGAGCTTTAAGTACCAAAACAGTCATTCGTTTTTGCATGATCATCAGAAAAAACAAAATAAACAAACTGCAGTCACGCCTTTCTTTGGAAATCCGAAATAAAACATGCACTTCCTGACAAGCAGGAACAGATAGTTAACTTCCACGTCTTCAAATCCAATGACCTATAGTTTGTCTGCAACACACCTTATTACAAAGGAACCTTTTTTATGGTATTTTTTATTGGGAAGGACAATATTTTTCACAGAATATTCTGACCATTAAAAACTCTGGCAACACTTTTCTTCACATCATCAAAACTGAATTAATGCTATTTAGTGCTAAGAAAAACATCATATTAATATCCTTATCCTGGCTTGTTTTTTTCTGAATATAGAACTATGCACAGTGTTTTAAGGTAGATGTTGGCCAGTACACTGGGATGAACAGGATTTATATATTCTATTCATGTTGCCCAGTACCTTTTAAATTGAACTTTAAACGAAAAGTTATTGTTTCTATAGTAAAAACATCTTTTTGTGGTGAAATTGGTTGATACCAAATACTTATTAAAGTATTTTTGCTTGTTGCTAGGAAAACTTTGAATGTATTACATTGAATATGTCTCATGGAGGCAACAAGGATTATTTGTAACTTAGATGCAAATCATTTGGAGTCCATGACTGCTTTAAGTCCAGAAGCCATAGACATCACTAACAGATGATATGGTATGCTTTGGATCATATACCCTCCATTCTTTCTCCTTCCTTTTCTTTATCTGTCCAAATAATTTTATTTTACAAACTGTTAACTTTGGCCTTTCCTAAAGTTTCTGCTACCCCTCTGATAGGTCTATTTAGTTTTTTCAGCTTAATGACAGCCCACTTCAACTTCATTAACACCATATTAAATTCAAGCTGTAAGTCTGCGCTTTAAACGCATCTTGACTTCTTCATTTAAACTCCATAGCAGTGGGGTACGTTGAAAATTATACTACTATAAAAATTGCATCACTGTTACTCAGGAACCTGACTGTATATGATATTTACTTATTGTTTGGAACGTGCAACCACTGATGCTCACAGTAGACGTTAAAGAGGAAAACAACATTCACCTTGAGAAAATCAGATGATTTTAATGTGCAGGTTCACCTGAACTTTGCAATCAAATGATGAAAATAATGTTACAAAATATAAATAATAGATGTAATATACTATATAACAGTCAGGTTCTGTTGCCGTTGTAATAAAACCTTATATCTTAATTGGTTTCTTACATGATAACTGCCCTAAACAATAGATTAAAATTACAAGGAAAACAATAGAAATTATTCAAAATCATTTTTTTCTTCTTCTGCAAAAACACCAATATGGAGATACAAGGCTTATTCATGACATCAAGGATATTCTGATGAACCAATAAGAACTATAATTATAAAAAATGCACTGTTTGTTAAATAAAAACAATGACTAACAATACAAAATAATTCAATTAATTATGAGAAATAATTTTAACCCTAAACAGCCTTAACTGGCACATAAACATGTTTAATTACTTTGCCAAAGAAAAGATCATGACCAAAAAGAAAAGAAAATGGGTGTTCACTTTAATATATATTTCATTAGTGATTTCATGAGCTTTGCTGCTAGCTACTGAAAGAAGAGATTTAGTAAGAAACTGCAAATATAAAAGCTTAAACGAAAAGAATTATTGTAGATTATGAATTTATTTGGTTGTTTATTTAGATTGTGGTTGTTTATTTAGGCACTGAAATAACTTTGAAAGGCAATGAAAGAAGGGCTCATGTTGTTACTGAGCTATGAGCAGAACCAGAGGTAGCACAAAGGACTGATTAGAGATCAGCTGCAGTTAAACTCTCTCTCTCTTTCTTACACACACACACACACACACACACACACACACACACACACACACACACACACACAGCTGTGCCACACTGTTTAATCATTCTGAAACTACCACACTCACTGGCTACCATGACAACTATCCTACTCAGGAAACGGGAACCATCGACCACCTGAGAAAATCATGCCCCTGTGGCTTCTTTGTGTGTGTGTGTGTGTGTGTGTGTGTGTGTGTGTGTGTGTGTAAAAGAGAGAGAGAGAGAGAGAGAGAGAGAGAGAGAGAGGGAGAAATAGAGTTACAGAATAGCAAAGACAAAGCATGAGAAGACATGAGAAGTTTTGTTGATTTTCTGGACAGAGCAAAATCCTCCATCTTAATCAAAGTAAGCTCATGTTACAGTGTTTTGGTTGTGCTGGAAAAGAACACAGCAAGGGTTTTCTAAATGTATGGATTCACACAGAGGCAAAATACACATCTCCCTCTATTTACATTGTTTCCATTAATATCTTGGTGAATATTTAAAAAAAAAGAACAGCCAGTATTCTCTCAGCCTTGGCTCGTTTTCACTCAGCGCACATGCACACAGACACACACTTCCACAACAGTGAAAAAAAATGGTTCACACAGCTAATAACACCAGTACTGAAAGAGACTGAGCTGTAAAGGCAGGGGCAATAAAAACACATCAGAGTGCAAAGCTATGAAACAAAGACACACAATCTGACACTCAGAGCTGTATGACTTTTCTCTCTTCTAATTACACTGATATCAGATCAACACAGACAGAGAGAGAGAGAGAGAGAGAGAGAGAGAGAGAGAGAGAGAGAAAGATTGAGAGAAAGAGAAAGAGAGAGTGAGAGAGAGAGAAAGAAAGATTGAGAGAGAGAGAGAGAGAGAGAGAGAAAGATTGAGAGAGAGAGAGAGACAGAGCGAGGGGGGGCATACAGACAGGCCACTATAAGAAATCCTGGGGAAACAAAAAGGAAAGGAATATGATGACAAGAGGAAGTGAGAGAAGGAAGTGACAGAGTGAGGGAAATAGAAACAGGGAGAGAAAGAGAGAGGGAGAGAAAGACAGAGAGAGAGAGAGAGAGAGAGAGAGAGAGAGAGAGAGAGCACTGCTGCTGAGAATCTTTCAATCAAAGGTGAACAGCAGGCAGAAGTTAGTTGCAGGTAAGTGGGGTTCTGCCCCAGAGATACGATTCAATCTATCCATTTATCATTGTCCTCTCTCTCTCTCTCTGGCCCTAGAGCCTTTAACCAGTCTTAGACAAGAGGAAGTGGGGAATACAGACAGAAATCCTGCATAGGACACACCTTACTTTTCTTAGGAGCTTCTTTACAATATACTTCACTGAAAGTAAAGACAGCTTTGCCCTCTCCTTTAAAGTTACAAGGTCTGGAGATACTTGTTATTCTCTGGATGATATATGTAAGATTACCAGTTACCAGATTTACCAGTGACTAATCTGGGTAAAGCATAAATAAATAATATAACAATAATAAACACAGATGGGCAGGTGATAGGATCCCAGTATCTCCTCTTCTTTTATGCTGTCACACGGATCAACAGCAAGGACACGTGATAGCAGTGCTGCTGCAGGCTTTACACTGGACAGGTCAAACCAGATGGTTTAGCAAGCAATTAAAATACATTTTTCTGTGGAATAATCTGTAGAAAGATTGATTAAATACATTTTAAAGACAGTGTAAAGACAGATGAATTTACTTTTGAAATTACATTGCTTGGATACAGACAGAACCAACCGGAGCTGCATGACAAATGAAACTAAGAGTTTCAATGTCCATTTAAAACAGTAATAACAATGATGACTTTATTCTATTTCCGGCTATTCAAGGTATGATCCTGTAAGTAACTGTTAACTTAGTAGCAAAGATTATACAATTTAGTTCCTTGCTCGGCTGTATACAAGTCATTTTCTCTGCACTACACAGTGTTCTAACAAACTGTAATAAATATCCCTGAAATGTCCTACCATATAAAAAATCATTGTTAATTTTGAAAGCAAATTTTGATTTAGTCTTAGTCTTTTGATTAAAATGTCACTTAGTTTTAGTCATAATTTAGTCATCTGAATAGTTTTTAGTTTTAGTCTAGTTTTAGTCGACTAATAATCATAATATAGTCTATCTACAGTCGATTCAGTCGACTAAAATATAAAGGGTGTAAAATGTAATGCTTTTTTTTCAGTTCCCTTCAATTATTTAAATCATTATATTATTATATTATATAATTAAACATTTATTAGCCAGTTATGGAATATTATTCATGTTTGAAAGACCAATACACATATAAGCAGATTTAACAAACAACATCTGAGGTCTTCCATAACTGCAGAGTGAATAATAGACAACTGTTATTTTATCTTTGTATCACCTTTTTATTTATCTCTTATTTATTTAATAATTGTTACTAGTGCTGTCGATATAATTAAATTACATGCTCTGTGATTAACTAATCTACATTAATTGCAATTATCACTTTTTACTATGAAAATATTTTTAATTGTGCAATTCAAATAAATTTTAGCATAACAGTAAATCAATGAATGAAAAACTGCCACATCTCCAGATCACAGTGTTCACTAGGGACACACACTGCACATTGCGTGCACTGATAAATTGTAAATAAAACTAGCTAATCTGTTACGTGCACTTTCTAGTGTGTATGGAGAGATTTGGGACATGATCATCAAACGCAGACGGTTGGAGTTAGCTAGCTAGTTTCCCGACTCTGGCTCTGCACATACAGCGTTTCACCTGCTTCCCACATACCTGATCAACTAATCTGATCATTACCCTTACTGAGTTAATACAGCGTTTACAGCAGGACACGCTCTAAACTGTACAGGGCAGTGTGCAGGACTACGATTAAGCAAGGCTAAGCTAGCGTTAGCAGCGGTAAAGCTAGCTGACGGTGGTGCTGAAAGGCTGATGTCCAGCGCGGTGTGGTGATTTTCTCTAAACACAAACTCTAAACTCTGTTTCTCTCTGCTGACACTGTCTAGATAACTTAGTTCCATCATGAGTAACGACAGGTCACAGGCTCGTACAGTCTTCCCGGGTTTAGACTAAATTTGTGTATGTGTGCGTTTGATTGATGGCTACTCGGCTTGTCCCGCCTCTCTATACACGCCGAAGTAGTTATGATTGGATGTTTTCCTAACTTGTCCCCGCCTTTCACAAAACTAAATCAGTTCTGATGTCGTCCCTGCCAAACATGTTCGTCTTGTTTTTATTCATTGACTAAAGTGTCAATCAATTTCGTCATAGTTTCTAGCCTTTCTGTAGATTTTAGTTAAATTAACACTGTAAAAAATATCCTACTGCATGTCATAGAAACATAATTTTTACAGGTAGAGCTCAAAATTAAACTGTAGGTGGAATATTTTTATATATTTTGAGACTAAACTCAAACAGCTGAAGTCAGTTCCGTATTCACCAACTCCTTATTAGACATTACATGCATTCAAAAGAATAATAATGTTATTAAGTGCTGTTGATTACTGTTCAAATTAAACTTTATAATAAAAAATCACTGAGGGTACTTAATCTTTAAATATGATTGAGAATGTGTATAGTGTAGAACTAGTGTATTAATGAATTAAAAATTATTTACAAAATAAATTTATATTGAAAAAAAAAAATCTAACCTCAGTCTTGTCTCGGTCTCTGACACTCCTGGTGTTGGTCTTGACTCAGACTTCACTACTGTGTCTGGGATTTGGTCTTGACTACAACATTACTAAGTACAACGTAATGTTTGTCATTCATGATGTTTGTCTTTCGTAATGTTTGTCATTTTATAATTTTTAAGAGTTTTGTTGCATGCTTTGATAACAAAAGTAATAACAATTTAACATGTTTTCTTTATAACTTTATAACTTAACCTCTTTAATTTAATCTTGTTCTTTTGGGCCATGTACAAAATATGTCATATGAATATTTGCATTTATATGAATATATTATTTATAACAATTCTGATGTAAATCACCATGTTAACAATTTTGTATTCAACTCATACCTTTTATAAGGAGTTAGTTATGCATTTATGAAGAGTTAGTTAGCTGATACCAAACGTGAAATCTTAATTAGCGAACAGCTTGTAACAGGGCCGCGTCTATCATTTTATTCATTTATATATCATCTTTGTTGGATATGTTGTTTCATGATGCACCAAATGATAGACAGATACTTTATTGATCCCAGAGGGAAATTTAAGATCTCAGCAGTATGTGCAGTGAAACACACACACACACACACCAGTGAACAGACAAACTAGTGGGCAGGGAGCACACTTGCAGTGGTGGGCAGTCCTACCACAGCGCTCGGGGAGCAGTCAGAAGTCAGGTAACCTTCTGGTCACAAGGCTGGTTCCCTAACATTCAGCCCACGACTGCCCACCATCCAGCCCACGACTGCTCACCAAGTGGTTTCTATTGATGAAATGTCTGGACTTAATGCTAGCCAGCTCAGCACCTGGACTGTTCCTCTGCAAGCTGGATAGATGCAGTATGTGTTTTAGCATTGTCTTGCTTTAATATGCAAGGCCCTCCCTGAAAGAGACGTTGTCTGGATGGAGACGTTGTTCTAAAACCTCTATATACTCCTGAGCATTGATATTGTCTTTCACAGACAATGATTTATGGAAATGTTCCTGAGCCCATGCAGTGATTTCCAGTAAAGTGTCCTTTGTGCACAGAGACTTGTTTTGATGACATTACATGACGTAGATGGTGGGCTATCCAAAGTTTTTGTTGAGGAACATTTTTCTGAAATTGTACCACAATTGTACCCTCTGCCCATCTTTGCTTTTAAGAGACTGTGCCTTTCTAAAATGCTTTTTTTATACGCAGTCGTGTAAATTGCAAATTGCTTCTCCAGCTGATTTTTTCTTAGTAGCACATTTTTGAGATGCGTTTTAAATTAGTTAATTATTTCAATGAAATGTTTTATGTGTGTGTATGCATAAACATCTGCTGCAGACTGTGATTCACATATCAGCAGAACATCTCCTAATCACTCTCCGTCTTTCTCAAACACACACAACAAAGCACACCTGCATTTTAGTCAATTCACATCAACACACACCCTCTTACACCTCTCTTACCTCCTAACCCAGTTGCCATATATATATATTCAATTAGCTTGTAATTTGAAAATACATGCCAAGAATTTCCTTTGAATACATACTGATCATTTTTATGTGAGGGAAGGAGGTTTTCTTCATTAATCTCCTGTTTATAATTAGAGCTGGCTGAGAGTCTGTGGACTGACAGTAATTTGGTAATACACAACGTTTGAAGGGAGGATGAACCTGACAGATGGGACAGCCAAATATTTGCTCCAAAAACAACATGGTGAATTAGTCAGTGTGATTGAGAAAAATGACAGATCTTGAATATAGGATTTATATATACACAGTAAGATTACAGACACAGTAAATTATAAATAATGACATCATATGAACTCTGATATCAAATTATCCGACTGATTATTCAGCTTAAAAGAATAAAGCATCAGAATCAACAAATACTGAACGGTATGTGTGCATGCATGTGTGTGCACCCACTGGCAGAAAGGCAGCAGCTGCAGCAGTGTCTCCTTGGTGGGTCGGGCAGTGAACTCGGGCAGTGTTTGGATCAGCTTGTTCATCACTATGCGCAGGTAAGCCTGCAGTTGCTTTCTTCTCTCCTCCACAAACTTGGCATCCTGTGAAGAACCACACATTTGATATACCTGGTTAGAATGTGGGGTCATACTGGATGTATATATACAGTTGTACATACATATGTTTGAACGCTCCCAGGCAAATAGCATGTTTTGTTGCATGCTTTGTTGAAAAGAAAAAATAAACACACAACCTCTATAAAAAGCAAATATATTTATATAACAAATATTAATTACATAAAACAAAACTAATTTTGCATTAAAATCTACAGAAGTGTATTCTCTGTAGCACACACATACTTATTTTCATTTCAACAAAACATGTCTTTAGACCATAATTTTAGAAAGAAGCCCTTTATATATGTAAGAGATTTCTAACCAATTCTATCCATTTCATACAATTTTATAAAATATATATTATATCATTTATATTTATAAAATTTTTTCCATGATGACACTAGGAGTGAGCGTTACAATAAATAAATATCAATGTTGTAATACCACTTCAAAAAAAGAAAAATGTTTTACATTATTAAAAAATATATCATTCAAAATTGTTACAAATGGATATACACAGGCAAAAGGAAATGGTTTCAGTAAATGTTGTTTCAGTAAAAAAGGCTTTTGTAAAATGCACAAAGTCAGAATCATTTAATTTAAAACTGTAGCACTTTTTTAAGTGATAAGAAATTATTTAAAAAACAAAAAAACAATAAACACATCTGGACACATACATGCCTTTGACTGGCCACAAGCAATGTTGTCAAATGTTAAAGCCGAACATTTCTGGGAAACTGAATGTGTACATGCAAGCAGCCAAAAAAAGCAAACAAAACTGCACATCATGCACACAGGACTGCTGCCTTCTGTCCATTATTAATATTAAAGGCTATGCTGAAAAAGGCAGAAATGCATATAGTTATGGCAGTGATGTGCCCATGACTGCAGTTTCCATGTTGCTATTAGATGCTGCGGTGATTGCTGCGGTTTGGGTTTGATGGCAAGTAGATCTATCCACATGTCTGTGGTGGCCACATTTAAGGCTTCTGCTTCTAAAGAGTCACACCATCACCAGCACATGACTAACTCACTGCACTTATTATCAAAAGATGTCAAAAGAACAATATGCTTCAGCTCTAGTGTGTGGCTAGGACATAAACTTCTAATGGTGACCTAGCTTTAACAACTATGAAAAAGCATTAAAGTTGGTTATGACATGGGAAATGAGGGGGAGATTAGTGCTGTCAGATCAGTTTCCTCATAAGGGCTGTGCCTGCCACTGCTCATTTAATGCTCTGCCTCAGGACCTACACCCTCACACAGTCACAGCATGGCTAAAACACTTACAGCCCACCAAACATTTATCTCCTTAATATCTCCCCCCAGCCCTTATTTAAAGCAACACTGTGACATTATTAAATGCAGAATAACACCCTCTGTGAATAGAAACAATTATGGGGAATTCTGCACATTTTTACATGTCTTCATTATTAAATCAGTAGGATGTCATTCAGTGGTTTGGTGTGAAATGCATTATTCAAGAGAAATGTACTAAGTGAGTTTGGAGTAAGACTACAATCAACCAGAATTCTTAATTGTTAATTTGCTGTGAACAAAATTTCAATAATGTAGTGTTAATACCACCGCAACACTGATGAAAAATTGGTTTTGTTATTTTGATATGCCTAATATATTTACAGCATGCTATGTCGGTTTTAGCCAACAAACTCCTCATAAACTCTGCTTATAAAAGTTTTTGTGCTTAAACGTATTAGGTGAATAATGATGTGGCTAGGCTAATAAAATTACCAGAGGTAAAAACAGATGCATTAAATTTGTCTCAAGACTGGAGTTTGTTAGTGTATATTTGTCAAGCCACCTACAATTAAAATCTGTTGTTTGGGTTTAATATATTGTTTGTTAGCATGGAACATGCTTGGAAATGAGCCAAGGCGGGGCAGACTCAGAAGGCTTGGGCTGAAGTTCTAGGTGGCTTTGGTGCTTGTGCATGACCGTACCCCCCCTGGTCTTTGGAATGAGAATGAAAAATGGGAAAGAGATGGGGAGGTGGTGGGTGCGATAATGTTCGACACAGGAATGGATGGAGAATGGGGTTATATATAGGTGATAGAGGTAATCGGGGTGTGGTCCAGCTCCCAAAACTAAGTTACTTCACTTTGCTACCATGGACCATGCTCAGAAAAGGGGGTGAACTCTGGTGCTTGTGCATGATGGAGTCGGGATGAAGAGGGAAGATGATTTCTGAATAAGAAGGTGTCGGTGTGGGGTGCAGGTCTGAGGCAGAAAAGTATGTTGTCATAAAAAAAGAGAAAAAGTATTCCAGTGGCAGAGCAAGAGCTGGAGCAGATATCAGCATAAGAAGATAAAACATCTGGCAGAGTTGAAGTTATTGCAAATCATTCGGCTGTTGTAAATAAAGAGATACCGTGCATAAAACTGCCAATGTTATTCGTAAAAGGCAGCACCACCATTGTGGACAGTGGGATTGAAGATGATAGAAAGATAATCGTCCAGATGGCGAACTGGAAAGGCCGCGCAGACGATGTTGCGCCATACAAACAGAAGATGAATAGAATGGGTAGTATTGGCAAGGGGAGCAAGGATAGGGGAAACGATAGAAGCAATGGAAGCAGGGAGAGGGGGCGGGTCCAGCAGGTGTGGTTGGAGTTCATAATCCGAAGCTTGAATGACAATGTCCATGGCGAACTACAAATGGCAGGTGGGTACGAAACGAAGGTGGTGTAGGTAATCGGGTGTGCTCCAGCTCCCAAAACTTACGTGTTACATGGTAACTTCACTAGTAATAGTACAGGATTTTTATGGTGGGAGCAGTGGCATTTTGAGGGTGGGTAAATATTTAAGAAATGCCTTAAAAATTCATATTTTAAATGATCAAATTAATATCAAATACCCTGGTTTATTTCTTGATGACAATGCCTGGAGTTTTATGCATTCAAATTTGCGAAAGCATTCCTCAATCTAACCCTAGAAGTGTGCTGGAGCATGAATAAAAGTACAATTTCTGAATAAACCAAATCTTATAATTTTATCCCTGTTTAATAGAGTTGATGGAGACACAAATCTACCAACAACAAAAAAGAACCCAATTGTTGTTATATGATACAGAAAAAAAATATACTGACCATGACAAAAAATGTGTATGCATCTGGTTTGTGCAGCACAAACAAACCCAACATTGTAATTTCCATGTTCCTTTCTAAGCAGTAAATTATTCACAATATTAAAACTTCTGAGAGATCAGGAGTAAAGCCCCAGCCCTAGTGCTTTTCCAGCTCAACATTGAAGGTTTCACTACTGCCAAGACTGACGTCCTCGAGCAAATAGCCATCAAGAACAATGTAACAGTGATCACCCTGCAAAGACTCACATGGAAAACAAGAACATCCTGAGGGTTCCTGGGCACACATTGACCGGTCACAGTGCCAGTAAACACCACGGCATTACAACATTTGTCCGCAAAGACATGGTCTGGTCAGCCGCCGGACAATCCCCAAAAGGTGCATAGATAGAATGGTTAATAACAAAAGTACATATCACCATCGTCAACATCTACAAACCACCTCCTAGCAAACTGGTCCTAACATCCCTGCCAGATGTCCTAGCCCCTGCTGTGTATGCTAGCGACTTTAATAGCCATCACACAGACTGGGGTTACATCAGTTCCAACAGTGGTGGCGAAGTCCTTGTAAACTGAGCCTCAACTGTAGCTGCAACACTCCTGACCCAAAAGAACCATAACACTCTACTCTGCCCAATGGAACAGATCCATTAATCCAGACCTGGCATTTGCAAAATGGCATAACAACCCACTCCCTGTAAGACGCACCTTGGACATGTTTCCCCGGTCACACCATCGACCATTGCTTATTACTATCACATCTTTGACCCGGCCTGTGCAAGGGCAGGCTGTTAAGAGGTGGAATTTACGGAAAACAAAGCACGCTGAGTACATAAACACCACGGCAAGAAGGCTCTGCTCCTTCTTCTCTGCATGCCTTTAGTACTTGAAGCTGCCAAAGATCTGGCGTCACACGAAGGTGATAGCCCTGCTGAAGCCAAATAAGTCATAAAGGATACCGGCCCATCTCACTGCTCCTCGAATTTCTCATCCTGGTGCACCTCACCCCAGTAACTGACCCCCAGCGGCCCAAAGAACAAGCTGACTTTCTAAGTGGCAGATCAACAACAGACTAGGTGACCCTCCTGTGCCACAACATAGACATCCTCCCACAGTGTGTCTCCCCTTGGTGTCCCACAGAGTTCAGTGCTGGCACCAATGCTGTTCAACATCTACATCTATACATCTAATCAAAATCTGTTCTTCTGCAACTAAATGTGAGTGACAAAATGTAACTGCACTGGCCAAGTGCAAGCTCACTTTCTTCTTGACAAACTTTAGTAGCATTAAATCATACCTGCTCCACACAAATAACATTACAGCTTACATGTTATTAGCGGGTTGTTTTAGTGCTCTTCCAAGCAACAAAAGTGAAAAAAAAGAAATGGGTTCATATTAGTATACAGCACTGACTTAAACTGACGTTGCAAGCCAGCTAATGTTTGCTGTTCAAACTAAGCTAAAGTTATATAGTTTTCTTTTTCGCTGGTAGAAATTGCTTACCTGACAGATTTGTGAAACTTTCTGCTGGCTGGTAAGTGTTTGTGCTGTTCTGACCATAAATTATAGTTTAAAGCCTCAATTAACCATTTGGTTGCCTTCAATAAACACATCTGGTTTCAAAATCTTTAAACTTGGAAAATAATTATAGTTTATTATCAGTATTTAAGTTTACAATTATCAGTATTGACTTATATTGAAAATGTTATTGTCACTTTTTTGGACATTTTTCACGACCCTAAGCACTCGCCTAATTACACAAAAGCAACAACACAGAAAAAAAAAGTCCCCTGTGATTAGCGGAAAACTGCCAATCTTTGCGAACATTATTCTGGAATCATTTTTGAGTCTGTCTTATGTCACAGGATTTGGGAACAAATTATGACCACCACTGCACAACGTCAATGTAACTACATGTGAACCTTGCATCATCTCTTAAGGGTTGGGGTCACAACAATCTGTGCCACTGGCATATACTGGAACATGTCAATAGCAGAATAGAACTTAGTACGACAAAGGCAATTGGAACATGACACAAGTTTAAACTCAATCCTCACATCATTCATAACCATTTGGTTTGATTACTGCACCTCACAAGAATGAGCCAAACTCCAGCGCATAATCAGGACAGCAGAGCGGATCACTGGATGCAATCTGCCAGCGCTTCAGGACATCTACACCAGCAGGGTTAAGAAACGTGCTGGCAAAATTACAGCTGACCTCTCTAATCCTGGACATCACATCTTGCAAACACTTCCTTCTGGCAGAAGACCATGAAACCAGCATGACCAGACATGCTAACAGCTTTTCCCCCAGAGTTGTTACTCTTATTAACCAGTGGTCACCGTGCACTTCAAATTCAAACTCATATTTGGACTGAATCTCACTGTATTACAGTAACTTATAACAGCTTTAATAAGTCTACTCACATATATGTAGAATATCCAGACACATATAAGCATAGATTTTCATATATGAGCATTGTCACACTCATTAGTACCTTTCCTGACTGTTTATTACTCTTATTATTCTTATTCTTTATTCTATTTATTGTATCTTTTGGTGACTTTTTCCTAGTGTAATATCAAACATGGGACCAAGTCACTAAGTTGCAAGTAACAAGTAAGTCTCAAGTCTTGACAATCAAGTCCCGAGTTAAGTCTCAAGTCAATACAAGTGACCCTCGAGTCAAGTCCCAAGTCAATACAAGGAAGCCTTGAGTCAAGTCCCAAGTCGTAAACTTCGAGTCCTTGTCAAGTCACTAGATGTAACCTCGTTTAGTATTTAACACAATTGATGCAGTTGATTAGTAGTATATTAAACTGACATTAATATAACATTAACGTTTTTAAAGTTTGTATTATAACAAAGATAACTTGCATATGAAATTAGATCATTTCGAGCTTTACCAGTCCATTACCCAGTTAAAATAGGTGCTGAAGCAGAAAAAACACAAAAATGTGCAGGCAGTGGGCCTCGAAGGCCAAGGTTGAGAAACACAGCACTGTATGGAAGTATTAGTATATATTTCACCTACAGAAATTTTAATGATATCACATTCTAAACCCATAAGCATTAATATATGGACCTTGGTCTTTGCAGCTCTAGCATGTGTGGACTCTGCAGTAGCTCTGCATTATGGCATCACTTTAATGTCAAAACTTGAGCGTGCAGAAAGCAAGGTGAAAGATATAGAGCTGCACGTTTTAACATGGGAGCACAGAAAGAGGAACAGAAAGAGTAATTTTCAGAAACACGCACTCAAACAGTTTTTTTCTTCCTTTAATGCTTTGATTTGATATTTTTCCCTTGATATTTGTCCTCGAAAAGAATATAAATTGCGGGGGGAAAAAAACAACAACAAGGAGAAAAAAAAGACGGCTTGAGTGTGTGTTTATGAAAATTGCATGCGCGGTTCCTCTTGCTCGCGAGTTTCACATTCGCGCTCACGAGTGAAACATTTACGTGTGTGAATTGTTAAAATGTGCAGCTTTATATCTTTCACTTCGTGTTTTGACATCAATGTGACGCCTTAGGCGAGTCTTAAAGCTGAAGTCCGATTCCAAGTCAAGTCGCAAGTCTTTAGTGATGTTGTAGTGAATATTATTGTTGTCATACATGTGTGCCTCACCAAAACAAATTCCTTGTATGTGTGACATACTTGGCGAAATAAACGATTCTGATTCTGATTAAGGGTCGCTTAGACTCAAACAGACAATTAATAGGGATTAGCCAACTAGGCCTTTATTAAAAAGCTCTCCCTGACCTCTTCCTATAGTATGTCCACTTTGACAAAACTGTTGTGTACTATAAACTATTGTCTTTTGCTACAGTCACCTTGTGCCATTTTGAAAATTAATCCTGTTACTCAACAAGTATGTACATTGTTCCTACATAATAAAAAATTATATTAGAATATATTCCAAATATATTCATTCTGGCTTATGAGCCAGCAAAACGCTAAGCACAGATAGGCAAAGCTGTTAATTGCATAATGAGGCAGAACCTTTGATAGTTGTTTAATCATTAATAATGAATATGAAACAGTTACAGTGGCAAGCAGGTTATTAAGCTGTCATATTGCTAGGCATTGATAATATTATTCAAGTCATTTTCCAGGATGTGATAATGTGTATGTGCCACAAAGTGTCACAAATGTGAAAACAGCTCAAAAGATAATACTGTTAAAGATCTTGTAAGGAAAAATTCTAATTATTAAAAATATTAATACTCATTTTTCAATCAATAAGAATTCTATTATTTGATTGATGAATCCATCCCTGACCACTACTGCATCAAAAGTGTGTGTAATGGTTACAAATTGCCTTAAGAGCTTAAAAATACCACATGTACTTGTACATGTTTTCTAGTACATGTTAAAAGAGGGTGAAAAAAAACACCACACATGCATACATGATGGATTTGCATGGCGCTCATAATTTATTTACTTTGACTTGGGAATGCAGGGTTGGGAAACAGAGGAATAATGAGCAAAACTACTTCCACCTAGGGACATAATCTTTAATGCAACAATGACGCTGTGTTCAATTAAAGCTGCTTGAATAGCCTAGAGAGACACAACACTCAGCTTCACTGTCTTCACATGCCTCCTTCAACCTTTTATTTCAGGACAGTATCCTTAATATTACATGAAGGAGGCAGTGTGCCCCATAATGGACTATAATAACCATGGCAATGCGGGCCACAAAGGACATTCTTGAGTTTCTGGACATAAACAAAAAGACATGCAATGTGAAGAAACCTGCTGCCTAATGCACCTGAATCTATGCAAGTCCTTTAAATAATAAACCAAGAGAAAGAGTGAGTGGACAGGAAAGGGACTGCCATCTTGTCGCTGGGATCTGTGGCAATTGTGTGGAGGAACAATGACAAGTGACTGAAACTCATAAGACGTGGCACAGACCTGCTAAACAGTTCGGTCTGAGGGGCATCTTGTAGAGCGCTGCTGGCAAAGTGGGTTTCTGAGACTATGCCATCATAAAATAGTTATGTAGCAGAGCACGCCTTCTAATTGCTGCAAATCTTTTACCCCTTTCTTACTGACAGGGTGCCAGAGACTATACAGATTTGGGGATCAAAAAAAGCCTGAATTTCACATTACGTATAGCATTTGTGTGGATTACATTTTTGTTACTGATGAAACAAAACTATTTTTGTCTTTTTTTCCTTTAGAGAATTTGAAAATTTGCTTCTGCATCTTCCTCTGTAGTAAAATTACTCATTATCAATTAATCAAAAACAAGTGGGTTAAACAGCTAAAGGATGAAGAGGTGAATAACCTAATGGCATTTTCAATCCCCAAGGCCTCAGAGCTTTCAGAGCAGCCCTAATTTCGACACATAAATAGTTTATCTTGTTGTGAAAATATACATAATAGTTTAACATTACGTACCATACATGTGCCATCTGGCTTCCAGCTCCACCTCTGTTCTGGTGCCACAGAGGAGGATACCAATACCAGTTTCATTCCTCCCTCTATCTGTACAGCACAGCTATGAGTAAATGACTGAATGAGAAAGGCTTAGGACAAACTGAGATGTACTTACTGCTGCAAACCTACAATCTATAGATATAAGCCAGCATGTTGAAATTTCAGGTGTGATAAATGAAGCTTAACCCACTTTATGAGGAAAAAGAGAAAATGACAGTAAAGCATTAACGGCATAAATGTTCAGACTTAGTGTGCACTTGGGGTCTGCTGCTTTGGGTGAAGTACTGATGAAGTGAACAGTTGTGAAGACTAGCATAATTCCATAGCTCAGCTGCTATCAGCGGAGAACAGGCAGAAGGGGTTGAAATACAGCAACTGGGGAAAAAACTAAATGCCTGGGTAAAGGGCACACTTCAGGCAACATACGTGTAGAATAGCTGGACAAAAGCTGCCACTTTTTTCCATTTTTAGACAATATGCTACATGGTGTCAGAAATCATAACCAAATACTGAACTTACTGAAATTATCTACCACACAGCTTGAAGAATGTAATCATTCAGGTGTGCAGTTTACACAATGCTAATTGATGGGGTAAGGTTCCAATACTTGATAGCTACATTAGCTAAAATATTACTTTGAACTCCCACTCTGCTGTTTCTCAATCAGTGTCTTAAACACATTCTTCACAACTCCTCAAATTGTTTCATATTTCAGTCCTTGAGTAAAATGGAGGAGACAGAAGCTAAAAAGAGTCACTGTACAATCGGCCCCGATAAGAATCTCCTGAGCCGTGAAGAACTGGAGGGTAAGAAGCTGAGGCGGTGACAGTTTAACTGAGAGATGAGACAGTTTTGCTTTTTGATGTCATCATTCTCAGCATGGCTGGCTGGGCTTGGCTGTAGTTGGGGCAGATTTGACAAAGCACACTCGGGAATGTTTAGCACGTTTAGCTGGGCTCAGGCCATGACCAATCAGCTGCTGAGGAACAGTCAGGACAGCTGTGTGCGAAGAAGCCTGACGCCCTGAGCAGATGGGGGATTGGGATGTGGGACGCAAGGATCTCAGAACACACTCCTCTTTCAGGAACAGCCCCAAAACACAGAGCCTCTCCAGCTCATTCACAAGAACCAAGTGCAGTGGGATGTCCCACTAAGCTTTTGCTGAGCTTTGCATGGAATTCCAGCAGCATGATAACCCTGTGCATGATGTGTACTCTGCTGAGATTTTATAAAAACAAAACCACTATCTAGATTAGGGCTGTCACTCAGAAGTCATCCCCCAGTAGCATGTTGTCATTAAATAAAGGAACCTGAAAAAAAAACGGAACAACTTTACCTCTTAAGTTACCATCAAGTGCAAAACTTCGGACTTGTTTTTTGTGATGTTAAAAGAAACACCTGGTACAGGGTTGTTCCTTAGAAAAGCACACCTTCCCACTGATTGCCTCTTTTGATAGGCTGTCCTTAAGGCCAGAGGCTGGCTGGAACTATGTGTCTGTGTCCCTGTGAGTCAGCGCTGTCTTTCATGCTCTAAAAAGGCTACCTTTGAAGGGCTAAACCAGGGCCACCAGCCCAGCCTGGCACCTGCTCAAAATCATATGCAGAGGAGAGAAAGCAGAGCCATGGGACAATTACTATCCGCCAGCTCAGCCGAGCTGAGCCACAAAAAAGAAGGGTAATGAAAATCCAGGAGGAGCATGAGAGGGGCCAGCCTCATTAGCCTATACGTCCCTGCTTTTCTGATGACTCCGATAGGCAGCAGAGTATTGGGCTGTATTAGACTTGCCAAGACCAATCTACCCCACTTCACACTCTGCACAGCAGGCTGACAGAGCAGAGGCACCTTACACATAAAAAATGAGAAATATTATCACTGACGCCAAGCCACACCCTGTGGATTCATGCCCTAATACACACAAGACAGGCACTGAGATCTTCATTGTGTTCTCAACCCGCCCGAGCCAGATATGGAAATCGTCGCTGTCCAATAAAAGACAAGTATCTCAAAAATTGCAACTTTACAGGAGAGACCAAAAACGTACTATACTTTCAATGCAAGTCTATAGAACCAGACTTTTTTCCAAGTTGTTTTGGAGCACTTCTATTGGTCCACATTTTTGTCACACTATGTAAACAGCCATTGGCATGTTCAAATGATGTAGAAAACTTAAAATAAAATGGCGATACATGTTTTTAAGTGTACAGCGACAGAATTTTGCAGCCTCTGATAACCTGGTTAAGATGTGATTTGAGTTGGAAAAGCATAAAAATAAGAATTTGTTGGGGATCCCAAAGCATTGTACTAAAAAATAGTGATAAATACCAATGCAAATAAATACCAATGCAATTTCTTCAGAGCTTTCCCTGACAGCGAACAACACCAACTGAACATACTCCATTACATTATTTAATGAGATTCCATGCAGGTCCAGACCTCCAATGAAACCACAGATGTGTTAATAATGAGCCTTAATAATGGAATACAATAAAAGACAGCAGGTGTTCTTACCTTGTTTCCAATAGCTTTTTTGGGAGGGAAGTTGAAGGTGTCGACCTGGGGAAACTGGGCACGGAGGTGATTGTGTAGTACTCTAAACTCAGCGTAGCGTCGATACACATTCCACTCATTGTCCAAAATCCTGATGTACACCTAAAACGTGGAACATAAAATGAATATTCTAGAGATTATATTTTTTCTGGCTTAACCATTTACCTTTAGAAGGCTCTGGAAAAACTGTCAGATATTAGCACAGGTATCTGCAACAAGAGACAGTGGACTAACTTAAAGTATTCATTAAGTAAATGGTAAAAGAGGCAAAGTGTAGCTGTGTGCTAAAAAATGTGTTAGCTATGTTTATAGGGTCTGCTAGTATGATGGTGTAAACATCACAAAAGGTATTCCATCAACTATGATATGTTTGGTGTCTGAAGACAATTTTTACAATTCAAGATAACTGATAAGTGACAGTGACAACATAATAAGCTGTGCTAGCTAGCTATCATTTAAATATGTAAAGTCATTCAATCTTTTACAAAGTCTACTACTTGTTCGTTATCCATCCATTTCTGCATTTCAGGCCTGTAACACTTTCCAAAAAAAGTTGTATAATGCTGCCATTTCTTCCTACAACTGAGGATTTACTGAGAATATCAAAAAATGAAATGTTTCTGGTATTATTTTATCCAATGATTCCTGCAAACGCATCTTAAGGAACAAGGTCACAGTTACATTTTTTGTTTCATGCAGGCCAGTCTAGTGCCAGAACACTCTTCTTTCACAGTTTTGCATTGTCTTGTTAAAAAATCCCTGGAAAAGTTTTCTTTTGATAATGTAAAAGGTCCAGATCTGGGAGCTCACTGACAGAGAGTATTAAGGTGAATTTAGGTGCTGTCATCCTACTGCTCTCATGCGCTCACTCAAGTTTGTTGACTGTGGAGCAGAGGAGCGCTAACATCTCAGGGAGTTCACAGCAGATCTAACTATCTGTATGTTTCTTTGTTGAACTCAACAACTGCCGATTTCATGTGGCGTGATGCTGAATGGTCATAACTGGATGACCCTGTTTGCCTGCATTCTGGACCAGTTTGCCCACCATAGAGCATAGGAAAACTCACCTGTATGCCACTTGTATCTCCAAAGATACAGTTTGCTTACTTAATCAGTGACGTTTTCTTTTACTGCTGGATCTGACGCACTTCAACAGTTTTCCTTCTTTTTGTCTCTATATTTATATATGTATAAAGTAGTCACTTTACTCTTATTGTATTTGTACTTGTTTTGATATCCATTGTCGACCAGAGGAGGATGTGTTCCCCTTTTGGAGTCTAGTTTCCTCCAAGGTTTCCTCCTCTTGCTTTGAGGAAGTATTCACTGCCACTATTGCCCTGGATTTTTCAGTAAAGCTGCTTCGTGAAAACATCTGTTGTAAATGGCACTACATAAATAAGTGCATAGATTACATAAATCTACATAAGCTCTCTTTTAAACAAATAGCAAAGGACCTTACACCTTACAAAAGTACTATGCACTATCCTACAAAAAAATAAAAATAAATGAAATACAAATAGATACTTACATCAAAACTGCAAGCACATGCTTTCATAAACACACATGAGCAATAAATGTTTTAACAATTATGCGCAGTCATAGCAGTATCATAGCAGTAGATCAAATGTTATATACACTGCTCTATTGTAATTCGCTAAAAAACACTGTAAAATCAGAAAAGATAAGGAAAGAGCTACTGCCTGTGGCCACCACTGGCATGTAGGGTGAAAATGGTTAAATAGATATCAAATATCAGACATGACAGTTTAGCTTAGTTTAAACAAAGAGAATAGCCACAGACTTTAACTCCAAAAACGGGTTGAGGGATTAGACAAGGTCCAGTGATCTGCAGAGCTAGTGACCACACTGATCCACACATCACAACTAACTCCATAAAGAGGTCTTTATTGACAGGAATTACAACAAGCTAAATAAGGAATTAAATAATGGGTTTAAATAATATAAGGATAATAGTTCAACCAGAAACATTCCCCTGAGGAAACTACAAGAAGTTTGCTGAAACTCAAAGATAGCTAATTTATGGAATATGAGCATAGCTGGAACATGAATCTGAGAGTGAGGGGAAAAGGAACAATGTATAGTTTATGAAAATGGCCAAACCCCTACAGGGGTTTTGGGGTTGCCTTGCTGTTTTCTTTCCAGTGCACCTAATGTCACTTTCTACTTGCACAGATATTAATATATATTAATATATATGATGACAGTGATGATTGAGTGTTATTTTAGCACTGTATTTAGGTGATTTATGTGTCAGCACACAACCACACCCATGGATTTAAGGGTTAATAATGATGTGATATTTCACAATTAGCTATATATTATTGCAATAAATTGATACAGGACAAAGTGCACCTAACAGAAGTGATAACCCTCAACTTTATCAACATCTCACCAACAACTGTCACATGTTGTAAATCCCAGTAGTCTGAGGCAACACTGCAGCTTCTTCACTCTGACGTCTAGGAAATACTGCCTTTATGTGGTTCATCACATGTACAGTGAAATACAGGAAAAGCATTAGTGGTTTTGTTTGTACTAGTTTTGAGGGCAAAATAACTGTACTTGATCAAAAGGCCAGATTCTGGTTGTGGCATCTGTCAAGATCAATGACTGAAATAAGCATAAAAGCTCTGCACTCCCATACTGCGCTTGGAGTAGGTCCATGTGAACTCATAGTAGAGATGCTAGATCACTCAGTTGCCACTCAAAAACATCTGAAATATTTAGCTACAAGGGCTTTAGGGAGCATGCCAATAAAACTGGCTTTCATTAAACATGTGAGAGATTGGAAACTACATATAGTGTAGTACAGACAGAACCTGGAGACAGATTTGGTCTCCACATCTAATTAGAGAAGATTCACGATCAACCAAACGATCACAAAGCTCTAAACAGACTTAGTTTAAGTTGTATGTATGCAAGGTAACTTTGTTTACCAGAGATTTAGGCTTGGTTCTGCTTTCAGTTTGAAAACAACTTAATAGAGAAAGTTTACGCATATAAGCGCCTGCAACGAAGTTTGTCAAAGGAATCAAAACCATCTTCAAAGTAGAAACCTGCTTATATTATTACTGTTTGCTGTGGCCACAAATTCTATTTTCATAGATTTTCTGTTTCAAATAACTGCTCTTAGAGTTCATAAGAATATGCTCATTGTGCCAGTTAAAACATGCTTATTATGTGGGAAGTGTCAGACTACTTTATTGGAGGACCAAATCTTACAATCATGGATACACAGTCCCAACTGGAGGAAAAAAAAACCAAAAAAACAAAAAACGTCATGGTGTATTAAAGATGGTGTAATTGCATTGAGGTAGCTTCAATAGCATACATTTTTATGAAAATATATATAAAGAGCAATCAATTCACCTCAGTAACTACAAATTAATTCTTTATCTTTAACAAAAAGTGAATGTGGAGGGCCATGAACACCAGTGGAAACAGACTCTTTGTTACCACAAATAAAATTATTATTAAACATGATTACAGCTTTGGCAACACATCACTGGAATTGGGCCAAATAATTACAAATGTTTTCTGCTACGTATGCTAAGCATCATTTCCTAGTAAATGTCACAATCAGCATGTAGAAGACCCCAGTTGATGCAGAATTATTTTGGCTAAAAATTGGAATTTTTAGCTCCCTGATATAGTATCTGTATTGGCCAAGGTGGTCCTGCTAATTAGCCTTAATAAAGTTATACTTTGTGTCCCTCACAAAGAGTGAGGAAAAGCATAATTTCCTGACAAATGTGTAGGATGTCTGAGACTTTTTATGCACGAATGGAGACTTTTGCCAAATTAAAATGTTCCTATCCTTCTGTCTCAAAGGCCAATTTTCTGCTTACATGAAAATAACATACAAGAAAACATCTCTGACTTGGCAGAGAGCAGACCAGAGACATCCTGTCGGTTGGGGAGACACAAAGAAAAGAAAGCCGACAAGGGTTGAACTGAGGTCAACCCGCAACAGCTCCGCAAGCCATGTCTACTCAGAGGGAACCAGCACGTTGCCACTGCAACCAAGGCGCGCACCATGTGATAGCAGGAAGCAGTCAAGCCACGTGACCAGCGTGAAGCCCGCGCGAACGACGCCAAGCTGACGACCAGCCAGCTGAGATGCCCGCCGCACCAGCAATGCCTGCGTAGCCGTCAAGGCCAACAAAGCTGTAAGTGAACACACACGCGCAGATATCTGTCATGGTTCAGGTCCGAGAGTGTGTTATCGAGGTTCCTTTTTTAGAGCAACTGTTTTCACAGGGTGCATATTTCAATTCAGAGTATTACAAGTTCTGCTTTCCTTTAGTTTAGTTTCCTTTGTTTACCCTTTGTTATTTTCTTTATTTCTTCCCTTCTTTGATTCCTTTATCTTTGATTTTTTTATTGCTTCTTAGTGATGTTCATCTAATAAATCTTTTTATATAAGCTAGTCTTGGTGTGTTCTCAATATTGTAACAATTGTGTGAGATCACTGACCTCAAACCAGCCTAAATCCTCAGAAAACAAATATTATATGCGAAAAAGGGTACATTTATTGATTAATAGATTAATTAATTGGTTGATTAATTCATTCCCCCTGATATCGTTACAAATGCAACAACTGGCAAAAAAAGCAAAGCACATTAAACACATAAAATGTTCAATTCAATGAGACTGGGACTCCTACAGAGACTGTTAGACTGGGATATTTTGATTGTATATTTAAATTATGTTGGACGCACATTAGGCAGAGATTTTCATCTTCTGTGGAGATGCAACCTTTGACGGCAAAGGGTTTTAGACAAACAAGAATACAAAACAATGTCAAGAATACAGAGCTGCTTTTCCGTAGACAAGAAAAACCCATAAAGCATCATTAAACATAATGGCTCTGGCAACATTTATCTTTTCTGGAGGAAAAAATAATAAGTGAGAGAAAAGAGCATCCACACACAAGCAACGGTGAATGATTCATACTAAAAGCAAATGTCAGCCTGAAGGAGGATGCTAATAATTTTTGCCCAACCATGAAGCGTTGACAATATCTCATTAAATCTTTGTTGAAAGAGGAAGTGTACCTCACAGGGGGACAGAGATTGAGAAGAGAGATTTTGCAGAGATTAACAAACAACCAAACACAAAAACACAAACTGCTCTGACAAATTCCCTTGCATCTTTCATCAAAGTTGGTGTGTTAAACCTGCATACTGCTCAACTGAAGCTGAAACATGCCGGATTTAAAATGTAGCTTTGCAGCATGTCTAATTTGAAGGGCCCAGCTGTGGTAAAAGTTGCCGTCTGAACTCTTCCATCTCTAGAGTAATCACATCAAGGGGCCTACTTCTCTCCTCCCTGGGGGGTCTCATCTACCTATAGGGACTACTCTATACACATCCTGCTGAGGAGTGTAGCCGAGCAACAGCTGTCAGTGGAGAAATTAGTGTTTCTGCCCCAAGCAACAGAGACTGATGATCACACTGAGAACATACTATAGCCTGAATAGACACTTTCACTCGCAGCATTTATTACCATCTGTCTAACTTCTGAGAAAGATGTTCAAAATGGTTCAGAATGGTGAAGAACTGGGTGAAGAATGGTCCACCACTGGGGAACAAAGACACAGTACTTAGGAAAACACAGGTGCAGGTGATCTTGCTGATCTGTGTTAGAAATTCTGATATAAATCATGTGAAATAGCAATCTGAAAGCCTATCCACATATGATGTTATATGTGCAAGTCTGTTTATTCCGTAGGTAAGCCTACATATTTCATGTTGGTGGATTCATAGAGATCTCTCTGAAAACCTGTAATTGCACATAATCTGTGGAAGAACATTTTGTAACATCAGTTGAGATGTAAATGAATTATCTTCTGTCTTCAAATCTTGTCATACTGCCTAATATCTCATCATGTTTTGTCAGACTGATGCTGCTTTTGCATTTGAGATTTAAACATCTAATCAATACATAAAGACATATGACATAAAGACATAGTTCCCCTTTAATTTAACTCACCTTTCGGCTTCTTTTCGTCTACCATGTTTGTTGCAGTTTGAGAGGCTATACGTAGTGAGTGGTTGTAGCTACACATCCAAGAAAACAAACGTTTTTTTTCATTTACCACATGAAGCGTTTTTTTTTTACCTTTTGATTAACATCAAAAAAGTTTCATAGCCAAAATAAAACAGGAATGTAGTCTTCCAGATGTAATTTCAGAGCTAGCAAGAGCACAGAAAACTTGCTTAAACTAGATCAGTTGGCCAGAAAAGATATTAAGAAAATTATGCATCTTCCCCGACAAGCTTTTAACAAGGACGAGAGAACAGTGTTTTGGGGTATGACTAGTTGCTTTTTTTAATAGGCCTCTCCTTTGTGGAAATCATCCTCCAGTTGGTCTCAGTTCATTCCACATTGATTTCTTTGTGCATTCAATGGGCATCCTGTTTAAAACTGAGCCTAACAGGAAGCAGTAATGGACCTTAAAGAAATGATGTATTCACCTACACAACATAATTGCATTGATTCTACAGGGCAGCCTCACTGAGCAAAAGGAAAAACAAAGGCTGCATGCTATGGAAACTTATAATTTGACACCCTCGCCAAGTTCACTTTCTCCTGTGCAAATCTATAGAGAGACACAACATTTGCCAGAAAATAGAATTCATTTGGAAAATTGTCGAGAGAATTGGGAGGGGAGAAAAAGAGAAGAGAGAGAGAAAGGAGGGAGACAGCGTGAAAGAAGAGAGAGGGAAAGAGAGAGAAAGAAAAGAGAGAAGGAGAGAGAGGGGGGAGTGGGAGAGTGAGAAACAGAAGAAAAGCAATAAGGAGTGAGGAAGGACTCTTTAATTAGAAATCTTCAGCAGCAGCATCTGTCACCTATGTGGAACGAGTGAAATGACTCTCAGGTGACCAAGTGTGCCGTCTAAATGAAATTTTGTGTGATCGTATAGAAAACATTATCACATATAAAGGAGATTTGTGGTCACATGCTAATGTTGTAAATATTTCTTACATACTATGCCCATCTGCTAAATTGAGTTTGTTCAGACACAGATGGCCATCGCAAACATGCTCAGCTTTACAACGATGTTTATGGCCTCAGCAAATCCCAAAAATATTCCCAAGGTAATCTGCTCCAGAAGCCCAGGAGATAAGGATGAAACACGGGTGCAGATTCATAAGACTGTTGGAGTTGCCAGACCAATTCAGACCCTTCTCAGACCTTCTCACATCATGTCTTTACTGTGGTAACTTCAAAAATAATGCATATGCTCTGAATCGGTCTCCCTCTTCATTTTGAAGGCAGGAAAAAAAAGTTTAATGCACATCAGAGGAAGGCTAGGTTAAACGATCAACAATATTTGAACATCAGGACACGGCTTTATCTGTCCTCTTCATGAATGGTTAGAGAAACAAGCAGTGACACCAGACGACAGCAGTGTTTGGCTTTACAGGAGCACAGCAACAACCACCTGATGCAAAACTATCAAAGGGAAGATCCAGAGCACAACGCAGAAAAGGAATGCCTGACTTTTCCTCTGATAGGTATTAATCTTTTTCATTATAAGGCCTAAGGAATAATAATGTCACCTCCTCCCAGGTGCTATGAATATGATCAAACTATCGTCCAGTCTATCCGGATGCAGTAACAAATAACCCAGAGATGGAGCTGGATGCAGGTAGATGGCAGGAAGCACGTAATAGTAGCAGCAGGAGCAGGAGCCCAGGATCAGTTCTTTTTTTGTATTTTCCCATTTCATCTTAGATGGTACAACATTCACAATCCACTGCTGGCATTCAGCTTCTTTTTTTTTTTTCTTGTTCAAATTTTCCTGTTCCATTTCAAATGGTGCAGAATTTACATTCTGGCGTAGGCTTTTACCTTCTAATTTACCAGTTTCTTGTTTAAAATTTCCTGTTGGTTGCCACAACTTAAGAAATGATCAAAACCATAGACAAGTGTCATATTTATTAAATTCAGTTTTAAAATTGTAAATGTGCACATTGCTCTTTTTTAATATGAATATGTATATTTTCCTTGTGGAATGCAAAAAACTGCTAAATGTTTCCACTGCAAGATGTTAATTGATTGGCTCTGAACATAGTGCTGTCAAAACAGAGTTTAGTTTAGTTTTCTAGCTTTTACTAGCTAAAACTTTACTTACGGACTTTCAATTTAGCAGGATTTACTAAAATGTTTTTAATGGTTTTGAAGCGTTAAACAAGAACTTTACACAACTAAGTAACAAAGACTTTACACACAACTTAATCACACACACATAACCTTTGCAACCTAGGCCAGGGGGCTCAGAGATCAGGGCAATCAGATCCAGCTCCCACAAAACACAGCAAAACATTTATTTTTAGTGTAATTATTACAGCCCATTACCCATTCTTGGCATTGCTTCTGAACATTTTAGGCGCTTGTTTAAAAAAACATTTCAGTACAATACAAACATATTGTCTAATGTCTTTCTTCAGTTATTGCGCACACCAAGGCTGTTTTTTATACGGCACACACTGGTAAGCACTATTCTGACAAAACACATAGTTCAAACAGGAAACCAATGCGAAAGAGTGCACAACTTTTTGAGATTGAACGTTCCTCAGAAGTTGCCCTTTGCCACAGTACAATAAAAAAAACATACAAATTTAACAAACATGCTGCAAATGCAAAATCATACACATTCATAAAGCTGCAAAGCTAGTCCCTACAAAACAGAAATGTTTCTGTAAGGCTTTTGAAAAAAAATAAGAAACTGACTGTATGCATCATCATTACCAGGAGTCCAGCATGGAGAGACAACACCTTGATTGTGTTAGACAGCTCAAACAGAGACTAACAAATAATGGAAGCTAAAAACCAGTAGTCATAGAATTATTAAAATCGTAGTTTTGTATGTACTTTGTTGATATGTAGAAGTGTCAGAAACCACATGCACAAGTTACTCTAAGATTTACTAGTTAAAAACACCCAACACCCATGTTGAAAGCACATTTGTGGCTTTAATCTCTGTAAAATCTGAAACTCCAGGTACTTCTCACCTAGCCACCAGCTCAAACTAACCACCAACTTGTCGTTAAGATCCTTTAAGAGTTCGTAGTTGGTATAAACCTTCAGAAAACAAGTCCCTTAAATTTGCAGTATGGTGGACCATTACATAGCCTCTGTCCCGCTCCAACCGAGGGCACTGTTTTGAGCCGCCCTGGGAATACAAGCTGTCTATGTGAGCATGACGATCATTGCTGAAATGAGCGGGATGTTAGGTGCCCAAGCTGTGACTGTGCAATTAAAAAAAATAAATATAGTACAAAAAATAATGATATAGGGGCAGCAGGCAATGTGACAGTGAAACAAAATGGCAGAGGACAGTGTCAGCGCTCTAGAGATTTTTCTGCATTCTAAAAGAACTGAGTTAGGAATTAATTCTGGGTATGTTTGTATTTGCATCTTATTTGCATATGTTTGTAAACCGTTATTTTGAAACTTTCTACATATATCATATTAAGACTTAGAATACATGAGCAAGTAGACACAACTCTACCCTTTGTATCTGCCTTAAGCATTTAAAGAAATTTTTATACTTTTGCTAACATGAATTCAAAATTTTCTGTTTGTGTATGACATATGTGTCAAACTCAAGGCCCGCGGGCCAAATGCGGCCCGCCACGTTCTTTTATGTGGCCCGCGAGAGATTGAAAGGCCTTAGTGTCTAAAAATAAATAGGTCAGAAGCGTGCATTGACCAAAAACTACATTTCCCACAATGCATGTCGATCGTGTCATGGCTTACTGCCACTAGACTACAGTGTAGTCATTGATGTGATAACGCGGCCGATCCCATAATGTTCAGAAAAAGAAAAGTTGATGCAGATGGACGGCTGTTTCAATAAAGAGGGGAAGACGAATACATGTTCGTGCTTCAAGGCGAAAGACTGGTTTGCCTTTTGTGTTACAAAGCAACATGTCGGTTATTAAAGAGATGATCTACGCCGGCATTTTAACACCAAGCACGGAGCTAAGTACGGCAAAGCTAGCCTTCAAGAAAAGCAACAGATTGCACAAGAATTAAAAGGCAAACTGAAGTCGCAGCAGAATCTGTTCACGAAAGCCAAAAACAATGCTGCAGTGAAAGCTAGCTTTATTGTGGCTGAGGAAAATCGCCCGTGCTTCAAAGTGTTTTTCAGAGGGAGCGTTTTTGAAGCCGTGCATGCTGAAGGTCTGTGAGCAGGTGTGTCCCGACCAGAATCAGACTTCTAACAATGTCAATTTGCCAAGAAACACCATCACTGACCGAGTTAAGGAACTAGCTGGCCGAAGCTACACAGCTTTTTCATTAGCTGTTGATGAAAGCACAGATATGTGTAGTTGCTGTTGCAATGTATTTAGTGTTTGCAGGTTTTATGTGTTTATTGTAATCAAAGCATCTTATTATTTTGATGCAAGGCTGTTTTTTTTCTGTCACACATGTTCTCACAATTTTTGATTTTATACTAATTAAGCCTCATTTCAGATTGTCAACGTTTTGATCAAAGATAATATTATAACTTGTGTTTGATGTTATTTTTTATTCACTTGAATAGTTTGATCCTTGATTGATGGAGTTTGTGGATTTCAAAACATGACAAATTAAAAGGATTTATGTTATAACAGAGCAACAAGCAAACATATTTTTTCCATGCAACTGTAATGTTTTAATTGAATAAGTAACACATTCATTTAACAGTTATTTAACATTAAGGAGTAGTTACATTCAATTTATATTACATTTGATTACATTTATGGCCCATCTGGCCCTTTGAGGACAGCCATTATGCCGATGTGGCCCTCGGTGAAACTGAGTTTGACACCCCTGGTGTATCAGTATGACGTGAAAATTTTTTGCACATTTTAACAATACCACCATGATACTGATAACTGTGATGATTTTGATCATTATGATTGTGATATTACATTTCTATACCATTTCAGATTCAGCTAACCTTGCATTACTGTTAGCAAACACAAGTGAATCAAAATACCACCAACTTCATTTTATTATTTCTTTGCTACCACCACTGCTATAATAATATTGCGGGTTTTTTTTTACAGAATACTCTGAATGCAAATTTACAGTACAGTCACCTATACGGCAGCCTTTACAGAACTACTGGCGGAGAGATTTGATAGAAAGATCTTCTTTCAATGGCACTGATTTATAAAGCAGTATTTATGCAGGCCCAAATTATTTAGGCCATTATAAAACAAATACAGCATTATATTTCATCCTGAGAAAGAATCAGAAAAAAAAATAGATTTCAGCTATAGAAGAGAAATGTATCTAGACATTTGGCATTACCTTAGAATAAAGTAACAAATAAAACTGCTCAGTTTTTCACAGGTAACACAGCAGACAAATATAATCAGAAATTAATTAGCATCCCAAATGAAGTTCTCTCTAAACTGCTGGTCTTTGGGTAACAGTGTGCGACTCTGACGCAGATCCATGCATGTTGTTGGTTGCATGTCCATGAGTATTATTTCACCCAAAAACAAGGAGAGTATTTACTGCTGGGGTGCCTCTTATTTAGATAAGAAGACAGATAAGAAGAGAAGATGGAAAAGAAGACAGAAATAAACAGTCAAGAGACCAACACAAGAAAAAAAGCAGAAAAGTAGGCAAAAAAAACAGATGATAAAAGTAGTAAGAAAATAAATAACTAAAATAATAAAATAAATAAATTAAAAAAATAAAACAAGAGAAAAGATGAAAATGAGATAAGAAAAGAACAGATAACAAGACAATGATAAGCTATGAAAAAACAGAAGATAGAAGAGGAAAGGAAGGAAAAAGGAAAACATAAGAGTAAAAAGTGTGAGTGTTTGTTTCTGTTTCTCAGCTTGTACGACTGTCAGTGAGGTTTTAGTACCAGTGAATTTTCCTAACCATATGAATAAGTTTGAGTGCAGGCCCCTCAACCACTATAATGAGAATGAACAGGAGATAAGCCAAGCTTTGTAACGAGCACTGATTTTAAAGGTTAAACACACTAAAACTCTGTCTTCGTCCTAGACAGGAGTATAGGTGTAATTAACGGACACATTATGCTCATTTTTGATGTTAATACTTTTATTTTGGGGGTCTAGTAGAACAACTTTACATGTTTGAAGTTTCAAAATACTAACCATGGACAAAGCATAATATGCCCGCTTTAAAGCCACTGGAAACCTTGTTCTTCCCAGACAGAGTCAGAAAAAAGAGCTTACCCTGTAAAACCAAAAGATAGATAGCTAGAGCTGCTAGACCATGCCAGCTGTATAAGGATTTAGTAATGCATGTGTGGTGCCATGCATTTCTCTGATAGGTCTGATTAGTGTTGCTTAATGTACTTTGTCATATTTTATGGATTTTATGGATAGACCATTTACGTTTAGTGTTATACAAACATTTCAAATATTTTAATATTTTTTTTTAAATATGGCCCAAAATACTTGCTTGAAAAAGATCATTTAAGAAGGCTTCAAAACAAAATGTGTCAAAAAATGTATTTCAATCAATCAATCAATCAACCTTTATTTAATCCCGGAAATACATTGAGGGGTGACCTCATTTTCAATGTAGCCGAGCAACATTTAAATGGGCATGTCTATCAAACTCTGCAAGAAAGATCAGTAGGACAATAAAATACGCTGACCAATGACTACTTCACTGTTTTTCTTAATCATTTTAATTATTTTAAACTTGAACAGTAATAAACACTGACATTCTAGGTTTTTCCTTATCAACTGCAGTCCTAATCTACTGATCTAATTATAGGTATAGCTGCAAGACGTCAATCAAAAGCACTGTATGTAATGCAAAAGCTTTTAGGCAATTTTAAACATTCATGTGCAAATTGCACTGCAATTATTAACTCAGTGATGACATTACCATACAAAGCATCATGAATCTATTTATCTATTATACTATTATAAACATCAACATGATCATGATGAACACATACAAAAATCCAATAAAACACACATATATACTTCAGTCTAGTAGACCACATTCGGCTTATAAATGATTTGTCTGTTTCCATGTGTTAAACTGAACTAAACAGTCATGATCTGCTTTCTCTGGCAAGTGAACAGATGAATAGAGGCAGTGATATTGATATTAAAGGCGCTTTTACATTCACCAGTGTCCTCTGTGGGAAAGATGATGACATAAATTATGCAGCTTCCCACATTCACACAGATTTATACAAATTCAATAGATGACTTATATGTGCATATTCAATGACATCAGTACAGAAATCATCAACTATGAACTTATAATAACTATGCATGGGAAAGCATCAGGGTTCTCTCTTCTTCCCTGCCCCGACACAGACACACACATTAATAAACACATTTTTTCTGCTAATTACACTATTCATAAGAAATGGGAAATATTCTGATTTCAAATAAAAGGGGCAAAAAAGGAGAAGAACATAGAGTTATCAGATCTCATTAACCTAATAAAAAAGCCAGAACTTTGCTGAGATCAGAGACAACAGGCTCAGCTGGTTTGCTGATCAAAGGGAATAACTCATTTAAAAAGATTCTGAATTCTCAATGCTGTATAGGCTGCTACTGCTGTCAGCCCCCAACCTGTTCAAATGCACTGCACAGAGGCTGGGTATATATATTACATATATATCTAAAACTATAACCATTAAATATAAAGGTGGTTATGGTTATGTTTCTTGAGCCACATGAAATTTGGAAGTCTGTAGCAACTGACTCTGCAGAAAGTTGGCGAACTCTGCACACTATGCGACTCAGCATCTGCTGACCCCACACTGTCATTTATGAGTTGCTGTCGTTCCCAATCGCTTCCATCTTTTTTAATAATACCACTGACAGTTGACTGTGGAATATTTAGTAGCAAGGACGTTTCACGACTGGACAGGTGGCATCCTATGATGGTACTGCGCTAGAATTTACATCGGAGAGCAACTTAGTCTTTCAGAGAGAGACAGATTTACCATATTAATGCTGTAAAAACAGATTTGCCAAGGACATTCTGCTTAAACCTTATTGTTTGGCATTCCACAAAACACAATGGTGAACAGATGCAACGACCAATCGACGTTTCACAACCTATAAACTTCACACACGGCCAGTTGTATAAAGTAGACCATTGAAATGGTGTGTCAGTCTGCGTAGCCTCCATTAGGCCTATATTTGGAATCTAAAACTATAATATTTAAAGGTAAAACATTTCTAGGTAGCTCTGTACGTAAGACCTTTGTAGTCTAAATTTCCTTATAAAAATTACTGCTACTTTCACGAGGCTAAAGACAGCTTCTTGTTCAGATTTTCCTGTTCCACCTTAAATGGTGTTGTAGTCACATAAGCTATCACAAATACTTTAACATACTTTAACATTACCCACCTGTAGAGCAGAAACAGAGGATCCAGTGGCTTTTCATTTGTTTTTTGAACATTTTTCACTACCACAGAAAAAAAATTACCACATGAACTTCCACTCACCCTTTTGTTTTATCTAGTTTGCTAAGGTTTATGATAGCTTTTGTGACTGCTGCTACTTAAATTAGCTTGTTTTGATGCCTACAATAATAAAGGTAGCCAATGTCATCATAGCTTTTTTTGTATACTTGTAGTGAATGGAAAAACAACTTGATTCTTGTAAAATTTCTTGTTAATTTACTTCTCAATTTTCTTGCCCAAATTTCAGTGATTATTTGTTGTTTTGCTATTCTGTGATTTTTTTTTTGTTGTTTTGTTATTCTGTGATTTTTTTTTGTTAATTTGTAATTCTGTGAATTTTCTGTTATAGCTATAATATATGCACTTATACTTGACAGGTATCAATTTATTATGCTAACAGCCATTTCACAGGTATACTGAAATCATATTACAAGAGTCTTCCAGGGATGAATATTGGAAATATATCACAATATTTACAACAACTGGTAAGAAGGATATCCCCCCCCAGTCATATGTCATATTCATGATACCCAGGATTTAAACTCTTTTGCAGTAATAAACATGATTGTGTAATTGACACTACATTTGACTTTATATTTACAGGTGGTGTATCCCCACTTACAAAAACAGTTTCCAACTTTTATATGGCAAGGTTTTAGCAAATAAAAGTAGAAAGAGCTACAGCAGATTTTTCTATAATTTTGTAGACACATCAGGTAGCAAATGTACACACTGACACATCAGACCAAGATAGAACTTTTTTGTTCAATAGACTGACCGGCTTGCCATCATTAATGGAGCAACAAATTCTGAATTATTCCAGCAAATTCCAAAGGAAAATGTGAGGACAACTGTCTGTCTCCAAAGAACACAGCGTCAAAGCGGTTCTAAATGAAGGAACAACCTAAAATCACTCCAAAAGGTCTGTTAACTCTAGGTTGTGGTTAATAAACAAGCACGAAGCACACTTTTTTAACTTGTCACACAGAATTCAACTGTTGTGCATGCTCATATGTTTGTGTATTAAGTATTTTAAAATAGCTTCAAACATAGTTCAACCATGTTTAGAATGATAAAAATAGCAAGTTAATTAAACTTTAGGGATATCAATCTGTCTAGGTAGGAATGCTGATCATAATTTCACCTGCTTTGGTGCAAATGAAAGTGACAACAGGTGCACTGGGGTGGCAACAGCAAGACAACACCCAAAGAGGGAATGTCAGGGAGATCCTGATGTGTGATGTGTTTTTTTACTTAGTGTATATTCTCTAATCACTCTTAAGGGGCACCACTCCACTCATCTCACCATTAAGCATGACACATAAGCTAAGCATTAAGAACGTGGCTCAGGCAGCATATGTACAAGACATCAAACAACACAGGGCAAAAAATCACCCTAAAGGAGAGAAATAGTGCATCTATGGGTACTCTACAGTAACGAAAAGATATGTCTTGTCTCCTTGCATAGATGAGAAAATTACAGCACTCACCATGAAAATAAATGGCTGCAGTAAAAAATTTTACCTGGTAGACATGGTAGGCATTGGCAGCACGCCCTTGCAGGAACACTGAAGGAATCCAGACGTTGACAAGAGCACGATGAGCTCTATGGAGAGAAAAAAACATGACAACTACACCAGTGACATTATTCATATTATTCCCCTAGCTCAATTAATGTGTACAACTTCAGAATGTCAGGAATTTTAATGTGATGTGACCTATACAACTGCAGAATGAACTACTTATTAACAGCCAATCACTTAACACTTTATTACACTACATGCTGGTGTCTGCTACTACAACAGAATTTGCAATCTCCTAGCATCCTAGCAACTGTTAAAAAACTGAAGATAATGTCATAATTGTTACAGTGTTACAGTGTTTGGTGTGCAAAAGGCTTCTTAAGTTTTGCACTAACAAGTAATAGAAATGTATTGCTACCAATTAGCATTGTGAAAACTGTATGTCTAAATCATGACATCAAACAACATTAAGTTAGTAAGTAACTTCTAAAGAGACTTGCTGAATGCCTATTATCTATATACAATATAAAAGACAAATGCACAATGCAAAGCTACAAGTACACACAATCTTGATGTCTGCCTTTTAACTAATATTTACACATATACAGTGATTTGCAAAAGTATTCGACACCCTTGAACCTTTTTCCACATTTCAGGCTTCAAACATAAAGATATGAAATTGTCATTTTTTGTGAAGAATCAACAACAAGTGGGACACAATCATGAAGTGGAACGAAATGTATTGGATATTTTAAAGTGGGGCGTGCAATATTATTCAGCCCCTTTACTTTCAGTGCAGCAAACTCACTCCAGAAGTTCAGTGAGGACCTCTGAATGATCCAATGTTGACCTAAATGACTGATGATAATAAATAGAATCCACCAGTGTGTAATTAAGTCTCTGTATAAATGCACCTGCTCTGTGATAGTCTCAGAGTTCTGTTTAAAGCGCAGAGAGCATCATGAAGACCAAAGAACACACCAGGCAGGTCCGAGATACTGTTGTGGAGAAGTTCAAAGCCAGATTTCAAAAAGATTTCCCAAGCTTTAAACGTCTCAAGGAGCACTGTGCAAGCGATCATATTGAAATGGAAGGAGTATCAGACCACTGCAAATCTACCAAGACCCAGCCGTCCCTCTAAACTTTCAGCTCAAACAAGGAGAAGACTGATCACAGATGCAGCCAAGAGGCCCATGATCACTCTAGATGAACTGCAGAGATCTACAGCTGAGGTGGGAGAATCTGTCCATAGGACAACAGTCAGTCGTACACTGCACAAATCTGGCTTTTATGGAAGAGTGGCAAGAAGAAAGCCATTTCTTAAAGATATCTATAAAAAGTCTCATTTGAAGTTTGCCACAAGCCACCTGGGAGACACACCAAACATGTCGAAGAAGGTGCTCTGGTCAGATAAAACCAAAATCGAACTTTTTGGCCACAATGCAAAATGTTATGTTTGGCGCAAAAAGCAACAGAGCTCATCACCCTGAGCACACTATCCCCACTGTCAAACATGGTGGTGGCAGCATCATGGTTTGGGCCTGCTTTTCTTCAGCAGGGACAAGGAAGATGGTTAAAATTGATGGGAAGATGGATGGAGCCAAATACAGGACCATTCTGGAAGAAAACCTGTTGGAGTCTGCAAAAGACCTGAGACTGTGACGGAGATTTATCTTCCAACAAGACAATGATCCAAACAGTGTTAATTTCGTTGACGAAATATTTTCGTCATAGTTTTCGTCAACTAAGCTTTTTTTCATGACGAAAAGAAGACGATAACTAACTAAAATCTACAGAAAGGATAAAAACTATGACGAAATTGATTGACACTTTAGTCAACGATTAAAAACGAGACAAACATGTTTGGCAGGGACGACATCCAATCCGAACTGATTTAGTTTTGTGAAAGGCAGAGACAAGTTAGGAAAACATCCAATCATAACTACTTCTGGGTATATGGAGAGGCGGGACTAGCCATCAATCAAACGCACACCTACACAAATTTGGTCTAAACCCGGGAAGACCATACGAGCCTGTGACCTGTCGCTACTCATGATGGAACTAAGTTATCTAGACAATGTCAACAGAGAGAAAGAGAGTTTAGCGTTTGTGTTTAGAGAAAATCACCACACCGCGCTAGACATCAGCCTTCCAGCTTTACTGCTGCTAACGCTAGCTTAGCTTTCTTAATCCTAGTCCTGCACACTGCCCTGTACATTTCAGAGCGTGCCCTGCTGTAAACGCTGTATTAACTCAGTAAGGTGGAGTTAATGATTAGATTAGTTGGATTGGGTGTGTGGCATGCAGGTCGGGAGACTAGAGCTAGCTAACTCCAACCATCTGCATTTGATGATCATGTCCCAAATCTCTCCGTACACACTAGAAAGTGCACGAAACAGATTAGGTAGTTTTATTTACAATTTATTAGTGCACGTAATGTGCAGTATGTGTCTCTAGTAAACACTGTGATCTAGAGATGTGGCAGTTTTTCATTCATTGATTGCTCAAATTTATTTGAATTGCACAATTAAAAATATTTTCATAGTAAAAAGTGATAAATGCAATTAATGTAGATTAGGTAACCACAGAGCATGTAATTTAATTAGATTGACAGCACTAGTAACAATTATTAAATAAATAAGAGATAAATAAGAGCTGATACAAGAAAAAAATAACAGTTTTCTCTTCTTTACTTTGCAGTTACGGAAGACCTCAGATGTTGGTTGTTAAATCTGTTTGTGTGTATTGGTCTTTCAAACATGAATTATATTCCAGAACTGGTTAATAAATGTTTCATTTCGTGTAAGTATATATAATGACTTAAATAATTGAAGGGAACTGAAGAAAAAGCATTACATTTTACACCCTTTATATTTTAGTCGACTATATTCTTATGATATTTAGTTGGCTAAAACTAGACTAAAACTAAGAACTATTCAGATGACTAAATTATGGCTAAAACTAAGTGACATTTTAGTTAAAAGACTACGACTAAGACTAAATCAAAATTTGCTGTCAAAATTAACACTGGATCCAAAACATAAAGCAAAATCTACAATGGAATGGTTCACAAATAAACGTATCCAGGTGTTAAAATGGCCAAGTCAAAGTCTAGACCTGAATCCAATTGAGAATCTGTGGAAAGAGCTGAAAACTGCTGTTCACAAAAGCTCTCCATCCAACCTCAATGAGCTCGGTTTGCAAGGAAGAACGAGCAAAAATTTTAGTCTTTTGATGTGCAAAACTAAAAGAGACATACCCCGAGCAACTTGCAGCTGTAATCGCAGCAAAAGGTGGCACTACAAAGAATTAATGCAAGGGGCACGAATAATTTTGCACACCCAATTTTTTCAGTTTTTTATTTCTAAAAAAAAGTTTAAAATATCCAATAAAATTTGTTCCACTTGTTGTTGATCCTTCACAAAAAAATTACAGGTTCATATATTCATGTTTAAAGCCTAAAATGTGGCAAAAGGTTGAAAAGTTCAAGGGGGCTGAATACTTTTGCAAGGCACTGTATCTGAATGTTGTACTGTTTAGCTGAGTGTAAAACCCAATATGAGGCAAGTATGAGATGATTTCAGCATACAGTTTACATGATGTCCTTTGAAATGCATAAACTAAATCCATTACACACTACATGGAGCTTTGGTGTAAACTAAACTTTTCTTCAGACACCGAACACATCTTCTGAACATTTGCTTTAAGGGGAAAGACAATTAAAACTGTACAAAAACCCATCTTCAATAAGCTTAACACTTTTGACAATTTACATTATTCCTAGCATGCTGTCTGCCCTTCCTTTTTCATTTCACTTTCAGCCATAATCAATAGACAATTGACTAGAGAAACAAATCACACTTGTGTTTTTAAAGATTAAAGATTGGTAGATATAATACCTAAACATTTTCAGCTATGTTCCACAGAAAGCATTCAGCCCATCTATTCTTAGACCATTCACTTCAACTTCATATGACGCAATTGCCCTATTGGCTCTAGTGGCAAGAATAGTGGCATTTTGAAAGGGAGCAAAACCACTCACACTGTATACCACTCACCTATCAGGTAAAGAGAAAAACACTAACAAGAATAACCCACAGAAAAGCAAGCAGGGGGCACTTACGTCTCAAAATCAGACAGGCTTGGATCGTCAGAGGTTTGGCTCAGGTCCCCAGGCACCTTTATAGATTGGGAAAAAAACAGTGATTCCTGTGGGAATTTATCTTCAATAAATATTTTACAGTTAATATGGTGTCATAAAACATCTCTGGGGCTGCAAATTCAATGTAGCAATTACAACTATTGCGATTGAAATTTAAAAATGCAAAATATATTTACATATTAAAGAATCCTTGAAGAAGTTTAACATAGGTCTCCATTATTTTATCCAAAATGGTTTAAATGTTCTGAGTCTTATGAGTCTTTAAACACCAACAGAATAATACCTCAAACATCTGTGTCTGGTGAAATTTCCTGGTGAAAAATGCAAACTGTCTCTTTTAAGGTACATTCAAACTGGGCAAAATTATATTAGTGTGGTTTGTCAGAGTAAGCGAGAATGGTGACATTGGTGCGCACCAAACAAGCACTATGTTGGTCTTGAGCAGCTTTACAACAAACTTAAATAAAGAAAAAACAAGACTAAAGACAGAATGAACTGTTGTCTACTCTTTGCATAACTTTGTTGGAATGGGGAACAGATGAGTTCCTGACTACAAAGTTATTAAGACTTCTTAAGTTTTAGGAATTTCACCCTACTTTGTTACTTGAGGATGTTTTAAGGACTTCACCCTGCTTTGCGTTGTGCAAAACCACAGTAATGCATGCATCTCATAGATTATTGCTTTAATATCACAGATGAAACAAGACATAAATAAAACTTAACGATCCCGGATATAACCATATAATTCCGAAGATTTGGTGCATATGATCACAGTTATTATACATTATTAAATATACCCAATCATTTGTGACATTTTACCCATATGACATTTTTGGATTTAATGTGTGATCAATAGGCAAAACAAAACTAAGATGCATCAGTGTATCATTTGTTTGCTATGGTATAAATAAGACATGTAGTAATCAACATGTCCAACTAAATATCAAATCTTATTTGCTGATACAGTAACAACATCTACTTTTCATAGAAGACTATGCACTAGGAGTTGGAACATTGTTGTGAGGATGTTATTGTATTTAGCCACAAGAGCAATAGCAAGGTTAGGTACTGATTAGTTCTAGATCACAAAAACACTCAATAAATATTTATAAATCAATATTATAAATGAATAGCTTGAAAAGCTCTCTATAATTGTCTTTTTTAATCACAGTTTATGCATTTACTCAGTGCAATGCAGTCCCTCCAAGAAAGTACAATTAAAAATCACACAATTTAATTATATATACCAAAAATATTTAATTTCACACAATTTAACCTGACCTCATAATATGCGCAAGGGATTGTAATGCTGTCAAATCTCACACTCCCACCACCACGCATTTACTGATTAATAATGGTGCATTTACAGATGTACAAGTTGCCTTTAGCATTGTCCTTTGCATGCTGAGATTACTCCAGATTCTCTGAATCTTGTCATGATATTAGGTACCATATATGATAAAATCCTCAAGCTATTTTACATTGAGAAATATACAGTACAGTCACAGTAGTGAATACTCTCCCCATCTTTACTTTTGAAAGATAGTTACTGACCAGTTGCCAATTAACTTAATTAGTTCTAAGACGTTCAACCAGGTGTTTTTCCAATTTTACCAAATTTGTTGCCTCTTGCCACATTTTCTGAAATGTGCTCACACTAAATTCAAAACAATTTCAATTAACATATATTAAAAAAAAACACTGTTTTTCAGTTTCAACATTTGACAATCTCTTTGCACTGTTTTTAAATAAATATAGGTTTAAACTATGTGCACATCACAGCATTATGATATTATTTCCATTTTGCACAGTGTCCAAACTATTTGGAAAACTGTTGTTCAGTTAATCAACATTGCATAAGTTAAATCAAGCAGGATGGAATTGAACAAATCCGTACTTGTTATTATGATAGGTAAAACAAACTTGTTGCTGTGATTGACCTACTTTTCAATTGTAATTGAATTTTATTCTAACTTTTTTACACAGTACTATTTACTTATATTTCTGTTTAACTGTGACCATTTAGCTCTGACAAGCAAACAGCTCTTTGTGTCCTGACATGCACTGCAGTTACACATGCACCCTCAGTCAGAAATGTATTTCTGAAAATGTCATTTTTGTCTTTCAGAACTACATATTCCATATTGGAATACTTAATTTACTAAATAAATATTAAGATATTTATATGTATGTATTTGTACATACTCACCGGGCCTCGAAGGTCGATGAGCTCCTGCCTCATCTGGCCAATCAGATGATCTTTAGCCATGAGTGAACGATATAGCCTCTCATTAAACTCGATCAGCTCACCATGCATCTCAGCCACCTAAAAACAGAGACAAATTACATTTCTAAAAAGCTACACCTCATGATGCTTAGATACACCCTGTCTCTAGCTAGGGCTGTCATGATTATAAACAACATTGGTTCTGATTGGCTGTCATTTACCACGCCTACTACTAAAAGCAATCTTTAAAAAATGTTCAGATTAAATGCTTTTGTGATATTAGAAAAACTTCCATGACTCCTGATATCTAGATAAGAATAATTCTTCCCTCACATCTATCATTTCAGTGCATCCCTTTATTATAGGTTGTAGGCTAAATGGCTAGTTATATGGATATCTTGTCATGGTTGTGACATCACATCAAAATGGACTGTTATTGCAGCTTTGTTTTCCTAGAAGAAATGCATATAATGAGAAGCAGACACTGCTAAACCTTGAACAGTTCTTTTAACTATCGGTTAAACTATCAGCTATCAGTTTTAACTATCAGTTAGCTGTTAGGCCAGGGCACTTTAATCCCAAACTGTGTTCATGTGCATGAGAGGTTGATCTGTGTCTCAAGTGTGTTGTGTGTTTGGGTGGTTTAAAAGCAGCTCATTACAGCAGGTTCCACCGCTGGTAGTCTGCTCATCAGTTGTCATACCACATAAGTGACAGAGACAGGGAGACAGGTCCCAGTCTGTCAAGCACAGCCAGCATTCATTATGGAAATCATACGTCAACGTACATTTGGGGAGGCAGTGCCTCGTGTGACAGATGAATTATGTCAATTGTGACATGTTTGTTCCGATTACTGAGCTTGCCGTATTTCAGAGGTGTTTTTAATAGATTTGACTGTAATGCAGAAAGCAGGTGCAATCTGAATGTCAAAAAACGATCACAATGGCATTAGGCTTCAAATTTAAGGCTGTGGAATAGCAAAGCTGATGAATACTTAACACTGAAAATGACAGAAAAGGTCAGGTGATTTCAAATTTAAGCATATCAGGAAAAAAAAATCTTAAAAATAGCATTCATGGGCTTTAAAGCTTTTCCCTAACACATTGCAGCCACACAGAGCACTTCAGGAACATTAAACTTTGTTTAAAGTTTTCAAAGCCAATCCAATTAAGGAAAATTATGCTAAACTGGCAATTATTTAAAAATGCTATGGCATGGTTGCTTTTTACAAGCCTGAGCCTTTCTCTCAACTTGTACTTTAACTATAAGAACAAGCTTTGTGGATACTGGGTACTTCTACAGGGCAGCACTCTTACTAGTTTAGGGTCCCTGCAGAAAGTCACAATTTGCATATGTGTGCATAATTTCAGAATTAGTGGTAATACATCTATATTGTTTTGTTCTGCTTACTGTTTATATAAAATAACAATTTTGTAATTGTATTGTTATCTGAGATAGATGACTGTATCATTGGGTATTGCTATTCTAGCTAACAGTCTCAATTCTAAAGTTATTAGTTCTTTCAGCTACACCAAAAAATAAATATTAAAATCCCTGGGAAGCTAACACTGCATCTGGCTCCGTTGGGCTCACAATAGACATCTATGACATATAACATACGCATGTTCATGAATATCTTCCCAAAGTCCAATAAATGTCTCAGGTTTTATAATCAATATTGCTTCTCTCTCAAAGTGAAGGTCTTAATTTTATGCATATCAAGGCTAGAATGGCTCAACTGAACTGAATGATCTACAAACTTTTCATCAGTAGACTTGTATATGTATCTTGAGGTTGTATTATGTTTGCTTTTGCTGCATTTCAGTTTTTATAGTTTCAGTGTTGCTTCGGTTCATTGGAGGAATTGTAAAAGGGAATGTCAGTCGGATACCTATTCTCGCCACATTAATGCACATTTAGGGCTGATAACTAAACAGCAAATATCAAAAATCCTAAAAATGTGTGACTTGATAAATCCAAAACTGTCTCAGGGCTGTCTATGTCACCATAGCAACATAAACAAAAAGGTTTGTGCATGAGAGGTGGACGTACCGATAATTTGCTTTGTAAAAAAATTTTAAATTACAAAGATTTCTTGTAATATGTCTGGGTTTAAAATAGTTTATATTCAAATATTTTAAATATAACATGTGCCATTTATTTGAAGTGATTCACCCTGCCTGGGCTAGGGTTACTGGGACTCTGGAGCCAGGCCTGGGCAGGGGCTCCTCGGCAGGCGCCTGGTGGCCAGACTTTCACCCATAGGGGCTTAGCCCAAAGGAGCTACATGGGTTCAATGGGCCCACCCCCGATGGGCCCACCCCCTATAGGAGGGGGAATGGGGGTCCAGTGCAATGTGGATCAGGTGGCAGTCAAAGGCAAGGGCCTAGCCATTCTGATCCTTGGTTACTGAAACCGGCTCTGGGTTTTGGTTAATCATGATGAGAAAACTTTTTTGAGTCCAGATTGTAAACATTTTGTGTTGAAACATGTCTGTGTGGAATTGCCACTAGAACAGTTAGGATTGTTTGATCCTGCAGTGGTAAAAAAGGCAGTGATATCTCCTAACTGCCTGTTTTTGGTAGCCAGATTAGGAATGATCTTAGTATTTTATGCTACTTGCCATATTATGCTAATATTTATGAACACAGCAAGCTGTGTATAACGTGTATGTATGCCACATTTCATACAACATTTAATTCCCCTAGCTTTGAAGTGGGAATTAATTTTAAGCAATAAGTAACCCAATTAATTTTCTGTGTATGCACACGTGTGTGTGTGTGTGTGTGTGTGTGTGTGTGAGTGTGTGAGAGAGAGAGAGAGAGAGAGAGAGAGATGGGACAGAAGAGGAGAAAGGAAAAGAGACTCAGAGTGAGGGGGAGAGAAAAGAAGAAAAGGCGATGAAAAAGAGGCGGACTAAGCGCAAGATGATGAGGAATTAAAAGATAACCGGGAGAGAAAAAACAGAAAGAAGGGGTGAGGATGGGGAAGAAGAAGAAGAAAGAGGGAGAGAATGAGAGAGGGAGAGATGAAAGAAAGTAAGAGAGGAGAAAAGGGATTAAGGGACAGGAGGGAAAGGAGAGCAGATGGAGAAAAACAAAGATGAAGAAAAACAGAAGAGAAGGGTAGAGAGAGAAATAAAAATAGAGACAGATAGAAAGTGAAAGAGAATATTTGACTTGATACTTCCTTCTTGTAAAAGTGTGTATTTTCAGCAGCCTGACACCAATTTGCTAAAAATGACTGACAGGTTCACACCATTCACACACACATCAAAGCCCATTACTGGCCTTCAGCAGCAACCTTAAAGTGCTTCCACTCCCATGGTAGTGTTCTAATTACGTCTGCCATTGTGCTCCACTGCAGCTCTAATACTACTCCATAATTAGAGTACTTTCTGCAAAGGCATTCCTGCAAAGGCATTCCTGCAGAAACTGGATAATTTTCAACGGTTTTAACTATGATTTTGAAAGATTCTACTTATAATGATAAGTATTTATAAACAAAAAATGTCCAGGCCATGGTCTTTTCTGTTTCTCTTAAAAAAGCAGGATAGGAAAAACACTGATGGTTTTGTAGAGACCACAGAGAGTACTCTAGATGGCAAAGAAAACAAACAAATGGATTCTTGGCCAAATAAAGTCACTTCTCACTCAAAGTCCCAATAACCAAATTGAACATATTTTGGGCGTATTACGACAATGATATAACCTTAGTGCGGTTTTTGGTCAATCCTTAATATGATGTTTTTTATGATTACTGCAAAACATGGTTGGTTGTGCTTGCGCACATGTGTTGATACTAATATTGTATTAAGCAGACTTCTGCAACACAGCAGTAAGGGCAATATTGTTTCGGGCTACGTTCCAGATGTTTGCACAGTTTAAACACCTTAGCTAAGTACAAAGTAGGTGAACCTGACAACTGGGTATTTTAAATATGTTAAGACACTTGTAAAGTGAGTATTGGATGTTTTTTTGACTATGTGATGCACACGAATCCTTAACATTCACTCAAATATATTGAAATATATATACCTAACCACAAATCATCTCCATGCAATATTAGTGAACAAGGCAAGTCAGTAAGACCAGTTTGCTATAAAACTCAAAGATCCTGCTAGCCACAGGTTATGTGACACACTGGGTTTGCTGGAGAAAGCTGTTGCTGTGGTACTGTGTGGCTGTCAGAAGGAGGTGTTGTTAACAGCTGGGCTACAGGGCTATCAGAGTGGAGGAGAAATTGCAGGAGAGAGATATGTGTGTTTGGTGGGTTGTGATATTGCTATAGCAGGTTTTCTGAATGGCAAAACGTCAGTCTAAGCAGAAGTGGGGGTAGCGTGGCCTGTCAGGAGTTCTAATGCCCATAATTGGATGTGAAACAATTTTAAGGCGCAAATGGTGAAAGGACAGGCTTAGCATACACAAACAGACCTAAACTGGCAGGAGAAAGTGGGGGAGTGAGGGGTGGGTAGACATTGAGTAAGGGCAAAAAAAGGAGGGAGACAGACAGAGAAAAAGAGAAAGAGAGAGGGAGTGAGAGAATGAATAATGGTGTCAGTGTCTACTCCATCAGATTCACTCTGACAGAAAAAGAGTTCAGCGGCTGCCCAAGAAGTTCTTAATGCACAGAGCAAGAGAAGTGAAAGAAACAAAGAATGACAGTCAAAAGATAAAATAGGAAGCAAATCTCTATCACTTAATTAAACAAAGACAAAGCACATCAGCCAATTTAGGAACATCTCATTCATGAAACGATAAACGGTCTCATCATATAAGGCTTTTTTCCCCACCAATTTAAGCCATTTCAAATTCTACCCACTATCGAAAGTACTCTGGCCTGGGAGGAATGTCTGAAAGTGTGTGTGGAGATACTGACAAAATTGATTTACACACTTATTTAAACACTCCGGCCTGTCAGGAGACAACAAACCTATGCTGCACTAACAGGAGTGGCCAAGAACACATTGACAATTCATCAAGGAGGTTACAAATGACCCCAGACAAACATCTGAAGAGAAGTTATGGTCAATACACAATGATTCCACAATAAGAAAGCCACTGGGCAAAAATAGCATCCATGGGTGAGTTACCCATGGACAAATCATCACTGAACAAAAAAAAAACATAAAGTCTTGTCTTGTGTTTGCCAAGAAACAGCTGGCATAAAACTAACACAGCAATCCACCATAAAAAACATCATACCAACATACAAATATGGTGGTAGTACACTGGTGTGATGCTGCTTTGCTGACATGTTGTTCAATGACCAAGACCACCACAGAGCAGATATTATTTAGGTAGTGGATCATTCTCAGCACTGCAGTGAAACTTGGAGGTGGCATGTTACCGAGTTAGCACATGCCTGTACAAGTGTTTTTTTTTTTTTTAACCAGTCAGTGGCAAACAAAAAAATACAGTGTCCTATGGCAACAGGGAAGCTACTGCCTCTGAATTTACAAGCAAGTGGACTGACAAAGTAGGTGTGTCTAATAGAGTGGACAATAAATAGACATCCAACATCAAAAAAACTCCAGCATCATTTCTTTTTTTTTTGTCTGCAGTGCTGAGAATGATCTCCCAACCAAATAATACTAAGGGGGTCCTGATCACTGAAGAACAGGGTAACAGGTACTGTGGAACTACAAAGTGCAACTACATGGTAATTAGACAAAATGGAGAATATTTGGAGTTGGTTGGAGACTGTGTTTATATATGTAAAACATATAATCTATATGTTCACAATGGACAAGAAAATAAATTACAGCTGACCACTGACATAAAAAGAAGCAAGTGCTGAAATGTAATTTTGCAAGTTATTCTCTTTAATAGATTTAGATATTAAACCCTCTAGCCACTGGCTTATAATTGGTGTTTATGATTCAAGCCAGGATAAAATATTATTATAAAGTATATTTTACCTTTTTTTGTTACTTGTACAGTCAGATACAGGCACTTGTAATCATGATGAACTCCTAAGCTTACAAAGTTTTCATACATTAGCGCACAGCATGGAGCAGATAAAAGAGGGCAGGTGGCTCAGTGAAGCATCATCATATACTGATGCTTAGCTTCTCTCCTGTAATCAGCACACACCATTTACCTGGTCTTTTTTCAATACATTGTTAAAGAAAGGAAATGTTGTCATCTAACTAATTGTCTCCCAGAGATTTCTGACCTCTACACTTCATCTAGAGGTTTTTAAATTGTAAGGCAAGTTTTATCCATGCCCAAAAGAAAAATCTCTATGCTTATATATACAAATTGCTGCAAATGATTGCCTTCTTCAGCCTATATAGCAACTGACCTATCCATGCTTCATCCACAAATGCTTTCTTTATAATATATAAAAATAGCTCCTGTAATGTGTTTGGGCAAGCTTTACAGAATATAGCCAAAGATCGTATGAGGCTTGTTACTGTTTCACAAGAATGAGAAAGGTAAACCACCTTACAGCAGTGCTATCCATAGGCCCACATGTATATAGCCTACTTGCTGAATGCATGTCTACTGTGAAGTTCGATTAGGACTATGCACTGGCACAAACTGAAATGCAATCACAGTGGAAACAGTGGAAAAAGCTGAAATGCAGTACACACAAGACGTTGCTATTCCTCTATAACAGGCTGAATTTGTGGCAAAAAAATCTAAACAATACAGAATAATTTGCATTTACAAACTAAAATTCTGAATTCATGTCAGAAGTGAATACAATACAACAACAAATTAATTTAAACAGCTGTATTGCTTTTCGCCATGTAGTGTTTAAACGTTTTATACCTCACTTTGAAAGACACACCCCTTAGTTTGTTAGAGTGAACTTTTGTAGGTCCAGGCAATGAAAGCAATAAAAATTCTTCTGGCAATCAGTGAGCTTTGAACTAGACAAACTGACTCTCTGTAGACTCCTTCCCCTGAAGCCATAAGGCTGGGCCTCTTGGGGATAAGCAGATATATAATTTGTTCATTTTGGCTTAAAGGATGCATGTGGTTGTTAATTAAGGCACTGCTGCCATGTCCGCCACTTAGGATAGTATTTTTAAGCATAGTACGCGCTTTATGCTCTGAGCTTGTCATAGTTGGGTGCATGCCACATGCATGAAGTCTCATGAACATATTCAGTTTTGCCATTCATGCTGCCTGGTGCATTCACAAATGTTTCATTTTGCGAGGCTCTACTTCAACTTTTCTGTTTCACTCTGTTAGGCAAAACAGATTTTCCCGTCACTCAGGGTTGCTAAATTCCCAACAATTCCAGCTAGTTTGAACATCATATAGTATTATTTTAATAAATATGGTGATATTTTACACCCTGTTTCAGACATTTGAACACATTTTGGTGAGGTTCAGGCTGTCACAACCTGCACATGCGCTGCTCATTCACACATATAGTGTGTCAGCTCTCCAGATATACTTTCACCAAACAAATGAACAGTCAAAATTGTCACATTGCTTAAAAAAAATATAATTCTTACAACAGCACTGTGCATTTACCCAGGACAACATTCTGACTGTAATTGAGTAGGAACAAATCATGAAGAACAAATCAGCTCCAAAAACCTATCCACTGGACGCTTTAAAACTTTGTGATAACATGCCTGCAATAGTGAGCTTAGTTAGACGTACTACAACTACAAGCTGCAAAATTCAATTGAGGATATGTAAAGACGTAAAAACTAAAATGAAGAATCCACCTAATTATGTCTACTTAATAATTCCATTCCCAGGTAGTATATGTGAATCAGGGGGCAGGTTACAGAAAGGAAATAATGAATAGATAATAAACAAAATAAAGAACAATTGAGGTCCTCTTCTCCTCTATACTTAGAAGTTCTAGCACTACAGTCAGATGGTGAAAAGTACTTAGTTTGAACCCAGTTAGGATGATCAAGGGTTACAGTGGCTTTGGGAAACTCAGTTGTTGCAGTGCTTCAATGCTCAATTGAAGTCAATCTCTAAATATAGCAACACAGTGCTTCATATAAACATAGATCCCAAACTCAGGCTATAAATAAACTGCAGATTTTGTAATGTGTCCACTTCTCAACAACATTTGCTCTTTCAGTAATAAGAGCCTTTTCAAAACATAGAAACTCAGTGACTGATTGAATTGACCCAAAATATGGGCATCCATATTAGCAAAACAAGTCGCTTTCTTCTGCCAATGTTTGTAGTGCCTTAACAAGAATAACAGCCAAGGAAATGTGGACATGAATGAACAATTATGTTCATGAAAAGCAAAATACATAAATGAATCCCCAAACATAAGCAGAATCATATTAAAGGAAATATATAAGCAGTGCTTCACATTTTTATGTGTTCCCTGTTCTGCACATATCATTCTCTACAGTCTCTTGCCAGGTCTCTTCAAACATCTCAGCAAAAATAAACACAGAACAGCATAAAATTAGAGATTCTTATACAGAGGATCTAAACCTTAATTATGGGAAACTCATGCACTGCATCTTTTCTTTCCATAAAAACAGCAACATTTGCCTAGGGTACCATATCTGAGATTGTGAATCACTGCTCTAAGCAGAGTCACTATGCAATTTAGGTACTTAGAATCCACTGATATAGAAGCTACAAAGGTATGGCTAATTGAACAGGCCAGTAATTTCTGAGTCATTATCAAGACAGAATTGTCTTTGAATGGTTTGTTCAAAAATCTCTAGCACCTCATAGGTCAGTTTGTTTTTGACTTAAGATGCCTGGATGTGACAGAAAGTAAATAATTTCTTTAGCGTACATTGTCATTTTCCCTTGTGCTTATCCAATTTCACAAGAAGCATTAGTTGAAACTTAATGTAGCCTATACATGGCGCATTTTATGCATTAACACTTCAGAATCTATTAGGATTTAAAATACTTTTTAAAAAATACATTTTATTTAATATTTTTGTTCTTTTCATCACACAGTACACTGCTTAATTTATAGTGTTTTTTTTATCATAAATGTTTGGTACTGTTTACATTTTTAAATTATGTTATGCAAAAGCCTGTAAAAAATTATCATGAAATTTAAAACACTGAAACATTGTGAGAACGTACACATTTTTATGGGTTGTTCTTTATGGGATTTATTGTAAATATTTGTATACAATATCTGTTCAAAGTGTATGTGAAAAGAATGGCCCAAAGAATGTTGCAGAGCTTGTGGGAATTTCTATTTGAGAACCACTGTCCACCCAGAGAATTACGACTGACCAGGTGTACCACATGGGCCAGAAGGAGCAGGAAGGCGGGCCTATAAAAGACATTGCAGCTGAAGACACCATTGAGACCAGGGTTTAAGAGGTCAGACAACGCAGGTACTGCAGTCCTAAGAATAAAAGCTTATACTCTGAACTGGTCCCGACATGGTGTTTGTGCCCGGTTCTCGTGGTTCTTCAAGGCGACACCAGTCGCTTCCAGTTGCTGCAGCCCAGCCCAGAGACAGAATTGGCTTCCTAATCTGGATGGGGTGCTGATTCTCTATCTGATGAAAACGAACCAAGCTGCATGCGATGAGTCCACTAGAACTTACGAACCAGTATTGGGCAAAGAAATTCGTTAGAAGAAGAGAGCTGTGCTGTCTATGTCTGTCCTTGTATGTCAGCCTAGTACTAACCTAGGAGGGTAGGGAGGTGTTCCCCTGCCCTAGCACATAGCTAATCCTACTGGTGTTTCCTTAGAAGGATTTGGGTGTTCTCAGATACTGGTCCCTTAGTACAACACAGGTATTCCTAAGGTGTTTCCTTAGGACGATAGATGTAGGGATTGCCCTTATCTATTGCCAAACTGTAATATTCTCAAGGTGCTTCCTCGGACAAGAGATGCAGGGTGGCAGATTGTTTCTCGTGCCCATATATGTGCTTAGACTTCACGGTCTGTAAGGACGCAGGGGTCAATTGTTTGTTTTGTGTGTTAACTGTTTTGTGTTAAGATGCTTAAACTATGTAAGAATTTAACATCACAGAAGACGCAAATTGCAGTCAAGAGCAGTGTTTTACCATCTTAGCCAAGTGTATGAAGAAGACAGAGCTTAAGGGGGTTGTGTTCAGGTGTTCAGACAGTGGCACTGCCTGACTGAACAGAAAGAGGAAAGTGCACGACTAGTACAGGAGTGTGCCAACCATAAGCATGCAGCCATTAGTGCGCAAAACAGTTCAGAGCTGCTGGAAAAGGAGAAGAGGCACTTCAGGAGTCCGCAATGACAAAGGAGAAAAAGGTTAAGAAAATATACCCATCTCTCACAGACTTTCAGCCAAGTTCAGGGTGGACCATTTGTTCACCACATGCTGTGATAACTTAGGGTCACCTCCCAGACCATTTCTTAGCTCAAGCATCAGAATAGGTAGCATTAACCAAAGCTTATGTGTCTGCATCTGGTCTCAAGGCCACAGTGTACACGGCCTCTATGCAAAGTGGGGTGTCATGGGTGGATGCATTACTTGCAGTGTTATGTAGCATCTGAGCCACACCCACACGCAAGGTGATTCAAGTCCGTATGAAATCATTACAGGACGTGCTATGGCCCTACCGGGAACTATTGACCTTAGGCAAACAGATGTACACCTTAGTTCAGATGCCTTGTTAACATACTTTCAGGAGCTAACAAAGGCTGTCAACTCTGCATGGCAATGCGATACCTAGAAAAGAGGGACAATCAATTGAGCCAGGACAATTTATGATGATTAAAAATCACACTGCCAGTCCACTAAATGATAGATGGAAATGGCCATTCCAAGTGCTTTTAATTACAGATGCAGCAGTATTATGTCAAGGCCAGAAAACTTTGACACGTGTCACATTGCAAAGTGGTATTACCGCCTAAATAGGGATAGATGGGTGAACAAGCTGGAAGAGATTTGAGCAGATCTGTCAGCATTTACACTACAGGGGCTACACATAAAGTGAAGACTCCCCTACCTCCACAATTAGTGTTCCACACTTCCAGCTGGTTATAATAGGACCCTATGTTAGGTAGGGCAAGATGCGGTGACCCTCTAAGCAAACATGATGTTCTACGTTATATAGCAGGTCTAAAAACAACATACACAATACTGCCAAAGTTTGTTTATGTCTTCTTGGGAAAATCGAAGTCAACAGTGGATGAACAGTCTGGGAGAAGGATTTAACATAGACGTATTCATCATACCATTCCTGAAGAGACAATCCAAATATGGACTATGTTCTGTCCTCTGCTAAAGCGCCTTACTTATGTTGACAGACAGCTAAACTCCTCTCCAAATAATCACACTGACAGGATGATATGTGAATCTTTGTTTACTGAAAGCACTTGGAGTAGGGTAAAACTGAGAAAGAAATAAACAAAATACTCTGTCACATTCCAGCTCCAGTAATATAACTTGAAACATGACCAAAGGGACCAGTGACTTATGAAATTAAAGTATAAGCATTGTACATAACATCACTAAATGTATCAGTATGCCTTAAAAGAACAAGGAGGAGCAAAGCTGAGTAAGATAGCACAATTAGCATTGGTTAAATCAAACTGCTAAATACATTTACATCTACATAATGCTCAAATGTTCCACTATATGGATATATAAACAGCAAAGAACATATCTTACATACCGACAATGCCATCTAAGGTCAAAATGTGAAGATGTTTAAAGATTTCAGGAGGGGAAGAAAACCATACTTTTCTTGCTGATACACGAACAGACCCATAGTTATGACATCATCAACTAAGGACTACATATACTGCATATAGAGCATTGCCAGTAGGTGGCACCAATCTCTTTTTACAGAATATCACAGCTCAATGTCTATAGGACATTACACTCCCCGTCTGGTGTCCTGGGGATACCACTGTCCATGTTTGAAATCTGCTTGAATGCTAATCAGTTCTAGTCTTTTGGAGAAACAAGTAAGACTAGCTCACTGATAGGTCTGAGGAACAACCTTTGTCCATGCTGATTACTGATTCTCACTTGTACTTTCCGAATTTTACCATCTTCGCTGGGATATACATTAGTGATGATCCCTAAAGGCCAGTCATTTCTCTTTGACTGGGAATCCTTCAGGAGAACTACACTTCCTGCTAGAATGTCAGGTTGGCTGAATTGCCATTTCTTGCGAGACTGCAGAGCACACAGGTACTGTTTGCGCCACCTATCCCAGAAGGTGTTGGCGAGACTTTGTACTCTTCGCCATTGCTGTTTGTACAGGTCAACATCTTGGAAGTCTCCTTCTGGTAGAGGACACGGACCAACTTTCTGAGTGAGTAGGGTAGCTGGGGTGAGTATAAAGGGATCTAGAGGGTCGTTGGCACCAATGGTCTATTGTTGATAATGGCTGTGACCTCAGCCAGGAAAGTGGTAAGTATCTCTTGCGTGAGCTTGGAAGACCCCATTTGTTGGAACATGGAATCCAGGATTCTGCGTGTGATCCCTATCATTCTTTCCCAGACCCCTCCCATATGGGATGAGTGAGGGGGGTTAAATGTCCAGGTGCAGCCATGTTCCATGAGAAACTTCTTCACAGCTTCTCCATCAGCATTAGAGGGGATTCCCAAGTGTCTGCATGCTCCAATAAAATTGGTACCTCTATCGGAGCGGATGTGCTTGACTGGTCCTCGCATTGCCAGAAATCGCCTTAAGGCATTTATGAAGCTAGAGGAGTCCATAGATTCCACAACTTCAATGTGGACTGCCCTGATGCTCAAGCAGGTAAAGAGGATAGCCCACCTCTTACTTAATGCATGACCACCTCTAGTTCTACGTGCAGATACGGACCAGAGTCCAAACACATCTAAGCCCACATGAGTAAAGGGGGGATCCATACTGAGTCTATCACTTGGCAGGTCCGCCATCTTCTGCTCTGCGCATTGCCCTCTAAGCATGTGACAGGACACGCACTTGAAAATGAGGCTGGTTACACAACGCTTTCCACCAACTATCCAATAGCCAGCAGAGCGTATAGCACCTGTAAAAGTGCGGACCTTGATGTTGTGTCTGCTCATGAAAGTGACGCACTAGGAGGTTAGACACGTGATGGCGTCCAGGTAAGATGACAGGCCTTTTTTCATTTTGTCCAAGGTCTGCGTGTTTCAGACGTCCGCCAACTCTCAGAAGGCCGTCTTGGTCAATGAAGGGATCTAAAGTACGTAGTGGACTACTCTTGGAGAGTCTACTCTTGATGTTCAAGCTGAGACACTCTAGCTCAATGGCGTAGACTTCCTGTTGAACTGCCCGGATAATCTCTCTGGTACTCTGAGTGAGCACATCTACAGGCAAGGGTGAACTGCAATGGTGCCATCCTTTGCACTGCTCTGTGACCTCATCTGAAGTTCCTTTGAAACACCGACTGATGTGGATCAGAATGCCAATGGCTCGATTGAGAGAATGCCAGCTTGAAAAACGTTCAAAGCGCCGGGATCCCAGGTGCATTGACAGTGCTGTGGACAATGCCGTTACCAGTGGCCGAATCTCGGAATCTTGTGCTGGTTCCACAAGCTCAAATGTCTCCTTAACAGATGACTTAACTGGCTGAAGCAAAAACCTTGGACCAGTGAACCAGATGGTATCCTTCAAATGAACTGGGGTTATTGGCCGTGTTGCAATGTCTGCAGGGTTATGCTCTGAATGCACATAACACCACTGTTCTGGGAGAGTGCTTCTTCTGATTCTCTGAACTCTGTTAGCCACATAGACATAGAACCTCCTTTTTTCATTGTGAATGTATCCAAGTACAACCTTACTATCAGTGTAGAAGGTGACTGTGTCAATCTTGATGTCTATTTCAGAGGTGATAGTTTCAGCCATGTCTACTGCCATTACTGCAGCACAAAGTTCTAAGCGGGGTATGGTTTGTCCTGTACGTGGAGCTAATCTTGCTTTCCCCGACACAAATCCTGCGTGGCAATTTCCATCTGTGTCCACAACCTTAAGATATGCGACAGCAGCTACTGCTTTTTCAGAAGCATCCGAAAACACATAAAGTTCAATTAACTCGGCCTCTGACAGTGACACAGGAGAGTATGACCTTGGAATCTGCAAGCTTTGTAATTCTTGTGGAGAACTTCTCCATGTTTGCCACATTTGCTCTTTTTCGGGGGCCAGTGGGGCATCCCAATCAGACGAATCGATAGTAATTTCTCTGAGAAGGGCCTTTCCCTGAACTGTCACAGGGGCTACGAATCCAAGTGGGTCATATAGGCTGTTAACAGTCGACAACACTCCACGTCGAGTGAATGGCCTTTCTTCACCTAGTACTCGAAAGGTGAAGCAGTCTGAGTTTAAGTCCCACAGAAGACCAAGGCTACGCTATATTGGTAGACTACCAGAACCTAGATCTAGCTCTTTCAGGTCATTGGCATGGTCGTCTGGTGGGAATGCATCCATGACCTCTCTACTGTTTGAGGCTAGTTTGTGCAGCCTGAGGTTAGAGCAAGCCAATGCTTCTTGTGTTCTTCTAAGCAAATCAATTGCCATGTCTGCTGTAGGCAAAGACTTTAATCCGTCATCCATGTAATAGTCTCGCTCAACAAACTGTCTGACATCCTCTCCAAACTCTTCCTCTCCTTCCTGAGCTGCTCTTCTTAGGCAGAAAATAGCAACAGCTGGTGATGGGCTATTTCCGAAAACATGCACTTTCATGCGATATTCCACAATTTCATTCTCTGGGTTGTTGTCCTGGAACCAGAGGAACCTCAGAAAGTTTCTGTCTTCAGGTCGGACCATAAAACAATGAAACATCTGCTGTATGTCCACAGTGAAGGCGATGGCATCTCTTCGGAACTGAAGGAGCACCCCGATGAGGCTGTTGTTAAGATCTGGCCCAGTTAGGAGGATTTGGTTTAAAGACAGACCTTTATGTTGAGCACTTGAGTCAAAGATTACTCGGATTTGAGATGGTTTCTTGGGATGGTACACTGCAAAACATGGTAGATACCAGCATTGCTCCCCAGGCTGCAGTGGAGGGGCTGCTTCTGCATGGCCATTCTGGAAGATTTTCTTCATGAACTCAAAGAATTGAACTTTCATTTCAGGTTTCTTTCTGAAAGTTCGTTGAAGTGAGTTAAGGCGTTCCACTGCTTGTGAGCGGTTGTTGGGGAGACGTAGCCGAGGCACTCTAAATGGTAACGGTGCCACCCAGTTGTTGTCTTCATCTTTGCAGACTCCTTGGTTCATAATATCTAGGAACTGCATGTCCTCAATTGAAGGAGCTATCTTGTCATCATCCTTTGTTCTCTTGAACACATCACAGTCATCAACGAGATGATCTATCTGGACATGTTTTTGTAGCTGGCACTGGCTGTTGCAGTATCTCTCTTTTACAGCATAGCGGTGAGGACATGGTTCAAAGAGAGAGGGACGGCCATTTTCTAGCGTGTTAGTGTAGTATGTGCTGACCGTTGTTGGTTTGTGCACCTCTCCGAGGCATACATCTCCCACAATCACCCAACCCAGATCAAGTTTCTGTGCATAGGGTGCATCATGTGGCTCATTCACTTGTCTCCGGACTTTGTGGACTCGAATGATATCTCGACCCAGCAGGAGCATAATAGGCGCTTGCGGGTCAAGCTTTGGGATCTGATTAGCCAGGTGTTTCAAGTGGGAGTAGCCAAGTGCCACCTCTGGAGTGGGAATCTCCAGACGGTTGTGTGGAATCTCATTGCATTCGATTAATGTTGGCAAAGAGAGAGTAATGCTACCATCAGTTGCTTCTATATAAAAGTTGCAGGCTCTTCTGCCTTCCGTCTGCAATGTACCAGCACATGTCTTAAGCGAATATGGAGCACTGAACCCTGTGACACTGAAAAGGTCAAAAATCTCTGACCGTACCAGAGACCTGTTACTCTGGTTATCTAATACAGCATATAACCTCACTGCTTTCTCTGGGTGGCCTGCCGGATACACTTTGACGAGGCAGATTTTTGAGCATGAACGTCCAGAAATGCCCTTTCCACAGATCTTGGTACAAGCAGAAGAAACTGCATTTTCTACAGGGCTGTCAACTTCCTCCCCGCCATGCTCTGAAGCTGGAGATCCTGGCTTGGAGGACCATGGAGCAGGTCCTGGGTGAAGTGCTGAAACATACGTGACACTTCCACACTCAACACACTTAATGTCATTGTCACAGTTCTTTGCCATGTGTGCTATGGATTTGCATCACTTGTAACAAATCCCATGTAACTTTATGAATGCCTTCCTTTCTTCTACAGATTTCTGCCTGAAGCCACGGCATTTAGGTAACGGGTGTGGTTTGTTGTGCAGCATGCAGTACTTTGCTGGATCTGCTTTAATCTTGGTTTTAGACTCATCAGTTAAACTAATAGCAGATGTCTCTGTCTTGTAAGTTGTAATGGCTCTCCGATGTTCTTGTTTGTGTGCCTTCTTTACCTGCTCAAAGGGTTCTCCCTGGACTGTTAAGAGACTAAAGCTTGGGTAATTGCGCATTTTTGCTTGATGACACACAAACTCCACAAAGTAAGTGAATGGAGGGTAAGGCACATTGTTCTCCTCTTTGTACTTTGAACCAAGAGTGAGCCATTTTTCTGGCAGATAGAATGGCAACTTCTGCACCACTGGGTTAATACCACGGGCTGTATCAAGGTAGGTAAGGCCTAGTAGATCACCATCAGCCTTTGCTGCTTGGAGTTCCAGAAGAAGGTCTCCGAGCTCCCTCAATCTACGGTTGTCCCTGTTTGAAATCTTTGGAACATTCTCCAACCTCTTAAACAAGGAACACTCTATGATCTCTGGTGAGCCATAGCATTCGTTGAGTCTGTCCCAGATGACTTTGAGACCTTGTTGGGGATGATTAATATGCACAGCTCTTATTCTCTTTGCATGGTCTGCTGACTCATTGCCCAACCATTTCACCAGCAAATCAATTTCCTCTCTTGCTGAGAGGTTAAGATCTCTTAGAGCATTTAGGAATGACGCTCTCCATGCTCTGTAATTCTCAGGGCGATCATTGAACTGCATAAGTCCAGTAGAAACAAGTTCGCGTCTAGCGATAAATCTCACGAAGTCTGACATGGTTTGGCTCTCATTTGGGTGAAACTGATGAGATCCCAAGTGCCCCTGAGCAGTGTTGCTATAAGTGAGGGGATCACTTGTCCTCTGTCTGTGATTAGCGCCACCAAATGGACTCTGCCCTAAATGCGGTCATAATGTCGAAGAATGGACTTCCGTGCGTCTCACCTAGGAGAAGAAGTTTTCACTTGTGTCTGGATGCATACTTGAGAATACAGCCCTACCCTCAGGAACTGTCACTCTTGTAGGAGGTTTGACATCCTGCTGAAGATTGCTTCGGTCTTCATACACATCACCCTGTTCATCAGTTTGATGGCGAATGTTAATAGGGGCTTCATTTTTGGGCACTGAACCAGCATGATTGACTCCATCAAAGAAAGGACCATCAAGCATGGGCATGGTTATGCTGCTTTCATGAACAGTTTGTCCTTGTATGTATTCCTTTGTACGTTGTTCACGATCTTCTGACAACTGTTCTATTTTGCTGAACGCATCCTCGTTTTCTTGCTCTGCTACTGCTTCTAAAGCTTCGGCCTTTGCCATGGCAGCTGCAGCTTTCTTTCCATGTCGCAATGTATCCAACGATGCATCTAAACGTGCCTTTTCTACTGCAATTGAAGCTTCAAGTTGAGCTTGTTGTACCTTAAGCTGATTCTCTCTTTCAGCAAATTCTGCTTCAGCTTTGGCTGCTTGAGCTTCAGCACGAGCAAGTGCAGCAGCTACTAGGGCCGATGAGCTGGAGGAAGATGAAGCACTGGATCTAATTTTCCGAGACCCTGTCTTAGAACCTGCCTTTGACATCGCACTTGTTTGCAGACGTTAACTCAACTGCAGAATCACAAGCTCCCCGCCATGAGGTTTCAGTTTAAACATCTGTATATAAGCCAGCCAGAAGGTGTCGTTTTACTGTTCTGTCCTCTGCTAAAGCGCCTTGCTTATGTTGACAGACAGCTAAACTCCTCTCCAAATAATCACACTGACAGGATGATATGTGAATCTTTGTTTACTGAAAGCACTTGGAGTAGGGTAAAACTGAGAAAGAAATAAACAAAATACTCTGTCACATTCCAGCTCCAGTAATATAACTTGAAACATGACCAAAGGGACCAGTGACTTATGAAATTAAAGTATAAGCATTGTACATAACATCACTAAATGTATCAGTATGCCTTAAAAGAACAAGGAGGAGCAAAGCTGAGTAAGATAGCACAATTAGCATTGGTTAAATCAAACTGCTAAATACATTTACATCTACATAATGCTCAAATGTTCCACTATATGGATATATAAACAGCAAAGAACATATCTTACATACCGACAATGCCATCTAAGGTCAAAATGTGAAGATGTTTAAAGATTTCAGGAGGGGAAGAGAACCATGCTTTTCTTGCTGATACACGAACAGACCCATAGTTATGACATCATCAACTAAGGACTACATATACTGCATATAGAGCATTGCCAGTAGGTGGCACCAATCTCTTTTTACAGAATATCACAGCTCAATGTCTATAGGACATTACAGACTATCTGTGTTTCTGTGCCCATCACAGATGTGGGCAGCAATAATGTATTACAGACATTATTCAACTTAACCCGACAGACATTATTTCAAGGACAAAATGTCTGTATACCTCATCCAGTCAGTGTAACTGCTGGAATAGCATGGGCTGCAAATGCCATTGCATGGTTACATACAGATGTGCCTTCATTTAATATTAACTAATGTCACAACCACACACAACCTAAAACCACACATTGCTGTACATTGGGTATTTTAAAATGTGATCAATTATACGATCTGGCACATACTATCTTGAATATCATTTCGCCATTCATAATATGTCACCATTTCTAAGAGAAATACCAAAAGCATTATGAGGGTTTGTGGTACAACTCAAGCAAATGAGCAACAGTCAAAATCAACCACAACTAGTCCTCACAACTGAAACAATAACTGATTGCCTTTACAGTAGTGGTCTTTGGATAAACTGGCTAGGTGTCAATACATTTTGCCGCATTCCTGCGCCTACAGGAACATACTTGTTATGCAGAAGTACTGCATTTGGTAAACTGCCAACCAAATTTAATGGCTGCTGTATATTAGTTTTTATACTACCAGCGATAAGACCTCAACCATTTACTAAAGTACGATGAGCTAATACTGTCAGTTCAGAAAATCACATTATCATTATGCATAGAACTGCAAATACCTTTAATGATGAAATTTCTTTAGATGTCCCAAAGACATGTGGTCCTGTGAACTGTCAGACCCAAGATTGTGCATGGTACAAAAATGGTGAGGCATTCGCCAAAACCAAATATTCAATACCTTTAAATGATAAACTTCTCACAGTTGCCAAGCAAAACTTTAAATTTATTGTCAGATCTGTTATTCTCATAAAAAAGACAATTGACTATGAAATTCAAGTCTTGGTGACCTTCTCATTTAGTACTCACCTCAATGAGTTTCCGCTCATAGCTGGCGGCGAGTTCTTCCACATCAGCTACAGACCTGTGCTGTGATGTCGAAGCAAAGTCGCCACAGTTCCTCAGCAAGGGCAGACCTGCAGAACAACAACAGTATTAGCCAAAAGTGTATTATACTTAGGAAAGCAATGAATGACAATGAATGAATGTGGTGCTAAAAACAAAAAAATTGTTTTACATCAAACAGAGAAATGTGGAATTGTTTATTTAACAATGAGCTATTTAAGCAGAGCCATTTTCAGTCACTCAGTTTTCTTTAAATGACCACATGTCTGATGAGAATTAACATAAAAAAGATTTTCTTTTGCCTTCTGACTTTTTGTATTAACTCCTTTGTTCCTTCTAAACATTTTCATCACATGGTTAATCACTTACTTCTGGTAAACATAATGCATTCTATCCTGCAAACACAGCATAATCAAGTTCTAGAAAAAAAGCTATATATATATATACAGGGGTTGGACAATGAAATAATTTAGTAGTATGGTGTAGGGCCTCCTTTTGCGGCCAATACAGCGTCAATTCGTCTTGGGAATGACATATACAAGTCCTGCACAGTGGTCAGAGAGATTTTTAGGGCACTCTTTTTGCAGGATAGTGGGCAGGTCACTATGTGATGCTGGTGGAGGAAAACGTTTCCTGACTCGCTCCTCCAAAACACCCCAAAGTGGCTCAATAATATTTAGATCTGGTGACTGTGCAGGCCATGGGAGATGTTCAACTTCACTTTCATGTTCATCAAACCAATCTTTCACCAGTCTTGCTGTGTGTATTGGTGCATTGTCATCCTGATACACGGGACCGCCTTCAGGATACAATGTTTAAACCACTGAATGCACATGGTCCTCCAGAATGGTTTGGTAGTCCTTGGCAGTGATGCGCATATCTAGCACAAATATTGGGCCAAGGGAATGCCATGAAATTTCAGCCCAAACCATCACTGATCTACCCCCATGCTTAACTCTGGGCATGCAACAGTCTGGGTGGTACGCTTCTTTGGGGCTTCTCCACACCGTAACTCTCATGAACGTGGGGAAAACAGTAAAGGTGGACTCATCAGAGAACAATAAGTTTCACATTGTCCACAGCCCAAGATTTGCACTCCTCGCACCATTGAAACCGGCGTTTGGCATTGGCACAAGTGACCAAAGGTTTAGCTATAGCAGCTCGGCAGTGTATATTGACCCTGTGGAGCTCCCGACGGACAGTTCTGGTGGAAACAGCCGTGGTTTTATGTTTTCTGGATACAAACATCCCTTACGGACAGCTTCTTCTTGCGTCCACAGTTAATCCTGTTGGATGTGGTTTGTCCTTCTTGGTGGTATGCTGACATTACCCTAGATACCGTGGCTCTTGATACATCACAAAGACTTGCTGTCTTGGTCACAGATGTGCCAGCGAGACGTGCACCAACAATTTGTCCTCTTTTGAACTCTGGTATGTCACCCATAATGTTGTGTACATTGCAATATTTTGAGCAAAACTGTGCTCTTACCTGCTGAACTTCACACTCTGCTCTTACTGGTGCAATGTGCAATTATTGAAGATTGGCCACCAGACTGGTCCAACTTAGCCATGAAACCTCCCACACTAAAATGACAGGTGTTTCAGTTTCATTGTCCAACCCCTGTATATATATATATATATGTGTATATATATATATGTATATATATATATATATATATATATATATATGCTGTCCAATATACTTTTAATGTAAGTAAAAAGTGTTATTATTTAAAAAAAATTCCTGAGATACAAAGGGTAACTGTCTTGTTCATGTAAAATTTAACATTTATATTGACAAATAGATATATGTTTTTATTTGCGGGGCAGGTTACTTTGAGGAGGTGTTGATGGCAGGATTAAGCCAGGCAGTATGGTTGTTAGGTATCAATGTAATGTAGACAGAGAAAGGGAGAGCCAATGAACAATGAAGAGAAAATAAGCAGACAGGTCTACATAGCAAGCCCAAAGGCACAATGCATTTGGACCAGACACGTAATTCACTATGAAGCCCTCAAAAAAGCAGTTGGTGAATAAGTCAACAGGCCTTATATGGTCTAAGCATTATCACTGCACCTACGCACAGCCACCTGCCATTTCAACACTCAGGCTTATCTAATGTCTTTTCAATAGTCTGTGTGGCCCTCTAATCAACACAGCATTACTGGCAACAACAACACTGAATGCAAAGGTCACATTGGCAATTACAAGCACCATCAGCGTGGTCTCAGTAAAAAAGGATGCAGTTTGTCTGCTGAAAACTGAAACTGAAACCAATTTATCTGTAATCTCAAACACGTCTCTTATATTGTCATAGACGTGTTTGTATACAGGTATGTGTGACTGTCTGTGAGCAGAGAGACATTCCTTATTCCTTAATATTAATTGGGGCATGTAGCAACAAAAAAAAAAGAAAATTTGTTTTCTTAGTTTTAGACAATTTTAAATGAGAACTGAGATAACAAAGGAAGCTATCCTGACTAAAATAAAGATTTTAATCTCTGAATGGCTTACAGATACATGTTTGCTGGTGTTAGTGCATCTCATAATTAAGCTCAACTATTTTTTTTTATTATCAAAGAACTTTTAATAACCAACAACAATACTGTAGAATAACAGAATCCTTAAATTTTGTGCCATCCATCTCAGCCAAGAGCCAAAACAAGGAAATTACTTCCCGAGTCATGCTCAGAATTATATTAAAACTTTTGTTTCTGAAAATTATTATAATTTTAAGTTAAGGACAGCAAACTGCAGTTCAGTTCTATATTTTTATAATCAATTAATCTATCAAATACGTAAAATTATATTTTTGCACAAACAAGATAAAAAATGTATCAATTTGTCAGCATTACCAATAAGCATTCTGTTTGTACGCTAGTTAAATATAATGTCCCCCCGCTGCTTTTCTCTCTGTATATGCAGCCTCTCGAAAACATAATTTGTAGTTTCGGCATTAGCTTTCACTGCTACGCTGATGACACACAGCTCTACATTTTTGCTAAACCAAATGAAGTTTTGAATTTACATAAAACTGAAGAATGTGTTAAAAATATCAAAGGCTCAATGACCAATAATTTTCTCCTTCTAAACCCAAAGAAAACTGAGGTCCTACTACTAGGCCCAAAACAGAGAGCTCCTAACTCCACAAATGTGGATTAAACTTAGATGGCTACACTGTTATTCCAAGCAATTCTGCAAAAAATCTTGCCATCATCTTTGATTCCAGTGTCCCTTTTGATACACTCAGTCAGAACCATATTTTTTCATCTGCATGACATACTATCTATAAAAGATGCAGAAAGGCTGGTGCATGCCTTTATAACCTCCAGGCTAGATTACCAAAACAGACTTCTAGCTTGATACCTTAATAAGTCTTTAAATAAGCTCCAGCATATCTAGAACGCAGCTGCCAGAGTCCTGAAAACCAGAAGGTTTGACCATATCTTGTCACTAGATTGGCTACCTGTTAAATTTCATGTTGAATGCAAGATTCTTCTCTTAACATAAGCAGCCTGGCTCCGCAGTATCTTAGTGAATTAATTCAGCATTACAAACCTACACATACGCTCTGCTCACAAAACAGCAACCTTTTGACGGTTCCTCCAATTAGAAAAATCACTGCAGGTGGTCAAGCTTTCTTCTATGTAACCCCCAAACAGTGGGATCACCTACCTTCATTTGACTCACTCCCTAAGTTTACAACTAGACTCACCTGTTTGCACAAGCATTCTGTTAATATCAGATGTATTATTACTCTCTAACATCACTCCATAAATGGACTAACCCACAATTGCTTACTTCTCTTTCGCTATCTGCCCCTCAACCCTGTCTCTCTTTCTGCCTCTCTCTCTCTTAATCTCTCTCTCTTTCCCAATGTCATTACAGGAAAGTCATCAGAATCGCTAAAGGTCACCAGAGCTCCATGCCCACCAATTGATCAACTGTCCCTCCAGTCTGACCTGAGGATGCTCTCAAGCCCGTCAGCCTGTATGACCGTATTACTACGGTAGAGCCACCATCATCTGGCACCATCTCTCACTCTGACAGAGAACCTAAAAGATGGTTCAAACTTGGTTCAGAATATTTATAAAACATGTTTAAGCTGAGCTTCTAATTGCATCTTGTCATATAATCCCTTTGTTGTTCTCTCTCTATCCGGGTCCATCAGAGGAGGATGCCTGGTTACACTCAAGGTTTCTGCATTTCTCCATGACACTATCGCCTCTGGCTTGCTCTAGGGGGGCTTGGAACCAGATACCTTCTCACGTTTTTGTTATGCATGAACAACCATCTTTCTCTTTGTTTCCTCTTTTTCATAAACTGCTTTTCTGTAAAGCTGCTTTGAGACATCACTGGTTGTAAAAAGGGCTATATAAATAAATGTTGATTGATTGATTGATATTTAGACTACAGGCCAACAGACATAAAACAAAACACTGATAATGCCATAGTGCTGAAATGTGAAATATGTCCCTTTCCAAACTTGTCTCATTATTTAATAGTTAAAAAAAGTGTGTTCTAGAATGTTGGTTTTACCTATGTATATTAAACTTGAGCTTATTTTCAGAACACAAGGCGTTGAGTTTATCCCTGTATAGGCATCATCATAAGCACTGCATTAACATAATATTTGCAGCGTTTCTGTTTTTATGCCGCAAAGAGGGTCATACCTGTCCACAGTTAACAGTTGACTGACGTGTTTTTGTCCCAAGTACCCTCTTCAGTCAGGTCTGGACTAAAATGAAGTCTAGTAACTCATTACTCTCGATTAGCCAAGTCAAGTGGCTATTTTCTTTTTCCATTATGTTCATTTATTCCACCAAGGACTGTCATCACATATACAGACAAATGCTGTTGGTTTCTAGTATCTCAGCACTACTTTGTAATTATAATGGACATGCTACTGGACTGTGCAAATCAATAATGGTCTACATCTCTATGTACCCTGTATCCTGATGTATTTTAGTGTATGTTAGCAGCAAAATTCATTCTGCCAACCACAGTTGCCAACACTGGTAATTTACCATAAAATTGAGCTTTGCAATAAAAAGCTGTATTACTTGGGTGGCAGATCATGCTTTACCATTATTTATCTATCTCAGCACTACAGTGACACTGGCAAGGTGGTGACCAGCAGTACAACAGTCAGGGTGTGTTGTACCATCAATGCTTAGTGACTCAATTTTGTTAATGTTAGAAGACCATAGTAGATTACACTTAGCCTAGTTACAGCCTAGTCAATATTAGTTCACTAATAAAGATCTGTTATTAATGTAGTAGTAACTAATGCCAAGCAGGTTTGCATAGTAGCTGTTATTGTTATAGCAATTTGTCATAAACAGACTTACATAATAATGTTACTTTTAAGGCAAATTATCATAAACATTTAACATTTATGGTTGCATACTGTATATAATCATATTTTTTATGATGAAGTTTTCACAACCACAGCTGCCAGTATATTACCATTATATTACCAAACTACACAGATTTTTACAATGTAGTGTTGTGCCTTTTTCTTGGTGCAATAATTCATTTTTTAATTCACAAATGTGATTTTAAACGCTAAGGAATGCAAAGTACAAACAACTGCTGCAGCATTTAACTACGCCTATTTATAGGAGGCTGAAAACTTGCAACCCTATATCCCCACTTTGTTAAATGATGTAATCAACTCTGTAATGCTACTATTTAAAGACAATGTGACTGTGAGAAAAGTCTGTTGTTGGAATATTAGAATATATTTGTGTAAATTCAGTCATGCCACCTTATAGATTGTGGTTGGAGAAAGACCTTCTATGGCTGCGTTCAAAATATCGATGCAGCAATATATTGTGAATAATCTTGTGGCGATACATACAGTCTTGGCTGTATCATTATTATGAATTTACTTTACCACAGAACATATACACATAAAAGAAACAATTATTGCATTCAAGTTTGAAAGTGAGACCGCATGGAGTATGTCGTAAAATATGTGCTCTAATAATTATTGTTTACTTTTTGCATAAAAACTGCACTGGAAAAATCTCTGGTCCAGTCCACTTTGGTTTCACTTTTTTCACTTCTGCATGTTTAGCATTAAGGAGCAACAGAGCACAGAGCACATCTTAACTGTCGTTAAGGCACATACTAGTGTTTTCCTCTTTTTGAATACTGTCAAATAGTCTTTGACTAGAACATGTTTGATTCTGGCTACCTGAAGCACTGACATAAGTTTAGATAAAATTCAACATGTTTTGTGGAATTTGGACCTGTAGCCTAACAGGCTACCTTAAGATACTGATTAAGCAGTGCCATCCAACAGAGTACCGGGTCGATTCCAAATAATGGCGCTCCATTGACACAAATTTAGATTATAAAAATTACTGAGACAGCAAACGTAGTGACAAAAAGTATTTAGAATAGTTTTGTTTATTTTTTACCAATTGTGCATTGATCATATTAGCATATCAGTGCTACTCTTTAATCTCACTCTTGTAGGTTCCAGATGTATGTTTTGTTATTAGTTATAAAGTCCATTACATGGAAATGCTTTTAATTAACTTTCTGCATCATTTCATGGGGGACCATGTTTGTTTTTTCATAATGCGGAAAAAGTTTGTTTAGAATCAGTATCAAGCTATATCAGCATCAGGATCAGGTCTCTACAGTGCTAAATTCTGATCTGTTTACACTTTACCACGTCATATAACCATTTACAACACAAAAATGTAGATGAGAAATGTAAATAAAAACAGAATGCAATGATATACCCATATTTTATTTACAACAGAACACAGAACACATACCAGATGTGGAAAGTGAGACATTTTAACATTTCATGAAATGTATTAACTCATTTAGAACCTCATGGCAGTAACGCATCTCAAAAAAGGTGGGACTTTTCTATCAATGTGTAGCATCTTCTCCTCTTTTAACAACTGTCTGGAAAGAGAGGAAACCAATTGCTGTAGTTTTAAAAGAGGAATGCATTTCCATTCTTGTCTGATGTACGATTCCAGCTGCTTAACTGTCCTGGGTCTTTTTTCCAGATTGTTCATTTCATGATGTACCAACTGGTAAAAGGTCTAAAATGCAGGCAGGCCAATTCAGCAACCAAATTATTCTTCAGTGTGGATGTAGTATGTGGATTAGCATTGTCTTGCTGAAATATGCAAGGTCTTCCCTGAAAAAAAAAAAACATTGACAGTGCCTTTCCAGATGTGTAAGCTGCCACGCCACAGGCACTGATGCAACCCCATACCATTACAGGCTTTTGAACTGTGGTTAATAACAATTTGGTTCTCTTGCTCTTGGTTCTTGCATGAAACTGCGTCTTTGGTTTCCAAAAAAAAAAAAAAAAAAAATTTGATTCATTTGAACCCAGGGCAGTTTTGCATTTCCTCTCAGCTCATTTTAAATGAGCTTTGGTCCAGATAAGACGGTGGCATTTCGAGATTGTGATGACATATGGCGTCTTCTTTACATGATACAGCTCAACTGTACATTAACATTTGTGAACTGCACACCAAACTGTTTACGGACAATGATTTCTGGAAGCGTTCCTACAGAACCATGCCTGTTTTTAATGCAGTGCTGTCTGGGGCTCAAAAATCAGAAGCATCCAATACTACCTGTTACCTATTAGCTTAGCATTGCGCACATAGGGATTTCTCTTGATTCTCTACAGCTTTTGATGCTCTTTTTATACCCAGTAATGGGACTTAGTTGCAAATTGGTCCTTCAGCTGTACCACTTACTTTTCATGCCTGTTGCTGCCCATGTCCAAATGTTTTTGAGACGCACTGCTGTGCATTGCTGCCATCAAGTTCAAAATGAGTTAATATTGTTCATGAAATTAAAATGCCTTACTTTCAAGATCTAATATGTGTTCTATGTTCTACTGTGTATCAAATATGGGTCTATAAGACTTGCAAATTATTGCCTTCTATTTTCATTTATATTTGTTTACATTTTACAAAGCTTCCCAGCTTTTTGAAATGTGGGTTGTAAATGTGTGACTCTCACAACCAATGCAAGGCTGTTTAGAAGATACTACACTCGTCTAGAGGATAGTTGAGTGACTGGTGTTGATGAGGTTGAAGTTAGCTACTTATTTGCCATTCATTATTGGCTCATTATTCGCATTTTCTGAGTTTTTTTCTGGTTGTGATTTCCCCCCTTTTTCTGTTAGCACCACCTATCAGTGAGCTCACACAGCACCAATCAGTGAACACTCTGGAATATAAAAGGGTAAAATATGTTATCTATTCAGAAGGGGAAACAAATCCACAGATCCAGTGGTTCATGGACACATAGGCTTATGAGATGCTGGTGCTGTTGACCCACCATTTCTTGCAATCACACAGGTTTGTTGACCGTGAAGTTTGAAGATCCCAGTGTATCAGGGTGCGCTCATATCTATGTTATAGAAAGATCTGCCAGAGTCACCAGCCACACTCTGAAAATGTTTTGTGTTCTTTCATATTCTCGACAGCCATTCTCCTGAGCAGAACACATATTCTCTCTTTACTCTTCCTGAGATAATGACTGTCCTCCTGTCCTGCTATATGTTGTCAGAAGACTGACCATCAAGGCCTCCTCCCCCCCTATCACCAACCAACTCTCCTGTTTATTTGTGCCATCTGCAACATCCTCAATCACATCACTGTGCCATCCAAACGTACCAGCATTGAGATAGGATGGGGCTGTTTCAGTTCACTCCGGCTTTTCATACTCAGTCAGACGGCCTCTACCAACGCAGTTTCTAAAGCTTCACTTAAACAGAGATTCTCTCAGCTATTACATTGTAAACACTGTTTGACCAGAGGAGGATGGGTCTTCCCTTGTGAGTCATGGTTCCTCCCAAGGTTTTTTCCTCCAGTCGGAGGACATTTTTCTTTGCCATCACTGTCTCTGGCTTGCTCACTGGGGGATATATGTTGTAACTGTATGTTTTCAAACTTCTGTAACGCTGCTTTGTGATAACATCATTATAAAAGCGGTATACAAATAAACTTGAAATGAATCAAATTAAACAGACAATAATACTAATCCATAGCACATATTTTTGATCAATGATTCTCATGTTAAAAAATTGCATTTACCAAAAATGGCATATATCTGGTCTGTTTAATTATTGTATCATATCACTTGTGTCATAATGTGTACTGTATCCCAAAGCCATTCTATAAATCCAGAGAGAATGATGGATAACTCAGATGGCTGTGAAACGTGAGAAGTTGAAGCATTTTATGAAAAACTCACTTTTTCTGTTCTTGTGCGCATACATTTGGGGATCTAGACTGCTAACCAAACCACAAACTATGAAGTAAGACAACTCAGTCAGTTTCTTGCAGGCTGCCTAGATTTGGCTGGATGAGGTACATTTTTGCAACAATGGGCAAAAACTGGAAAGAGTGAGCTAACCCTTTTGTGTTGGACATGAAGTCAGTTTCTTATTTTAATTTTCTTGCTTCATCTTAAATAATGTCGCAGTTATGCTGGTACCTACTTGTTTAGTTTTGTATTAAAATTTTCCTGCTCCACCTAAAATGGTACAGCAGCTATGATGGCAGCTCAGGGTACCTGTTGAGTCTCTTGTTGAATTTTTCCCCATTTGACCTTACATGGTACAATACTTTTTCAGCCCGTTCAGTGTAATAGTAATAGACAATGAAAAAATAAGTAAGTTATTTTAAACAATGCTGTGTTTCATGGCTGTTTACCTCTAGCTAACGCTAAAAGCCAAGGCAATGGAAATGTATTGTTCTAAAAAGTCTGTTGTGTTACTTGCTGAAGGATCCACAACAATGCTATTAGTGTGTTATGTAAAAGGGCCAATCGTGGAAGAGTGGGGCAGATTAAGCAGTGGATCATCATTTAAAGGAACAGATTAACCTTAATATGAACATTAGATAATTAAATGTTGTTTTTTCTTAAAAGTAAATAAAGCATCAACAAAAAACATTTTGTGTTATTATCTATGCCAACTAATCAATGCAGCCCTTAGTTGAGCCTGGTATTTGCTAACTGCTTCCATTATCTGTCTCACCCTGTCCTGTGCATCACCATTTCTCAGCAACCTAAACACTCAAGGTCATAATACAATGAATAGGCTATAAGATACTATTTCTGAATAATCAGTACTGGTCAAATGCATTCAAAATTCATATTCAATCAAACTAACAAAATGTAGAATTAGGGCATAAAATCATATGAAGATGTAGGCATGTTTTAGCATGACAGACAGATTTGCACAGATTGTACAATTGAAATCTGATGATGTGCTACTGAAGGACAAAAAAACATGCAGCAGAGTTAATGAATGTGTTGATTCAAGTAATCTTCCTCCATTTTCCTCCCATCAAGCAGCAGCCACTTCCTGTGAGGCTGCTTGAGATAAAGACAGCGTATCATTCAGTCAGGGAGCAATCTTCTCAAATTACAGGACGCCACCAAATTGACAGTCACACGTGAAACTGCATACTAAATAGACTGAACACCCTGCATAGGGCACACACAAGCACAAAGGTTGCCAAATATTTTATTAGCAGAACTAGGTGAAATCAGGAAGAATTAAAAAAACAGAAAAAAGACAGAACACACAAAAGATGCGAGCCCTGTAATTATATTTTTTTTGTTGACATGTGCTTTTGACCAATCACTGTTTGAAATGATTTCTAGGGCTAATCTGATAAACCAAGGTTTTCATGCATATCCTAGACTGCCATCTTTCATCTTTGCAATATTGCAAGATCACGCCCAACCCTCTCTCAGCACAGCACAGAAACCGGTATTAAAGCTTTGGTAACATTCCTGATTGATTAATGTAATGCTATTCATGCTACCCTGCCTGGTGTCCCATTCTTTACAGGCTCCCAATTCATCAAAAAACAAAACGATTGTTTATATTGCCAGTATAAAAGTCAAGTTTGGGTTCCTGTACAATACCTGATTCATTTTAAAACTGTGTTGCTTACATTTAAAGCTCCTTAAACATGTCACACTGATTTACCAACGCAGTGAATTATATCACAAAGTGCAATACAATCTGGAGTGGAGGCCGGTGGCTCTGTGGATGCAGTGTGTGGTGTAAAAGTGACAGAGGAGAGAGAGACTTCAATAAGCCTTTCAACTGTCCATACTATCCACTGTAGGGTTTTCCCTGGCGGTACAGTTCCCACACCAGGCATTATACAGCTGCTCATGATGCTTTCTTTTGTCCACATGTAAGTAAGGGTGAAAGTGGGGGACGTGTACCTTCTTAGCCTCTAGAGGAAGCAGAGATGCTGCTGTGCTTTCTTGGTAAATAGCTGGTGTTAAGGGACCGATGTACACATCAAGGAATTCTTTGTTTGATATGCTAATATTTGTTAGGAGGACATTTTTTCTTTGAATACTTTTCTACTACAAGCTAAAATAGCCATGTACCTGAGATTGTGTTACAGTACAAAGAATAAGAAAATCCTCATTATTTTGAATTATGCATTTAATTTTTGGCAGAAAATATCTCCAACGCTATGACCTGTTACTTTGGAAGAAAAAAATAAATACATACCCCTATCTCCCAGAGACAAGCATACAAAGTCAAAGAATAGAGCAACCCAAGGACCAGAAGACAGACAAAATAAAATAAAATAAAATAAAATAAAATAAAATAAAATAAAATAAAATAAAATAAAATAAAATAAAATAAAAATAAAATAAAAACAAAAAAACAACCCTGCACCATTCATCACCGCAATAAATATAAAAGATTCCATCATAACCCATATTTTCAACATTGGTAAAGGACTGCACAAATATTAAAAATACACACGTCAAAGCAAAGGCAAGTAGAACACAGCAAAATTAATATTTGGTCAGCCTATTTATGTACTGGTTATTTACTAGCGTAAAGTGAGGGTACAAGCAAATTCAGTATTGATATCCTCCATCTGGTAAAAAGGACACAAGACACTGAACAAAAAAAAACAGAGAAACAAGAAAAATAAATCAGAAATGAGATTGCTCATCAGCAAGCCATACTGGCCCAGGCTTCTTCCTAAAGCCCTCCACTACTCCACTCATCTTCCCGCCAAAGTTGATAAGTAAAAGCCTTTCATTTCATATCAAATGAAATGTGCTCTGTCCCTGATAGACAATTAAAAAGAGAAGCGGATGGAGGGGGAAAAAAGAATCACTGTCTGCATTCCATTAGCAAGCGTAATTTATACAGTTTCTATTTTGGGGTTTGGCAAGGGGGCCATTTCTTGGCTGGTAACAGGGCTCTGTGATAGCTGATGCTATCATGACTCTATCATGAGAGGGAGCAGCCTGACACTAGCTCAAATGGGAGCTTTTTCCCCCACCATCAATGTCCATCAATAGGGTAATTGAGCGCATTTCTCTAGAGAGCACTGACAATGAGTCTCTAGAGAGACCATCAGCACACCACCTATAAACTCCATTAATATTTTCCCTGCCTTACAGATGAACTATGGATTTACAGGGCCACCAGAGCTCATACAGCAATGATAGCTTTTGGTAATCATATGCAATTGAAGACCAATCCACAACCACCCCCCCCCCACCCCCCACCCCCCCACTTCTAGCACACCTTGCACACTGTCCTTTCAGAAACTAGTATTGATAGCAAAATATAGCCAATGAAGCAATACTAATGAACAAGTATGTAATGTCATGGAAATAGTAAGCTGCAGATATCTTTACAAATTTACACTTTAGTATGTATCGAAAATGACCAGAAATTGTGTGTGACATATTAATTAAACATAAAATAATGTTATGTTTTATAAATAATTAACTGCTTTATGGAGGCTTGTCTGCATAATGGCCCCACACATTCACACATGTTCTGAACACACTCAAAGAACTACAGATCATGGTTTCTGCATTCAAACAGAGAAACCTCACTTTAACCAAACGTTTTGGAGAGGGCTTAAGCAAGTGAAAATATATGACCAAGTGCATTGTGCTTTTTGGCAACTGTTAACACATTTTTATGTTTTTTTCACTTTGAAAGTAAAGCAGACACTTCATTCTCTCACGCATTTTTTACAAAAAAAGAGGCATGTTTAACTGGATTTACTTATCACTGGGCAGGAAAGAGAGACAGAGTGCCGAAGAAAGTTTTGTTGAATTTTTTGGCACATCATGAAATAAAAAATTCGACAAAGATCACCCAGGACTGTTGAGCAGCTAGAATCCTAAATCTGACATTTATCTCCAAATACCCCAGCAATTGGTCTTCTCACTTCCCAGACATTTACAGGCTGCTGTTTAAAGTAGAGGGGATGCTAAACAATGGTAGATGTTGTCCTGTCCCAACTTTTTTGAGATGCGTTGCTGCCATTAAGTTCTAATTAAATCATTTTCATGAAATGCTCAATTGCCTTATTTTTAACATCTGATATGTGTTCTATGTTATACTGTGAATAACATACGCGTCTATGGGATCAGTAAATCATTGCTTATTTACATTGCACACAGCATCCCAACTTCCTTGAAATTGGGGTTGTAGTATAATGTTACACTGGACATACCAAAATGTTAAATAATGTGGCAAAGAAGTAAAAAAAAAAGTGACACATGCCAAAAATACATTACCTGAGATTAAATAGGGTAGTTGTACATGTCAGGACATGGCACCTCCTAACGAATGTTAGTGGGTTAGGTGGTTAAGCAGCCAAATATGATTTGTTTATGAGTTGCAATTAGTTATACACATGTAACTGTATTTAACAAATACAGACAGTTAGTTTGCTTGACTATGGCTTGGCTCTGGCTAGTGCCAGTTAAAGTTAGCTAGTCCTTCGCTAGTCGTGTCTTGGAACAGTATAGAATCCTGTTTAGGCTAATAGTTGATCATTTAATGGTGACAGAGCATGTGAGCAACATGTGACCAACGGGAAATACCCCAGTACACCAAAGATACCTGGGAACGTACTGCTGTGGCAAAACACTGCCAGAGCTATCTCTGCAATAAACCGCTTCCTAAAATACAACACTTCCAGGACATAATTGCCTGGATATTTTTAAAAAAGCCCTGGATTCAGACTTTCTACAAATTAAATAGAGCAAAACGAAAGAAGTTTGACCAAATGCGTCTGACTAAGTGCAACACTGAAGCCAAATGAGTTGTTTTATTTGATCTTGAGGTGGATGTGCTTGTATTCATTGTTTAAGTTGCTGTATTACATGAATAAAACAGTAACTCAGTTGAGCAACCCCCATCGGCTACACAGGCCTCCGTGTGATATGAAAGTGTTTATTATTTAACTAGCTCACATTACTCAAACTTAAAAGCATAGATATTTTAGTTTTTTTGTGACATCAAAGATTTGCAGAAAACAATGTCTTCCTCTATGTCATTGTATAGGGTGCATTTCAAAGGGGTCATACAATGAATGTTTTCAGTATTTTGAATTGTTCTCTGATGTCTACATAAAAGATATGTGACTTTTGTTGGGTGCCCAGATGTGGGTTTATGCATCCACTTCCATTATATTAGAAAACAAGCCTCCATTTTATCCTAGTTCCCTGATTTTAAAATTAATTTTAAAATAGATTCAGTATGGGAAAAAAGAATAAACTAGGTCATCAGACTATTTTGCTATCTATACTAGCTGCTCGAACTTGCTAGAACATATACTTATAACATGCTACTTAAGAGGTTATGGTTGAGACATTAGCAGTCTGATCTTCTCATACCAGTACAACAAAGATGAACAAACCTCCTGTGTCACTGCAGTGCTGATGGTGGAAAAACATAACTACAGGATGAATCCAAGGTCATCACAAAGCAGGCCTGAGTGATACATCTTTCTGTGCAATTTAACAGCATTTTTTTCTTCCCTGCAGGCAGACTGCAATCCATTTCCAGTACAAAAAGCTGTAAATGCAGATCCGCTCATTTCCCAGTCACACAGAAAGGAAATGTTCATGTGATAAGATTAGCCTGACATGCTCATGGCTAACAGCACAAGCAAATCTCTAACAATGACAATGTCAGAACACTTCTGAGCGTTACTCTGACCTTAAGTCCACCTATACAGGACAAGGCCTAATCTATTAATAACCTGAGAGCTTTTAAAAAGCCTAACCAATTACATTAGACTTAATAAACAATCATTTTACATTATGCAGTGGCTTTTAAACATTTTGAAATACTAGGTAAAACAGTAAATTCTTATAGTGATAAAAAGCCAAACCCTGCACAAAAAAGAGATAAAATGTTACTTTCATCTAGGACAGGAATGACATTGTATTTTAATGTGGTGCATTTTTCATCTCTGCTATATCTGACATCCATAACACCAATATACAACCAATCCATACAGCCCTCAATCCATAACACCAATATATAACTAGCTGAAGAAGGAATCAAACTAAGAGTACTAATCACTGTGGGCATACAGAGAAAGCTGCATGTGTAAAAGTATGAATACAAATGGTGACATAACTTTAAATACCCACCTTGTGGACATGGTAAACCTTGGTTCTTATCATCACCCCTGGAAATCTGGGTTTCTGTATAATGAACCATTTCACAACAATGTGAATCACTTTTTGTGAATTAATGTATGGCTGTATGTATATATGTAGACAGATAGCTTGTGTATGTCAATATGCCTTCTTTAGAGTTAATAGTCATGCAACACGCTACCAGACTATAGAAGATATTTTAGCTTGCTGTTTCCTGCTCAGCTTCATTTCACACCATCAGCAATTATGTTGATGGCAAAGTTTTTCATCATTATTTTCCTTGAGATAATTTAGACGGTACAGAATGCTTTCAAGGTTGAAGAGAGGACGTTGAGTTGCAAGGAATTAAGTATGGCTCTTCTACTGATATGGAAGCAAACATACATAAATAAGCTCTAACATGCATATCTAATTTAATCAAGTAGGAACCTAATTATAATTTAGATTACACTTCCATTAGACATTGGCAGAGCCCTGCTTGCAAAGTGTTAATAACCTTTTGTGTTTTGATGTGGACTTCAATTGATATGTCTCTATGTTTATGCTTTTCTGATAGCTATGGACAGAATACGCTGTCTTGCGTGAGTGGATCAAATATACATAACTTTACTAGTTCCAGAATTATTAAAACAGGAATATCTAAAAATAACAGTCCTGTATAAATGCTTGGGGTCTACTAAGGTACAGATCCATTCTTTACCTCAGTAAGGAGCACCCAGCTGGTGCACATTTGGCTAAACTTATGCAGCATGCTGAATACATGAACACAAACAAAAATGCCAAATAATTTAAATTGTTATTCACTTAAAAAGAAAAGAAGAAATTCGAACTATGCTGGACGGTCAGCAACCCCAAAACACACACGAAAGAACTATGCATGTGGCATACATTATATAATATACCTATGACATACAACAACGAATAGTATAGCATTTTGGAAAATACTGGCAACATATATTTTCATCGGGGAAAGAATTATGTCAATAACATTTGTACAATTCTCAATTTCAACAAAATAATTAACATTAAAAACATATAGTTTGCCCCCCAAAACTGTTTAAAAACAGTTTTAAAAACAGTTTTACAGTTGATGTTTAAAGGTTAAAAGATTAAAGATTTATACTGTGTGGAAAATGGCAGCCAGTGCTGACTCAAGATAAATTTAGATGCATGGATATATGGAATCAAATATAGTTATGTTTAGTTATGCATTTTTGAAGAGAAATCTTCTTTAATCTGCGTTTTTACAATCGTACCAAATATTGGAGCAAAGCAAAGTAGACAAGTAAGACATTAAATTAAAAACAATGGTTCCTGTCACTATGCAATACAATGGATATAAACAGTCTACACACCTTCACTATAATAAAAGGTTTTTGTGAATTTAAGGCAGAATTTAAGATCAATCGTATTGCACCATCTATTTCCAACCTTTATACCTCTAGCTGTGCTCAGTAAGCAATTAATTAGACCACTGTTAATTAACCCCAAATAAAAATCTGCCGTCCATGTACCCATCCCTGACATCTAGCTTCCATGTTCGCTTCTTTCTTGGACAGTGATGGTCCAAAAGGACTTGATAAGACATCTATTAATTTTGCAGTAAATGGTACGGATCAGGCAGGCTACCACTACATTTTTCTGGAATAGCAGCTTTTTTTTGAAGATAAGAATGTGGTAAGTAATTGTCCTGAGTAATTTCACCTGTACAATGTCATGTATAAAATCAAATTATTAACTGTAGCTTAACTGTATTAATATACCCATCATGTAAATATCATGAATAGCATATCCACAACAAACCAGGGTTGCGGAAACAAAGTCACATGTCCATGTCTCAATGTGGAAAGATGCGTGACAATTGCTATTTGTTCCATGACCTCCATGCCTTTATGTTATACTCCATATCCACTCCAATTTTATTATCAGTGCTGACAACCGAATGGTTTATTAACATATAATGGCTAAACAATAAGACAAAAACAGATCAGGCACTAAAAGAAATAAACTTCAAGAAATTACTTGACAATACAACTTTCTGTGTTTTCTTGGTGTAAAAAAGTATGCACTGATGACACTTAGATTCTAATTTATTATTATGCCTGATTTTTAAAAGTTGCACTTCCTGGACATTCTAAACAACATCATCCAAAACCCTGAAGATGCATCTGCTTCCTCATAAGCCTACGCCACTTTTCTAGACTGCTGCTGTTCCCTGCAGTGTATACAAACACTTACATTTTAATGGGATTTTTAGATGAAAATCCAATACTGAAATTCATAATTTGATATATTCACCCATGTCATGTTTACTCCGCCTAGCCTACAGAAGACAGAAGCCAGGGTTAACTTGCTAGTTTTTTAACAGTGGAAAGGATGGTGACGTTAGGCAGCAAGCAGGTTTTAATTTTTTATTCCAAGTGGCTAAAAGAAACTAACCTAATGTTTCTTTTCTAACTTGATAGCATGATATCTACAACATACAACACATATTTCAGGGAATAAAGGGAAGTCATAAAAGAATAAACTTCTGACCATGCTTGAGGTGTGGACTCTTACTCCCTCTGTGTCTGGCCGTAAGTACAATATTTGCACATTGTGATGCAAGTCTTTAGAGGTGGCCTCTTTCATGTCCCTACCTCCACGTGCAAACCTATGCCCATGCATATCACAATTATCTAATGTCTCAAACATATTGTACATTGTCAAACATACTGGATCATATTGTATATTCTTTAGAACAAAACAAAGCAAAGAAGCAAACTTCAGACGCACATCTTTGCTGAGTATATCCAACCTAAGGAAGAGTTAAGAATGCCACACTTGCTAGGGACCTCGGCAGTCCTGCTACTGTTAAAACTAGTTGTCTGATTCATGACGATAATGACCATGCACATGTCCTCAACCCCATTAGCATGGAAAGCATAAGATGATTAAGAGTGCCACCAGGACACTCTAAATATACACTGTAGTCATTGTGAAAAACTGTCAAAATATGTTTTTTGAGTATATGTTGTTTATCTATTACACATGTCTACACTGACCAACTAAATTTGTCATAAGATTCTGTAAAGAGTGTTAAACACAACAAACATAACCGCATAATATTGAATAGCTGACTGGATGTCCATGCATTAGGCCATCTAGTTAATGTGGCCCAAATGTTTGTTTTTTCATACCTATCCTTATTAAATTGATTATTTTGCAAACAATACATTAAATAAAAGTATCAAATTACATTTTTTTTCAGTTTATTTCTGTAGAAATTTCTAACACACCTCAGAATGAAATGCATGACACATCATACATATACTATATATATATAAATATCATAAAACGATTGTTATACTTTTACTGTATTGACTGCTCTTTTCATTAAATCACTTTCTTTATTCATCTGGATTTAAAATCTCTAATTCAACAACACCCAATCAGTAAGGCGCTAAATCAGTGGTTATGCTGATAATTCAGCAAATATGGAAACAATGTACCCTAGGCACTAAATTACAAAAACATAATTCCTCTTACACTCTTGCCGCTGCTTGCTCGCTCACTCACTCTCTCATTAATTAATTTTCTCTCTTTTTCACTCCCTTATTTAAGTGCTAGAGCAGAGCTTGAATCACAAACCTGCTGTTGTGACTGATGTCAGGTGAGTGAAGGCCCTGAGTCATACGTCATGAAAGACTGGAGCATACTGCATAGCTGCTGGGCAACACCTGTGGAGGTGTTGAAAGATTGACAGAGGAGGAGATGAAAAATATCTGCGGGAACCGGGCAGACAAGGTGCTTCTCCAGGTGCTCCCCTCAGATCAGCCTGACTGATCAGTACAAACTGGCAAACATCAAACTTTGAGTGGGGTGGGGGGTTGTCAGGTTCACTGTTTAACCTTTAGGTGATAATTAAAATGTTCATTAACACTGTTCATTAACAGGTGATGGTAAAACAGTCCCCCGGACAGCAGGCCACCTGGCTCACTCACCTTCTCTCCAACACACACACACACACACACATTCTGTTAAATAAAGAGCAGCCTCCCTCATGCCTGCCAGGGGTCCGTATTAGTCAAAGTAAACACAGGAACAACGTCTATGACACACACACACACACACAGCTGCTTGCGCTTTTCCACTAGCCTACTCTCAGGCTGCTAAAAAGAACGACAGAACAACTTGGCTGTCCTTAGAAGGCTGACAATCTGGCGAAAAGACAAGTTAAACATCAGCTATATCACATATTGAAAGTGAGACATTTTGACATTGCATGAAAATTCTCATTTAGAACTTGTTGGCAGCAACGCTTTTCAAAAAGGTCAGGGCCATGTCTACCACTGTGTATCAATCCCTCTTCTGCTAAAAACAGTCTGTAAACATCTAGGAAGTGAGGAGACCAATTGCTGGAGTTCTGAGAGAGGAATTTTGTCCCATTCTTGTCTCATGCAGGATGCTAGCTGCTCAACAGTCCTGGGTCTTCTTTGCCTAAGTTTTTGTTTCAGGATGTGCCAAATGTCTATCGATGAAATGTATGGACTGCAGGCAGGCTAGTTCAGCAGTCCATATCGTAGCCAATCTCCGGTCTTATCGATCACGTTGGCTGACTTGTGACAATAGCTGGTTGAAGAATGGGATGCCATCCCACAGAGGTGCCAGGCTGTTGTGGCTGTGTATGGTTCTTCCACATACCGCTGAGGCTCCTGTTTGTTAAATTAAGAAATTGCTGAATTGCCAATATGTCTTGTTTCTTCAAACTTCAATCATCCAGTCCACCAAACAGCGAATGGTAGAATAAGCTGTTTGGCATTGGCAGAGAGCCTTTGTTAAATTTTTCATGGGCACAATCCACATACTCTCGCTCTACTGCTCATTCCACAAATGCATGTTCCTTACAAATGTAAGCATTAAAGCATTAAAACCATCTCCTTATATCTACACACATTGTCCATTGTATTAGCTCCATTTACAATACAGGAGCACTTTGCAGTTTTACAATTATAGACTGTAGTCTATCTGTTTCTCTGTATGCTTTGACAGTCCCATTTCACCTTGTCCTTTAATGATCTGGATCCCCAAAGGACCACCAGATATTATTTGGGTGGTGGGTCATTCTCAGCAATGCAGTGGCACTGACGTGGTTGTGTGTTAGTGTGTGTTGTGCTGGTATAAGTGGATCAGACACTGCAGGGGTGCTGGAGTTTTTAAACACTGTGTCCCCTCACTGTCCACTCTATTAGACAATCCTACCTATGTGGGTGCAAAGTCAGAGATGATAGCTCATCTGTTGCTGCACAGTTTGTGTTGAACATGCTTCATTAGTGGTCACAGGATGCTGTCCACAGGAGACAGCTGGTTGTTGCTGGTTGGTGGACAATTCTCAGTCCAGCAGTGACACTGAGGTGTTTAAAAGCTCCACCAGCCTGTTGTGCCTGCTGTGTCTGTTGTGCCTGTGTCTGTGTCTTATTCATTAACTACCTTCAGTCAACTTAACTGACGGCTAATTCTAAAAGATTAAAAACTCAAATTGTTTTAACAAAAGAGAGGAAACGGCAACTACAAATAGCTACAAATCATCAATACGTATATTGGCCAAAAATATTCAAATGAAAAAAATATATATGCCAAAGTTAATGAAAGCTATGGTATGATACACAGCTTTTTAGATATCTCACTACATGCACCTAAAATAAGTGTTCTCAATAGATACTCAGCCCTTTCCTGACAGTTAATGGTGTCTTTGCAACATGGTAAAGTCCAGAAAAAGATCAAAGAAGTAAAGAGAGGAGGTAATTTCTCTTCATAAGCAATGATATGGATATCAAAAAGATAGCAAAGACATTAAACTTTTAAAGAGACACAATTGGAAGCATAATTCGCGAGATTAAAGCAAAAGGCACAGTGGAAACGCTACCTGGGCATGGCAGAAAGAAGATGCTGTTGGTGACTTCTGTCCAGTACCTGAAACGAAAGCTGGAAAAAATTCCCGGCTGACAGCTGAGGAACTGCGACAGGGCTAATCAGAGGGAGATATTCAGTTTTCAGCCCAGGTAATAAGGTACCCACTGCGAGATGAAGGCCAGAACTCCGTGCCAGAACTCCCAGGCGCAACCCGCTGCTGACTCCAAAGCACAAGAAGAGTCAACTCCAGTATGCCAAAAACCTTATGGACAAACCACAAAGGTTTTGGGATACTGTTCTCTGGAGTGACGAGTCAAAATTGGAACACTTTGGGCCTATGGCTTAACGATATATCTATACAGAAAAGAGCACCTTGCCTACTGTGAAGTATGACTGTGGGTCAGTCATGCTCTGGGGCTGTTTCGCAGGTACAGGGAATCTCCACTATGTGAAAGGTACCATGAATTCAGTTAACTACCAGGAGATCTTGGGTGGAAATGTCATGCTGTCAGTGACAAAGCTGAAGCTTGGAAGCGTTGGACCTTGCAAAAGCACGATCCCAAGCATGCCTTTAATTCTACAATGGCCTGGAAGATTCTGGAGTGGCCATCGCAATTGCCCGACTTAAATCTCATAGGAAATCATAGGACGTTGTTACTGCCAAAGGAAATTTGAAAATATTGTTGTAATTTAAGTTGCATTTGTCTATTATACAAGTCCTTATTTGATCTGAAGAGGAGCAAGAAAAAAAAACTGTCTAACTTGCTTAAAACTTAACTGCAGTGGGGGTTGAATAATTTTGAACACAAAGCTGCTGCAGGTTCTGGAAGAGACAGTCCGAGAACGGTTCCTGGTTGTAGCCATTCCAGCCATTTCATGTTTGGTTGAAGCACACAGCACAGAGTGTAGGCGTAGCGGCAGCTTAACCCACGCGCTAGTAATAAGTTACTGCAGGCGTCACAGTTGAGCAGAGAGAATAAAATAAGAGAAAATAACGACAGAAAACATTAACTTCTACTGAAAAAAACGTGTAACATGTGTCAATAATTTTTAAATAATCTGCTACGATGGGAACAACAAGTAAACAGGTGCTGTCTTGCTGCTGTGTTGACAAAGCGCTACGGGATGTTTGAGCTTTGAGTGTTGGGGTCAGTTCTACTGTTGTGATCATCTGTGCAAAGCCCCCACAACTTGCACTCAAGCAATTGTTTGTAGCTGCAGCCTGCGCTCCGGAAAACCCATGCTTTCAGTGAGCAGGCCACCTTAGCGACGCATCGACGCATGTTATGCTAATCAACATAATTTTGTAATCAATACAGATAAATATGTATGTTGTAGTGAGAAACGTGTAGAGTTTGAGTGAGAACGCTGAGGCAAAGTTGACTTTATGACTAAAAATCCTGAGGAGAAAAACTTTATTTTCTACTGAAAACAGAATATATATATATATATATATATATATATATATATATATATATATATATATGGGTTTTTTTGGGGTTTTTTTTTGATATATTCATTTTGATATATTAATTTCTCACTTAAAGTAAAAAAGGCAATAGTGATTTGATTTATATTGTGATATATATCGATATCAACTGATATGAAAAAAATTATCGTGATAAGATTTTTTCCCATATTGCCCAGCCCTACCTGTGGGTATACTAACATTGAGCAGAAACGAAAATACCATAAAATCTCTCTTTCATTCTCTGTCCCAGTGCCCATTTCTCTCTCTCTCTCTCTCTCGTTTTCTTTTTCATAAAGAGGAAACTCAAATGAATCTCTCTCTCCTTCTCTTTCTTATAAAAAAATAAAATGAAACCCTATCTCTTCTCTCTCTTCCTAAATTAATCTCTATCTTCCTTCATAGAAACGAAATGAAATGCAGCTCACTCTCTCACTCTATGATCAAAGAACCTTTACTCACTCCCTTCACCTCCTTCCACACAGACACACCTTCTAGAAAATATTACTTACATTTTCAATGCTCAAGATTAATTAAACGCTTGTACGTCTTACTATTGCCTTATGTGCCCCAAATTGAGCACTACTCTCTACTAATCTTGAACCTCTTCAACTCTCTTTACTCTTATGCCATATTTATTATTTTTTGTATTTGTTTTTCCTTTCTGCATTGTCAACTTTTATTGTATTACCATCAAATATCCCAAACCTAAGATGTATATGTCTATATATACAGCACTCTAGCCCATACACACCAGAAAAAAAATCTCTGTACTCATCACGCATCAGTAACACAATAAACACAGTAATTAAACTACTTTTTTTTATTAAACTAAAATCATAAGACGTTTAAAATCAGATGTTATCGCTTAAATGTATAACTTGGAACATTTACTGTATAAGAACATAGACTAAACCGGCCAGGATACTGCACCATTTACTTAATAAAGATCAATAATAAACCTATCAACCTATCAACAACAACCTCTTAACTACTGCAAATTTTTCAATTACAATTGGAGGTTACTTCAATATTGGTACTGACTCAAACTTAGATAGAACAACCAATGCACACAAGAAACATCAAACTAGAGATCGACCGATATATCTGTCGGCTAATATATTGGGCAGATATTTGCCTTTATATATATATATATATATATATATATATATCGGCAGTGGTCAATATCAGCGTTAGGAGCGACGATTTAAAGTCAGTTACGTCCGCGGGCAGCTCCGTGTTATTTGGTGCAGTGAAATGTGCTGCTGGCGCATGTGAACGACCCCAGGCCGAAACCTTTGGAACTGTTTGGCCAATAAGTGAAAATGAATAATTTATAGCGAACAATGATGTTTTTAATAAGGTGGTTACGTGTTTCTAGTTCCGGCCATAGACATGAACCAGAGCAGACGTTTTACTCCTTAGCTCCTGGGCTAAAGCTAACTGCTCTAGTGTAATACACACATAGGTTATTGTACGCATCACTCGTGCACTGTTTTTTCCTCTCTCCCCCTCCACCTCTCTCCTCTGTCTCGTTTCCGCTGTTTTTCCTCTCTCTCGTATCACGGGCGCTGTTTCTGTCTCTCTCACGACATGCGCTGTTTTCGTCTGTCGTTGGCGCCTCAAACATTTAAAGTCAGAAGAATTTTCTTATTATTCACCAGTTCACTGCTCATATTGGGACTACTTCCCAATTAGTAACTCTACTATATCTAATATTTCAGGCATACAATATCATGCTATAAAAATAGCCATCATGCTCTTATTTCACTAAAATGGAATTTAAATCAGCTAACCCAAAAGCTAAAACTAAAAATGAGCTAAGGAAATGCAACTTACAATACAATATACTCATAAATGAGAGAACTAAATTTTTAATACAACATCTGAGACACAAATATTTTGAACACAACAACAAATCTATACATTTTTTAGCACATCTAGTTAAATGTAAGAAAGTAAAATAACAATCCCAGCAATAAAATTTGTGGTGGGAAAAATTAGGCAAACACCAGATGAGTACTTAAGTATTCAAAACATTATACAGGCATCTTTACTCATTACAACATGATCCAGAACCACAAGATATTGACACTTTTCTTAGCAATGTCAACCTGCCAAGGACTGCAGCAAAAACACATATTGGAAAAACTAATATCACAAGAGGAACTCTATGAGGCACTTCGGCAGATATATAATATATAATATCAAGCATCTAGACCAGAAGCCTTTGCTGCACAGTTTTACTTTTGGTTAATATTTGCTCCACTATTTAACAGAACGATAAATTAAATAATGCACAATAAAAGATTAAATGAAACCTGTCTTAATTTCACTTCCCCTTAAACCTAAAAAAGATCCTACCCTACCTTCTAGTTACCATCCACGATTCCCCCAATTAAAAACTTATAAAATAAACACTAGCTAATAGATTGGAAACAGTTATCACATCACTCATCTACCCTGATCAAACCGGAGGCACTCAAAGGGAGGCACTCAACCACTAACATGCACAGACTATGCAACTTCATTACACTACATATCTAGAAACTGCAATAATTACATTAAATGCAGTGAAAGCCTTAAAAAAACTCAACAATTAATACTAATGGACTAATATCAGGAAATATCTGCTCCTATCTGGTGCTAGGCATGGGTGCCCCTTCTTTCCACTTCTGTTTCAATCTTTATGAAAACTCTAGCAGCAGCTATACAAAAAACCCAAATATCAAAGGTTTTCAAACTCAAATTCATAAAACACAAAATTTGTTTATATGCAGATGACAAAAACCCAATGTCAGTCCATAACTCACATATATAAATAAAGATCTTCCATGATGGATAAGCATTCTACCATCTCTGACCAAAAATCCACTATCAAAATGACAATACTACTCAATGTAAACTACTTCTTTTTCTTTGATTCCCATTCAACCTCCTCCTACCCGGCTTAAAAAAGTCTCTAAATACTGAAAAAACAAACCACCCATAATTAAATTAGCCACCTTACAAAAACATAAAAGCCAGGGTGTTCTGGAAGTTCCCAATTTCAACAATACCTTCTTGCAAATCAACTATAGTACATAATTAAATGAATAAAGCTGAACCACAAAGATCTACTATGGAGAAAAAACTTTAAGTAATAAAATACAGAACGCTGACTTGCCATTTATAATTACAAACGGCACCCCTGTTTTAAAAATCTATTGACAGCAGCAACCCTGACAGCCTGGACGAAATTGCACAAGATTACAAATGCTAAATCATCACCAAATATTCCTAATCTTCGCATAACCCTGACTTTCCTGCTACCAAAAAATACTAACTTTACACAAATGCAAAGAAAAAGGTATATCCATGACATTCTACAGAATAATAACTTTGTAGCCATCTAACTTAGACATATGCTATTGAGAGTTATTTAAATACTCTATACTCTACCGGACCTGCACGCAGCCAGAACCAGGAAGCGGGCAGAGAACATCATCCGTGATCCATCACACCCAGGACATCACCTGTTCCAGCATCTTCCCTCAGGTCAACGTTTCAGCCAGTTGAGAATCAAGACCTCCAGACTTCAGAAAAGCTTCTTCCCACACGCCATCACACTCATGAACAGCTGAACATTACAATACTACATTCTGAATACAGTGTACTACATACATACATCCATATCCAGATGTTCTCTCACTCTTCTTTCTCTGTACTGCACTTTTATTTATTTGATAGTGTCTCAGAACACTCTGTATCACCGTCACAACCAGTGACTCTACTGTTCTTCATATTTACATCTATTTAATTCAGTCTGCACTGTCCTTCACTGCTGCACTTAGCACTTTACTCTAAATATACAACTCTGCACATGTTAAGTTTACAGGTGTGTCTGTGCGTGTGTGTGTGTGTGTGTGTGTGTGTGTGTGTGTGTGTGTGTGTGTGTGTTATCGTGCACTGTGAGCTACTGTAACCAAAAACAAATTCCTTGTATGTGTGAGCATATTTGGCAAATAAATTGCTGGTGGTAAGATTTTAAATTGACTAAAAATATATTACATCCATCCTCTACTATGGTTGTCTTTGCTAGTGTAGATTGTGGCAGGTATAGTGATAATTCTCTCTCCACCACTAGTGATAATTATAGTGGCAAAAAAAAACTCTGGTGGAGAAGGTGAATCAGTTAGAGGCGCAGATCTGGGGTTTTATCAGTGATAGAGAGCAGAGCTCTGTGTTATCTACCCCGGGTGCCTTTAGGGAGAGTTAGTGCCCCACAGACTCCAGCATTAGAGCCCCAGGGCAGGGCGAATGGGAGACGTCTCAGCGGCATAGTAACAAAGCTAACGCTAAAGCTAGCCCACCTGAGCACCACACACCTATTCACATGTCAAACAGATATTCTCCACTCATTGAAACACCCACTTAGGAGCCTGTCAGAGGTGCTCTGGTTATAGGAAGCTCTATCGTGAGACATGTGAAACTAGCTACTCCTTTCAGGGGCACCAGTAGCTAGAGTTATCTGCTTACCAGGGGCCAGGGTGCCGGAAATTAGCAGCAACCTTAAGTTACTAGCAAAGAATAGATAATCGAGGATAGTGGTTCATGTAGGTGCCAATGATATTCAAATGTGGCAGTGTGAGGTCACTAAAAGTAATATTAAGGAGGTGGTCAAAATAGTCCATACTATGTCCGATGGCATAATATGCTCTGGCCCTATTCCAAGATGACAGGGTGCTGAAACTTACAGCAGGTATTGGGTGCTACACTGCTGGATATCCAAGTGGTGTGCAGAAAATCATGTGGGCTTTATGGATAATTGGTACAAGTTTGAGGGGATCTCTGGTCTCATAGTGTGGAACTGTGTTCACCCCACACAGGAGGGTGCCGCTATGTTATTGTGCCACATAGCCCATAGTCTGTTAGTTAGTCGGCAGAGCAGGATAGATAGTTGCTGACTGTCCGGAGCCAGGACCAGGCAGCAGACAAACAGGTTAGACCCACAGTCTGCTTGCTGCCTTGAGATCTCACCTACGTACGACTACACTGAGACTGTTTTACTGCCCCGAATTAAATACAAACTAAGAAAATCTCAAACAGTTTGCTTAAATAACTTAATTAATATAAAAAAAATATCAGACCCAGCGTCTAACTGCAGCGTCTCTGAACTAAGGTTTGGTTTGTTTATTAAGATCACTCAACTCTAAGGCTCTCATTGTAAATGATACAATAACATCATAAAATTGATGTATTATGTCTCACCCAAACATGTATTAAATCATTTTTCGCATTAAATGAAGCCACACCTGTAGGTTATAAGTATGTACACACAGCCCTAGCCTGTCTGGCAAAGGAGGTGGTATATGTGTGATTTATATAAAAAAAAAAATCATTAGACATAAATTTGGAAGTCTCAGTCTCACTTTCAATTCTTTTGAAATTCTTTTCATGAACACAACCAATTTAACCACAAATAGAAGGGTACTCACCCTAATTTATTTATAGACCACCAGGACCTTATTCAGAATTCTTAAAAGAATTTGGTGACTTTGTTGCAGACCTAGCAGTGAGCGCAGAGAAAGTAATAATTGCAGGAGATTTTTATATTCATATTGAGAACTCATTCTAGATCTAGAGAACATTCTAGATCTAGTTCTGACTCTGATGTTGACATACATAATCTAGTTTTAGATTATTATCTAATTTCATGAATTGAGTCTTAGTGAAAATATATATATATATACACATCACCCTGTTATTGCATGAAGCACTCAATAACAGCAAATACAGCTCAATGATTTATCAACCATAGCTTGTTCTTCATCAGACCCAACAGAGCTAGACAGATGAACACACTGTGTAGAAAATACATTACTATCAACTTTAGACAATGTTGCACCCATAAAAATTAAAATGATGCAACAGAAAAAGCTTGCTCTGTGTACAACAATGAAATGCACACCTTAGAGTGCAAATGGCGAGTGACCAAGCTGGAAGTATTTTACACTGCTTGGAAGGACAGCCTTAGCAGGTGCAAAAAGACACACACTCAGCATACCTGTCCTCACTTATCGAACACAACAAAAACAATCCTAGAGTTTTTATTTAGCACAATCCCAAAACCTACCAAAAGCCAGGAGGAACTGAACCTCAAATACCCATCAATTATCGCAGCAATGATTTTATGTACTATCAATAGCAAAATAAAGACTAATAGACAAAATCTCAACCTATACCAGTAACCTGTCCATCCTCTGGTTTGGTTGAGACAGCACAAAATATGGTTATAGAAGAAATACTAGAAACATTTTGGAGCCCAACTCTGTTTCTATCTACATAAGAACAATATATATGAAAAATTCCAATCTGGTTTTAGGCCCCACCACAGCACATAGACGGCTCTAGTTAAGATAACAAAAGATCATCTTTTTGCCTCTGATTAGGGCCACGTATCTCTGCTGGTACTACACAATCTAAGTTCAGCTTTTGACACTATAGATCACGTTATTCTCTTGGACGAAATAGAAAACATGGTTGGAATCACAGGAATAGCGTTATCCTGGTTCACATGCTACCTCACTGACCAGTTTCATTACATACAATTAAATAATGAATCGTCTAATTACACAAAAGTAAAATATGTATTTCCACAAGGTTCTGTTTTAGGTCCTCTGTTATTCACATTATACATATTGCCATTAGGCTCAGTTACAAATAGACATAAAAACAGTTTCTACTGCTATGTTGATGATACACAGCTGTACATTTCAGACAAACCAGGTGATAAATCAAGATTAAATAAAACAGAAGATTGTGTAAAAGACATAAGACACTGGATGCACCCAAATAAAACAGAAGTTCTCCTTCTTGGACCAAATACTGCTCAGAATGAATGTTTAGATTTAATGTTAAATCCTGCTGACTTCTCTGTAGTACCTGGTTCAGTAGCCAAAAATCTTGGTGTGACAACTGATTTATATCTGACGTTTAATCAACACATAGGCAATATTACAAGGACAGCGTTTCTTCACCTCTGAAACATTTCAAAGTTAAGAAATGCGTTATCTATGGTTGATGCTGAAAAGTTGGTACATACCTTTATAACTTCAAGGCTAGACTACTTTTAGTTAATTTAGTTAGTTCAGAATGCTGCAGCTAGAGTAGTAACTAAAACAAGAAAATCTGATCACATCAGCCCAGTTTTCTGAGCGCTACACTGGCTTCCCACCACTTCACACGATCACACAGGTTTGCTGAAGGTGGAGTGGGGGGACACCAGTGTATCCAGTGTCAGGGTGTTCTCAAGTCTATGTTACCCTCTGGTTCTCTGCCAGAGTCACCAGCCACAATCTGAAATTATTTTTATAATTATTACTGTTTTTGTTTTTTTTCATATTCTCTACAGTCATACTCCTGAGCTAAATTAATTTTGTCTCTTTACTCTTCCTGAGATAATGACTGTCCTCCCATCCCATTGAACACCTGAAAGCCTCCTCCTCAGATATCACCAACCAGCTCATTTGTACAAACTGCAACACCCTCAATTACATCACTGTCCCATCCAAATGTACCAGCACCAGAGATAGGATGGGATTGTTTTAATTCACTCCCACTTGTCAAACAGACTCAATCTCAGTCAGAGACTGCCTCTATCAGTGCAGTTTATAAAGTTTTGCCATCCAGAATTCAAACAGACGTTCTCTTAGTTTTTCTTTGGTAGCTTATTAAATTGTTAATACTGTTTGACCAGAGGAGGATGGGTCTCCTCTGAGTCCTGGATCCTCCCAAGGTTTCCTCCTCCAGTCTTGAGGGAGAATTTTCCTTGCCACCGTCACCTCTAGCATGCTCACCAGCAAGTCATAGCATTCTGATTAAAAAACAAGCAAACCAAGAATTGGAATCCTGGAATCATGGAATGGTGACTTAATATATTGACCTAACCATGATCAGCGCTGTTCATGAATAAGCTGACTATTGAATGCAAGGTAATAATTGTCACTCTTTAATCATTCCCATTCCTTATTTATATAGAAATGAGAAAGGTGATAACAAACTACGCCCCTGTATGGCCTTGAGTGCAGAATTTCTAACAACTTTGTGATGTTCGCCAGATGGCATACTGAAACCTACTTGGTGAGTAAACCAGAAATTTAAGAGTTATCCTCTCAGTTATCCACTTTATGAGTTATCGTCTCATGGAAAGGAAAAAATCGTTTAGTCACTGCACTCAAAAATGCTGTTACCATAGCAAGCAAAGTACTTAATATTACAGGTAGTAGGCAGCTTGCTAATAAGATGTTGGGTGTATTAGGTGACAAAGTCCAGGACATTAAAAGAGGTTGGAAAACTTTCAAGGATTGAATTAGATGTTAAATGTTGCATAACTACTGATTGGGGGCAAATAACCAAGTGCATGCAGAGGAAAAAGAGAGCCTACAGATTTCTGTGAGCAGTTTGCGAAAACTATCCTGCAATGTCTGGACTAAAAAGAAAAACTAGTTGCATTTGAAGCATTACTTTTTTTTTTATCTTGTTTAACAAACACATATTGGGGTATCACAAAAAGTACATATTGGGGTAGAAAAAAAAATGATTTACTTTTTAAATTGTAATGGAGCAAGTAAAACACTTGTTCCTCACAGTGCTACTACATAAAAGCTGAAGGAAACCATGAAATAATTTTAGGCCAAAAGGTCATGGTGAGGAAACATGTTGAGAATTTTTAGAAGAGGGGAGGCTGCATATTAGTTCTGCTGTTCTGCTGATAACTGCTGCAGTCATAGGTAAGGAAAAAGAAAACATGTTTATATGTTTCTCATCTCAAGATTGCGTCTGTACCCCAGACAACCTGATCATGGATAAATCACTACTAAACATTAATGAACAGTTTACTGCGGAAGTATTTCGTTTTGTGTGTTTAAGCTTAACTGAAGCCAGACTGCACTCCTACTAACATAGTAGGAACACCCTGACACTACACTATAAAGAGCCAAGTGCCTGCTGTGGACTTTTGGATTTCAGTAATGTCAGAACTGACAATAGCAAATTTAAAATGTAAAAAAAGGTATAGGTCAGTAATAAAGTTCAGCCAAAACTTAGCAAGCATTTTAGTTTACTACAAGGTAGCTAATGTTGAGAACGACAATGTTAAGGACTAGTGCTTGTTATACACTGCCAACATCCCTCCTGAGCAAAGGTGTCTCAGGTTACCAAGAGCAAGCACTTCCTCCTGACCCAGATAAGCCACACATACTGCTCCAAAACGTTCTGCAACAAACAGGTCACTAAGCCATACTCATTTACATGATTTCCTTGCTCAATTATAGGTTCTGTCTCTAAACCTAGTGAGCTGTCTACATAGACAGCATTTTAAATCATAGTATGCATGCTCCCGGCATGTAGGCTGTCCCGATTCTTAAATACCTTAAATATGATGTCTACTATGCCACCCTATTTTGGCCTAATCATAAGGAAGCATTGAACAGTGCATTGGCTGCAAAAGCAATCCCATGATGCAACGCAGGCAAAAGTTATTCCATGGCAGAAAAAAAGCAAAGCTCTGAGTGGAGAAGTCATTTTCAAATGTACGTTATTCCAATTGTCTCTGGTGTTTTAATTTAATTCTTGTCATACAACCACACAAACTAAAATTTTATTTGCAATTTTGAAACAAGTCTTTGACTATTTTGCAGTCTTATACTCAAGGGATTAGCATTAGCTAGCAGACTTTTAAGCCTAGGCTATTGCTTGGATGGTAGCCAGCTGGTAGCGTAGACAGGTAGCCAGTAGCTAAACTAAGCTAAAACCCTGGTTGCATGCACTGGGAGGGAACAAGCTGTGATGCAGTTGCCCTCTAACTCTGTCTCATGAGGAGAGATGTCAGACAGAACACTGCCTACTTAATCAGCTATCAGACAGCACACTAGACTTTGAGAAAGACCCATAATATTTAATAAATGTAAAAACTGATGAGATGGCGATAAGAGTGTTCCTCTATTATACATTTTTCAAGTAACAGCATAACTAAGAAAAGAAAGACATGGAAATAAAACAGTGAGACATACCGGCATGGGAGCCCGAGACAAAATTGATGTTCAAAACATGGACGAGGTGTCAAAAAAAGAAAGAAGTTTCAAAAAGCTTTACCTGAGGTGAGCACTTTGACAGGATGTTAAAAGACACCTTGTATTGCACGCCTGTATGTCAATTTGGTGTTTCCCATTATCCTTTTCAGTTGCTATTGAACATCAAAGCAGGTGTTACTGTAAGGCATCATTAGTGCAGCAGGAACGAAGGAGAAAAAGAGGGAGAGAGAGAATTTAGGTCTTTCCGTGAACAAGGCGCAAAGGCAAGAAAACACATGGCAGTGGTGGTGCAAAATGGGCAGATTTCCATTGAGAGTGGAGCCTGTTGTAAGCCGACCTGTCAGGGGGGGCTAAGCGAACAACACACATGGCTGGATAAAGGCTCATTATTAGGCTTTTTTTTGCTGAAATTTCTTGATGGCTCAAACCTTCTGGAAGCAAATACACACCCACACCTACTTACACACACACACACACAGGTTTGCATTGCTCTGTGGGGTACTTCCCTTATCCTTCTGCAGTACCAGGTGTGGAGAAATGCTCAGTCTCCTTCCACAGCATTGGTTTTGGAATCTTTTCAGTATCTCTTAATTAATCTCAATATTAAATATGGTATAACTGGCCAAATGCAGTTCTCAAGGTGATGATCAAGCAAATCATCAAGCAAATGTAAAAAAAAAAAAAAAAAAAAAAAAAAAACAAACAACAAGTTGTAATGACAGTGGGTCACCACAAAGACCTAAATGCAAAGTTACTCTCCATGATTTAAAAAGCCACTCAAGGAGGCCACAAAGAAAGCACTAACAAATAACTGCAGGTAAAACCAAAATAAACACAACAGTTTGGCATTACATTACATTAATTTACATAAGCATTAAACTTGCACGCACAAGAGTTTTTTAATTACCATTTTAAAGCGCAAAAGCATATTCTTAAGGTAACACATAAGCAGAGCTTTGAAAAGAAATTGGCGATCCAGGAAAGTGTTCTTTTGCTATTCTCTTTTAAAGCAATTTGGAAAAAAATATTTAAATATCTCTATATAATGCTTACTTTATCTCATAATTTATTTCATCCATAAGCCAAATGAACATTGGCTTTGTTTGTTCACAAAAGAGAAACATTAACTGATTTTAAAGCAGTTTAAACACCATTAAGTTATACACAATCACAGAAACAATAAGGCACAATAAGCACCAGTACTATAAAACAGAAATTGTATTAGGCAATTATTCTGGTCTGTTCCACACCATGGACTGCTAGAGTTGGTGAAAGATTGCCTGAGGTTATATATTAGGAAATCTAGCATGTTAGTCTTGTTTTGCTTTGGTAAAGCTGTCTTATCTGAATACCCTTTGCACAGCATGTTTTAATCCTTCAACATTGTACCTTTAATTAAACACCCCTCGCCACCAAAGAAAAAAGAGAAACTGGGCTAATGAAAAATAAAAAAAATATGCCTTTTGTATCTGACAGGATCTACACTGATTTAAAGCATCATTCCTTTTATGCCTAGTTCTGTGGTGAAGTGCAGTGTTACTTACAATCAATGCTCTGGTTACCTTCTCTCTTCAACATTTGGACAGCACCCACATACTTCTTCAGCTGGACCTTCAGCACCTCGTTTTCTCTGCAAAGCAGACAGAGTTTCATCGGTTTTAATTATTCATATTAGAAGATGGAGTTTATGCAATTTTCTCCTTGCATATTACTCGACATACAATTCACTTGTGTTCCATCTAAATAAGCATTATTTTGAACACTGTCTTTATCAAAACAACAGCATTCCAAACAAAGCAGGGGCACACTTGATTATCTGATTTGATTTGACAATGATTAAACTAGTGGAATCAGGTATGATCTTGCATGTTTGATATAAACACCTATAGCCACATCCCTGTTTTTGATAACTAGCTGGCCATACAAAGACAGCCAGCCAAACAGACCGATGACATAGCACTTTGAGTGTGTGCACATACACGGTAGATAGAACTGCACAAACACAACAAAATGCAGAAAACATGTTTTGAGGAATGTGTAGTACTGTGTTTTAAAGAAAATATCAAGAAAATATATTTTTTTAATATTAAGCAACTGTGGGTTAAATTCTGAGAAATCACTTTATAGCTGCTGGTCAGTAACTTTTAGTTCCATAGCAGTGGGCTGTGAGTTGTGTGTGGTTGACTATTGTGGATTTGGAAAAAAATCAATTAAAATCAATTCTGTTTGCCGTTTGCACAGCTGTGAAAAAGAGCCTTTTCTATTCTTATGAAATGCCTTTCACAGATCGCTCATCACACCCCCATTTTAACAGCCTTCAATAGCCTTGTGAAAATTGAGGATTTCCAGACTCGTTCGCTGTGTCCTCAAAGGAAGAGCCTGTGTTGTTATCGGGAGCCAGCAAGCCCCTGACAATTAAAGCTAATGAATGCCAGCTCCTCTGTGTAGAGCTCTCTGCTGCTCAGGTGCACCATATCCATCTTTACCACTGTGCCTAGAATTCTCTTACGCTGATATTAGAGAAATTAAGACATTGCATAAGGAAGGTTACAAGGCCAAGTTTTGCCGTACATAACCATAAGGGAGTGATCAGTTTATCTAATGAGCACCACCATGAGTAGTGACTGTAGATTATGTATTACACTCTCATGTCATGATTCTGAATGCAGAAATTAGGAGGCTGAGGAAAGCCATTCTGATCTACAGTACAATCCCACAGTATGGAAGAGACTACGTTACCAAAACCATGGTTGATGTCATTAAAGCTCAAGCTTAAAGCCTGATATATATTTGCTCAAACTGTTACTACGTTTTGACAGTAGCACATGTACTTAAGTTAAATACTTTTGTCGTTCCTCAATATAACTTGTATACATGAGTACAAAACATCGGTATTTAGCAGTAGAGATCGACCAATATATCGGTCCGCCAATATATAGCATATTTGAATATATCGGCATCGACCGGTATCAACGTTTCGCAGTGCCGATATAAAGTCAGGCACGTCCGCATGTGAAGGACCCCAAGCCGAAACCTTTGGAACTGTTCAGCCAACAAGTGAAAATGAATAATTTATAGCGAACAATGACGTTTTTAATGACGTGGTTAAGTGTTACTAGTTCGGGCGGTATACTTGAACCAGAGCGGATGTTTTACTACTTGCTCCGGGCTAAAGCTAACTGCGCTAGTGTAATACACACATCAACACGTTATTATTGCACAGCGAGTCCCACCGGAGCAGCCAAACTTCCCATATATTACTCAGCTTCCAGCAATCGAGCCAAACGCAACTAAAGAGAACAGAACAGAGCCGCTGTGTTAACAACCATTTTCGCCCATATCGGCCATCGACTGACCCTAACCTCCAAACATCGGCTATCGAAAAACCCATATTGGTCGATCTCTTTTTAGCAGAACAATGTACAGGACTACATAAAGTGTAGTTAACTAATGTAAAACAGTCCATACAATAAGTACACCACACAATAAGTATACAATACATATACAGAACCTAAATACACAAGACAATAAACACTACACAGGATAGAATAAAACAGGGGAACTGGCATTCAGCAGCAAGATACAAGATAAGCAGCAGACAGTTAGTTGATGTGTGAAAAAATTAGGCTTCTCTGGCTCCACCTAGCTCCTAATGCTATTTGTAAGATGCTCCATGTCAGAAACAAAACAACCAATCAGATCCAGAATGTCTGACGAAGTGTCAAACACTGTCCATGTACACGATGCAGGCAGACTCCTCCCCTGCACACAATGTTCAGAAATGGCAACCAGCAAATAAACAACCACCAGCAAGTAAAAAACTGCTCAGCCCTTTGTCCATAACAGCATATACCACAAAAACAAGTAAACAGAAGAAGACAAGTTCAAACAAGCTAATAAGAAAGATTCAGACCAGCATATGATAAGAGCAAATATTGGAACAGCTGGAGAGGTGGAGGGAGCTACAGGACCTAAAAGGCTTCAAATTCAATACAGCGTTAGCCACATATCAAGTTAAGACAATAAAGGTTGTGAAGTGCGCAGGCAGTCCTAGCAATTCGTTTTTTCTGATATTTATGTATGCTTGTGCCTCACAGTTAATTGTTTTCATAAGTTTGTGCTACTGGCCATGATTGCCACTAGCACAGCAGCCTCCTCTGCAGGAAAGAGTTTTGGAGGTAGGGTGGAAAAGCAACAAATGGGGGCCTGCAAATTGTACTTATTCAAATTTTCAAGTCTGTTCTCAGTCCAACCTGCTGTGGCTTTAAATTGAAATTAACTAAAAACAAAACAGTACATAAATTAATTGCATCATATAATATGCTGTAGGTATGCAAGCACTGCCTGTGATGTGCTAGTCAAAACCAATTTATTTTTCTAAGAAATATGTAATCTTCTACATAAAAAACATATTATTGACGCTTAACTTTTGCTTAGACTTAAGGACCCTTTTGTTACAGTGTCCTTGAGAGCCTTGAGGCAGAAAATTTTGAGCTAATCAGAAATCTATTTGCAATAGGTTTGTTGAATTAGTTACAGCAAAAATCATTAGAAACAGGTAAACACTATAAATGATGTAGCTTTATGGGATAATGTTTATGTTGTGTCGGCTGAAAAAAAAATATATATATATATTAATATTAACAAATTAACATCATAAATTATTCTATTAAAGTAAAAAACATGCTTCTGTTGTTTCTGTATGATACCATTCGAAGCCCTCTGCAATGTTTCCATCAACTATCTGAAAAAGCAGAAAATGGCTAAACAGCATTATGCTGCCATATACTCTCTCCTTCCTAATACTCTCCTTCTGTCAAATCTGCAAAGTATGCAATTTTAATGGTACCACAGCAATATAAATTCACTAAACCGTCTGGCTTTTAGTGGTACCCTACAATAAGGAAGATTTTCTCTGTTTTTTACTGAGATTCTTATTATGCTTGCAATTGTATGTAGCTGATAAGAAAACTGATCTGGAGACATTAAACTCATTCACCTGTCCTCCAACTGTCAGAATTAAGATTATCTGTACTTCTATCACTGATTTCACTACCTTCAAGATGGTAGCTCATTCCCAACTTTATCAAAAATAATATATTAGAGCGGTGCTTAAAAAGTGATGTGGAAAAAAAACAAAAGACCAACATCAAAAGGAAGTAACATATACATAATTAATTCAAAGGTTAATTCAATTAAAAAAAAGAACATACACAGGAACACATTTTTCAAATTTGATTATTGGTTTATTTAAATATACTATAAAACAATTAAAAATTAAGAATCAACAGCTCATTTTAGTCTCTTCTATCTCAAACTGTCATGTTGTATCCAAGAGTGATCTGCAGAAGACTTCTTTTGTACCTTTAAACAAATGTACGAAATACGAAAATAACAAATAGTCAAACCTGTGGACAATAATATGATCAAATCAACAGGCCTACCAGAAGTGCCAGTTTGCACAAGTTTCAGGGGGCATAACAGGATGCTATGCTGTTGAAGTGGGAGCTGATTCTTGTGCACAGCATCAGGGTGCTTCAGGCCAGGAATCACTCTTAACAGAGACATGACGTTGAGGTGTCCCAGACAGTTTGTCGAAAGGATGTTCGCTTCTCCTTTAAAAACCTAAATGAGTTCCCTCAATATAAAGCCATTGGTTAAGCTGAATCACAGAAAGGTATTAAAGAACAGGCAATACCAACAGAGTGATCCACACGCACACACCGCACTTCACACTGCCTAATCAAGGGGAACGGCAAATTGATTCACAAAAGATGGAGGGACAGCCAGGCAATTAAAGTTTATGGCTCCCTCCTGCTCTTGGTATCCCCAATGCTACAGAAAGAGAAAACATCCAAAGCTGAATCTTAAGGTAAGGCAGCCATTTAAAAAAGTGTAATAGGATATCAACATTAATTTTAACAAGCCACTGAACAGACATGGGGTCAAATATAATTTCATTAAGAATCACAGCAGCATGCCTTCAAACATCAAAACTTACTAACACAACTTCTCTGAGCAGAATCTAACTACCATCAGCTTCTGCAAAACACATTCAATGAGCGTCTAAGCAGAACAGGATGATATCTGCCTTTTTTTCTAAACACTTCTTTTACAAAACCAGGTGAATTTAGCAAAAGCAGGGTTTGTAGCGGTACTCCCCTGCAAAAAAAAATACTTAACAATAAATCATATGCCTATGAGTATGAACAAGGCAATCAGATCAGCTCTGCTCCCAAATGGCTGACAACACTCATGAGTAACTAAGTAACCTCTGAAAGATGTTACGACTACAGGATGAATAAAAATGTAAATAAAAATTCCTGAAAAAAGCTGAAAAGCTGAAAAAGAATATGAGTGAGGAAGAAACAACCCTGAGAGGGTAAACAATAAATAAATTATGAATGTTCTTCTCATGACATATGTTAAGGCAGGGAGTTTACATCACTGTACATACATTTGTTCAATAAAATGTTTAAAAAACAGCAAATAAATGTGAAGGTTACTAATAAATTTGTTTTATGTGCTTGCTGATTAATTGAAAGTGGAAATCCTGAATTTGAAAGATATAGTTATTTGGGTTGGTCAATCTGATGCTTAACTCTTCTCAGGGGTGGTGCTTCTTGTTTTTTTTGGCCTCACCATGCTATCCATATTTGGCAAAATCTTAGGACAACTGAAACTGCTACAAGTGGCTCTCTGAATACTGGGTTTATTGTAGAGCCAATGCCAAATTTAAGTACACCATTACACTCTGGTGTATATGCATGTGAGATGAGTGAGTGGGATATTTATAACATCCAACAAATGAGAAACGTTTTAATATTGTAATTATCGTTTTAAAATTTTTCTAATAGGTATTTTATTTAATATTTCATTATGATAAGCATTTCACTCTGATTTTTTGCTAAAATTACAAGCTTTAGAGAAACTAATTTACAGTTTAAAGTTAAACTAAGGTACTGCTCATCACTGAGGAACAGAGTTGGCAACTGCCAGTGAATTATCTGTGGTGTTTCTACATAAACCATTTTAACAGCAGGCTGCCCGACATTAACAAAAACTGTTGCAATGAGAAGAAGCTAGTGGCTTGGTCTATAATGCTATAACGGTCAAAAATATGGACGTTGTATCCTACTCCCAGCAGGATAGATGCCTTCCCACAACTGCCCTAAAAGATGTTTGTTTCGCTTACGAGGTGCCTTATCTCTAGGTAGGGGACTAGGGCTGGGCAATATGGGAAAAAATTATCACGATAATTGTTTTCATATCAGTCGATATCGATTTTTTTCTTAAATTGTTTTTTATTTTCAGACAAATAGACAAATGTACTATAGAACATAACACAACTGTATTAACCACACACACACACATGTATGTATGTGTGTGTGTGTGTATAATACAGTTGTGTAATGTTGTGTATATGGGGCAGTATTAGTATGACGAGTATTCACACACAGACACTGTGTTAAGCAGGCTGTTGCTGGCCCTTTAAGGGCTGAAGAAAGGACTCGTAGCGGTGAGTCGACTCTCTGTCTGCTCAAATGGTGAGTTCGTTTAGCGTTTCTGTTTCGGTGGAAAAAAAAGTTTCCCTGTTCGGGATTTTGGATTATAAAGTCAACTTTGTCTCAGCGTTCACACTCGAACTCATACAGTATACATGCTTATGTTTATCGATTACGAAATTACGTCGATTAGCATAACGTAAGGTGGCCGCGCCCACTGAAAGCATGGATTTATCCGGAGCGCAAACTGCAGCTACAAACAATCGATCACCTACATCTAAAGCTGAGGGAGTATTTTACACAGAAACACAACAGTGTGTAGCTCTGTCAGCTCTGCACAACACAACTGTACAGCTGCTACACACCAGCACTTGAAGCTCAAACACCCCGTAGCGCTTTATCAACACAGCAGCAAGACAGCACCGGTTTACCAGTTGTTCTTATTTTAGCAGATTATTTTAAGATTACTGACACGTGTAACATGTTTCTTTTAATAGTAGTTAACGTTTTCTGTCGTTGTTTTTTCTTATTTCGTTCTCTCTGCTCGACTGTGGTGTCTGCAGTAACTTATTACTAGCGCGTGGGTTAAGCTGCCGCTACGTCTACACTCTGTGCTGTGTGCTTCAACCAAACACGAAGTGCCTGGAACTCCAGTTCAGTCACCTGGTTGGTTTGAGGCGGCGCTATTCTCATTCTCATTGGCTGTTCGTGTTGTCTCTCAAAACACGGACGGAACTTAATTCTATCGACTTTCTATCGACTACGTCTTATTGTTCTATCGAGGAAATGTTATTTCGCGATAATTATTGTTATCGTTTTATCGCCAAGCCCTACAGGGGACACTCTCTCTCTCTCTCTCTCTCTCTCTCATATATATATATATATATATATATATATATATATATATATATATATATATATATATATATATATATATATATATTTCTGTCACAGACTGTCACTGATACATGTACCCCTCTCATGGCCATGCTTTTGCCATGATGTTGCTTTCTCTACATTCTACATTCTCCTGCAGCAGAGAGCAGTTTGTCATTATAATGGGCCAGACAGTTTTAGGATGATAGTATGCCACTGTATGACCATGTGTAGGTATGTGTGTGTGAATGTGGCACTGAACAGAACCTATGTCTTAAGCATTGCCCAGTATAAAGGACTAAATTAATGCTACCATGCCCAGGATCACAGATTCCTAAGATCTTTCACCAACCAACCAGACAAATACTGTTGTCTTGAATCAGCTAGATTAGACAATTTGGTTTATTTTACTGTTCCCTCTGCCTTTTAAAAATCCAAAAAATTGAGATTAAAGAAGCCAAATTAAGACTTGCTCAAGACTGCTCAAGAGGTAAGTATTTAAAAAAAAAAAAGAGAATGCATTTTACAAAGAATATGCTGAATATGACCATGAACATGTTTCAAATTCAGCCTTCTGATCCATTCCAACATTCTCAAACTCTGTGGACGGTTAGCTTCTTAAATACACAATTGGATATGATATAATGTCTCTATACAATACATTTTCTAATATGTTGTCCCAGCCCCAAAACTGTATAACTGGTTTCTAAAAAGCCCAGTCATTTTGTTTGGATACCTTCACGAAATAAGCTTCTTCCTCTACCTGCCTACTTCATATGCACCCAGACAGTTATTATTCTTGACAATAGTTTTAACAAAATGATAAATTAAAGACCCCCCAAAAACAGTAAAAAGTGTTAGCAAGGCAGGGTAAGATATTAAATCAGATTTTTTAATATGTAATGAAACCGGTGTACCATTATTACACATTGATTTCATAAAAGCTTACTTAGAAATACTATTTACTATAAACAGCACATTTATTTTTGTATTTTTTCCTTAAATGCAATTAAAATTATTGTGTTTTGAAATTGTTTTCACTCAAGTCAAATACTTATAACACAAGACAACTTGTGAAACTTTCTGTTTTGTCTAAATAGCTAGCATTTTTCCCTTTTCTGTAGATGCAACTCAAATGGATTTCGATGATGCTTTCCATGCATAATTTTTCAATTACCTTATTATTAAATTAATTATTAAAGAGAACTGAGAGCATGGCACAAAAGCCTAACAAGTAGCATGGCCAAACAGTAACCACTACCTGGCACAGTTTGAGTGCTGGTAGTGACAAACAGCACATATAGAACATTCAGATGCTATTCATGATTCAGCATGAATTCTACTCCTTAACATAAGCTCTCAATTCTGTGTGACAGCTAAATTATTTGGGCTAAGCATGAAAATACCCTAAAACAGAATGTAAAAGAATAGTACCTTCCCAGTGCCTGGACTTTGGTAATATGCCTCTCTTCCAAATCAGCCAACTTCTTTTTTAGGCTGTCCACTTCAAGCCGTAGCCCAGCCGAGTGCTCCATCTCTCCATCCAGCAGACTGCGCAGAGACCTTCAGCCAGCAACACAAGACACACATTCAGCACACACAGCAAAACAAATCAAAAGAAATGTAGCCATAAATAGTTTTATGTCTCAAAATAGATCAACTACTTTATTTTGGTCAAAAAATGAGCACTTCTTTTACTGTGAGCAACTTTACCATGGAGTCACAATTTTACACACTAATACAAAAACGTCTCAAATGCACATAAGAATGACGTCATTCAAATTTAAACACAATGGCACATGAGAAAAAAAAACACTTACATGCTCTGCTCGGTTAATTCGTCTTTCCTGTTCATCATGGCCACAATAGCTTGGCGTAGTTCAACTGTGGAAATACAACAATTTTAATAAGGCATCAAAAATAGCTAGCAAGGGGCACTCCGAAACAACAATAATAAGACTCAATATCAGACAGATATTTAGTGTCCCATGCAGATCAGGCATGTTCATTTCAGTGTCTGTTGCGCTGCACACAAAACAAAATAAATTCTAAAAATATACAGCTTCAAAACTGTTTACTAGATTTGTAAAAAGCCAAGTAATTTTGTTTGGATGGCATGTATATTTGTTTAGCACTTTGGATTTTTGTGGGGCGATACATTAACTTCTTTTAAGTGCAGGAGATGAGAAAAGGTCAGACATAACACAGTGAGTTCAACCAATAACACACACTGGCAGAAAATTATTTTATCTGCAGGCCTATTCCTGCAGCAATTTCACCTATAAACCATATAAATAATTGCAGTCATCTTAAAATTATACTTGTTACTCCCTTTGAAAGCTGTCCTTTGCATTGAAATGTTTCATGACAATTGGGACAACATTTGCCCTAAAATTTCAGAAGAAACTTCATCCCATTCATGTACGTTAAAGTGAATAAAGTATTTGCTTTCCACACAAAATTACAATCTCTGAGATACAAGACACTAACAGTCAAATTATATATGTTTGTCAGGTCTTGAATAAAAAAAAGACCTTTACAGCAAAATAATTTAAAACCCCAAGTACAAAAAGATGCTACATTAAGTTAAAACTGAAAACAGTAATTTGTAAATAATATTTACATTGTAACCAAAACAGCAACACACGTTTTTTGTTTCACCATTACTCTTTACATACTGAAATTCTTCTAGATTGCAGATGTAAAGGGTAAAATATTCAAAATCTTCCTGTCTTTGCTTGGGAAACATTGTTTTAAACATTTAAACATATAGCTAACACAGAGCAAAAATATGGGTGTTCTCTAAGTAGCTGGCTGAGGTTTTACAAATTAATTAATGATTATCTACAGAGAATGCTATAAAAAAATCTAAATTTGTGATCTTGCATTCTCTGAAGTGTCATTAAGAAATGACAGTTAAAGGGAACTGTGAAGGTCATGGCCAAATCTTGATGACCAAGAAAATTTCAGATAGAACTGCTTATACGCTGGCCACAAAGACAGAGCAAGGGCCCATTTGACAGCAATGGACCACAGACAGGTTTAGATAACAAAGGAGTGGTGGTGCATCATTGCACAATGCAATGTTGCTTCCACAAACATGATCTGCATGGATGAGTTACCTGAGCGAAGCCCAAGCTTGCAACCGTATCACAGAAGAAAAAAAAAATTGGCCACAATCTAGAAAAAGAAACCCAGTGGTAAAAAGAACACAGTACTAACTGTTAAGTGTGAGGTGGATCTGTTGGGGTCTGTTGGGATTGTGTGGTTGTCAGTGACACCGGAAACGGTGCATGAGCAAATGAAAAAATAGATTCCACTAAATGCCAGCAAATTCTTCATTCTAAACCTTTGAGTAGGGTCATGGACAATAGTCCAATAATATCATAATACTAGAAGTGTTCTGGGACAAAGAGTAAATTAAAATTTTCTAAAAGAGGAACAGAAATACTTGGTTATAAGAATGATTGAAAATCTGCTAGAGGGGGTTACTAAAACTCATGAAATTTTGCACATGTAATTGTGCCATAACATTTGCAGAATAAATTATTTTAAAAAACGTTTTTGACTCTACTGCTGCAGAGAATTATCTACAAAATCAACAAAATACATAATTTTATCAGGGATACAAAAACATTTGTATACAACTGTACTACAGTATTTGCTACAACAGCATAAAATTTTGAAATAACATAGCATCGTAGGTATCACTGTCCACATAATGCTGTTTTGTGGATTAACAAAAACCATAGACAAATAAGCAAACACATTTTATCTAGTGTGCCAGGCCTAGTACATTGCTGGGTCTTTACTGACTAGAGGGCTTCATCTATAGTAGCACGGCACAGCATACAAAAGGCTGCTGCAGTAGGCAGAGTGTAAATCCAGTTGGCTCTGGCATCAGCAGCAGAGAGGACAGCAGTGTTATGTCTCTACAGCCCCATGTGCACAAGGATTCATCTGCTTTTTTGACTCCAGGAGACAAAACACCAATATTCATCTTGGCCTTTTATCATCTCCCAGGAAAATGTACATGCAGACGTCCACACACATAGGTCTCAAAAGTGGATTCAACAGGTGTAGGCTAAATGGGTGGTCATATGTAAACCATGTTTATTCTTGTGACCACCATCATAATAAATTAAAAAGGGTTAACAATTAAAAACCTTATTTGGACTAAATATTTCAAAAGCTTTTACCTCAAAATTGGTTTCCCATAATAAGTGGCCTTTACAATAGTCTGATTTGTTATCATGACAGCCTGTGCAGGCAAAATTAGAGTAATTCTAAGTATGTGTATGGATGTGTGCATGCGAGTGGTACAGGGAGAAGGTTCCGGCTGAGCAGTCCACCAGATGAGCCCTGTAGTCTCCATCTGGAGAAGGAACACACCCTGGTGACTCGTCCACACCTCAGGCACACACACACACACACATGCCCACACGATTTATGAGTAATCACAATGCCAGTTTCCAAGATAAACACAAAAGCTAACAGAGTGGTAAATGCATTTGCCTTCACCGCCACAAAGAGGCTCAGTACTTTTAGTTACCAGATGCCAATTAACACCCAAATCATTTTTACAATAGCAGACGGCTATTACTTGTGTGCAGGTTGGGGTATGAAGTAAGTAAACACGTTAAATTAAGTGTTAAACTGTATCTGTGTGTGCAGTTTTAAAAGTACATTACAGTTCATATATGGCATCATCTTATTCCTTTCTTGTTCTGAAAGCTTAAGTGAGCCATGAACAACGTATGGCTGTATTAGCACTGTATTTTCAAGTACAGATTAAATTTTGGCAACGATTTACTATGAACCAGCAGTGCCCTCCACTGGAGGAAAGTAGACTATCAAGAATGAGTCCTCTTTGTTTATGTTTAAAGACTATCACAAACATAATATGACTATCTTATGATAAAATAAGCCATTATATGGTCCAGCAACTACTGCCAGACAAGCAATGAAGTGAATCAGAAACTTACACAATACGAGGGCTAAATAATAGATGCATGAGTTTTTTTCTTGTACCACTAAAGAGAATCAAGCCCAAACTCCAAATCAAAGAATTTAGAAAATATGAACTTACACAAGTGTACCAATATCTAATATATGTGTTTAAATCTCTGACTTTACAATGACAATATTAAAATCTTTAGTAAACCATTCAGTGTGTCATGAAACCTTAGATCAATTCACACTGACTCTATCATTTGGGCACAGAAAACATGAATAAGAAATATGAATACAACAATATGACTATGGGAAGTATTTTCACAGCAATGGAATACAGACATTAAAATATAGCACATTATTATTTTGACCAAATGAACAGAATCTTAGAAGCAAAGCTGGCACCCAGATGCAGTTTAATTATTAGCATCTGAATTTTAATTTTTTACTGAATTTTAGTGATAAAATACAGACATTAAAAACACAATTGATTTGTATTTTTAAATCCCGTATTTCCTTGTACTCGAGCACAAAGTTTATAAAAAACAGAAAACCTGCTGACTCAAAGCACAAACTCTTGAGGAGATGCCTTGAAAAGGGTTTTTTATGAACATCAACTCACCCACAGTCATGGAATCAGCGAGGGTGTTGGTCAAAGCAGTATTCAGGGTTGGTGAGCTAGGCTCCTTGCTGAAAAAAAGATAGAAAAACTCAACAACAGTAGCTCAACTTGACCTCCATTAGATGTCCTGTGTTGTCACGCAGAAACATTACCAGAACTGTGCCAGGGCTTTTGGTTTTTCAGTATCAGTGGTTGGGCAAGGGCTTTCAGTTTGCTTTTGAAATCCCACCATTCCAGTAGAGCTAACATCTGAAAATAAAACATTACCATTCAATAACATTTCAAAATGTAAAGCAGATGAATTCATATTCATTAAGATAATCTTCTAAAAAGAAAAACATGAAAAAGAGAAAAACAGCAGTCAGGAAAGCCAAATACTAATATGGTTAGATGTTCAGACCTTGTCGTGTGTAAGGCTTTGCTGAGGTAAGAGGGATGAGCATGTCTGAGCTGTCGTTGTCTGTCTCTGTAATGATCTGTCTGGGGCTCCACATTGACACACTGGACAAGCTCCCAACTATTACCCTGAAAGAAGAGATTACCCATAAGAAATTCAAGGTCCAAGTTCATGAAAATGACACAAACACACACAAACACGCATTACACTACAATTACAATAATGACAAACAAAATAAAACCGCTGCATTGTACACTACAACATTTCAAAGTAAAACACATATTTAAATTAGGGTAAGGCCCCTTTATATGCCCACCCTCTAAATATTTTAGTTTTCAATGATAATTTAATATATCCTGTAATCATATGAAAGCTTGATCTTGATCTTTTAACAGACAGTATAAAGATTTAAATGATGGGGAACAGAAAACATGATCCCAAGCTGTGATCCCAACAATAATTTAGCTGTTCAGGTATACAGTTCTGTAATTGTTAAGCTTATAAACAAAAACCAATAAGAGTTATAGAAACTATTATTTAAGCACAGTTTGTGGTATGTCAATTAATCAGAGCATTAATAATAATCATTTCTTAGTCAACTTTATGTCTACTAAGTACATATATTTTGCTGTTATTCATGTATTCTCTTGTATTTACACCAGCGAACAGATGTATAGATGTAGATTATGTATAGGCATGTGCCACAAAACCTTACATTTAGTATACCACGGTATTAGATGTACCTTAACATAATCATGGACACTTTAAAAGATTTTAAATGCAGTGATGGTATTTTGCTCAAGAGACCAATAACACACAGCAACCATGCTTTAACAAGTCCCATCACCTGATCATATGCTGATCTCACATGTTATTGTCCCCGCCATAAACAGAGTGAGATCAAAGCATGGCAGAAAGTGATGTGACCCCAGAACGTTTTACTTCACCAAAAAAATTTAATCAGCAACATGAAAGTATATTGGCTACAGGAGAAATGATGAAGGCCAGGTTGAGGACAGCTAGCCAGTATGCTCAAAATGAAAGAAGAAAGCAGTTGCGAAGTCTGGAATTACATAAAAGAGGATGGCCCAACTACGTGATAATCACCCTAATTTGCTGACGAACATGTACTTTCTCTCTTTACATTTTAAAACGACTTCACTGGTCGTAGATTTGCCTGTGTTGCATCGTGGGATTGCCTTAGCGGCTGAGGAAGCGATCGATGCTTCCTCAAAATCGGGCCAAAATAAGGTGCCTTAGTAGACAGCTTATTTAAGGTATCTAAGAATTGGGACAGCCTACATGTCAGGAGCGTGCATACTATGACGTTAAATGCTGTCTATGTAGTCAGCTCACTAGGTTTTGAGACACACCCTATATGTGTGCTCATTAATGCACTTTAAGCTGTACACTGCCTAGCATTACACAATGTTCACTATATTTAGTTCACTTTAGAGAAAACATTATACTGTGAAGAATAGTGAATGAGGGTGGAAAGAACATAGAGGATCCTGAAGGATAGCAGGAGGTATGCTAAACATTTCTGCAAGTAATAGTAGTATGGAGAGAAATTTAGTTAGCAAGTCGGCTAACAGTTGTTCGAAGGAGTAACTGTGCTAAAACAATCAGCAGCAAATTCTTTTATCTCACTCTGAAACATGCGTTGTTTAAAATTCAGAGCTTGATTACTACTAAGTAAAAATATTATTATTATATTATCATATATGAATCTCAATGACTTTAACGTTTAAGATTCTGTGAATTGTTTTTATCCAAGAGCACATTTTAAAGTAGTTTTACAATTTTTTTAACTTGGTTTTAAGGCTGAACACATTCATACAAATAACTAAAATAATTATAATTCAAATCTTGTAAAACAGACAAAGATGTTTGAGATGACTTTTATAAGTGCAAGTGGTTATGTAAGCATACTGAGGGCTTGTATTAAAAAAACTGGCTCAAGTATATAATCAAGAACTCACTGCTCCACATTCGCAAGGTCTTCTTGAGGCTCTGGCTGGCTTTTTCCGTAAAAATCATCCTCCTCCTCCTCATTGTCAAAACTTTTGGTGTCAGTAAGAATTCCGTTTTGAGGCGGGGTTTTGGCCCAGCTGACAATGTCATGCCCTGGTTCTGGGAGCCCATTTTCAATGGGCAGGGACTCCGGGGGATCCAGAGCTTCCTCCGAGCTCAAACACCCCATTGTGCTCTTTCTCATACTTCTCTCTACATCCTCACTGCCCTCCTCGTCATCCTCCGCTCCCACATCCAAATCATCATCAAATGAGATAATGTTGGTTATTTTCTTCTTCCGTCTCCGTTCTTTCCTCAAACCAGAATCTGAAGAGTAAAAGGAACAAGAAATTGGATAAGTTTTATACAGTGTTTGTTCAACAATGATCATACTAGGAATGCCAATTATGAACAATGTGATTTTAGAAAACTTACAAAAAAAAAAAAAAACAACAAATACAAACAAAAGGTGAGGTTACAGTGGAAGGTACAGTGGAAGTTTCATAATCCTCCTTCTTTTAACTCTTGGCTTACAGATATGATGATGTTTCTGAGGTTAGAAAAAAAAAATCAGTAAATTCAATAAGTTCAGCCTGCGTGGGTCAACAGACCTTGCACTTGAATTTGTTTATTGAAATTTTTGAGTCAGACCTCCCAACATACTGATTAAGCACATGATTTACAGTTAATCATTACATACTGTAGCCTCTGGATAAATATATATAAATGTAAATGTTCCTACCTATAATTATTTTTATTTTTATCTTTTTTAAATAGTAAATATTGTTGTATTATTGTATATAGTACTTTGCCTAATTTGTCTTAATAGTGTAGTCAACTACTTTAAGGAAGAAAATTAAACCACAGACTTTCCAGGACTAGAGCCTGTAACTGCAGCCAGGGGTGCAAATGCCATGTTAAAACTTTTAATTTCAGAAGAAATGCTGCATAAGTAGGTGTCCACAATATTTTACAGTCTGTCCAAAACTTTTATTTTAACCCATTAAACCCATATGTGGGCCAACACTTCAAATCTTCAGTGTTATAACTACATGACTTCTTGGTTTCACAGAAAATACTGAATCACTATTAACAAAATAATGCGATTTATTGCTAAATAATAAGCCCAGAGGTCAGGGAGCAAGAATGTAAAACGGTCCTAATAGGTGATTTCTCTAAGCTTTTCTTTAGGTGCTGCATACCTGCAGATGTGCTGCGAGGCAGGACAGGCAAGGGATCTGAAGGGCAGTCTGAGCGCGGACAGAATGCAGGTACCACGGCCGTGGCTGTGCCAATCTCTCGCAGCAGCGTGCTGACACCGTGGGCTGACTCCTTCCACAGGGTGCTCATGCCCTGTGTGCTCTCCTTCAGCAGGTGAGAGACAGTTGAGCTTGTGCGCACCTGCCCGTTCAGGTCCATGTTGTCAATGTTGATGGCGAACAAAATGGAGTTCAGCCCTGCTTCCACAAAGAGAACCCAATGATTTTATATGTACCAAACATCACTCAGCAGTGATCAAAGACTGGTCAATAAAACATTGTTATCACTAACACAACTTTTATTCAGTATTAAAATACAGGTCTACAGCACACCCTTAATACTCACCATTCAATACAAATTCGATTCTAAGCTTGGACAGAACAAAGAAAATAATGCTTTATTTGCTGACACCATCAGTTAGCCACTAAACATACATACATATATACATACATACATACATACATACATACATACATACATACATACATACATACACACACACACACACACACGCACACACACACACACACACACACACACACACACACACACACACACCAACATCCTTTTGGTTGAAAGAATTATTATAAATAAAGCCACTAACCGGCAGCCATAGTGGGAAGCATACCAGCTCTCTCCTCATCATGGATAAAAGCCCACTCTTCATAAAAGGCACTGGAAACACACATTGTATATCATTTTCCACAGGGCACAAATAAAAGTGGTGTGGTGGTTAAGATTACTTGGTCAAATGAGGTTAAAACAATGGTTGATGGCCAATAATGACATAGTACAAAAAAAAAATCATAATTGTACACAATTTTCCTCTTGTCCCAAATGTAGTTCAGCCAAGACATGCTTGGTGTCTGAAATTTGCTTCTTTAGTTTGGTACTGGAGCATACAAGCATCTGACACCGTATGGCATTCTGTTTTATAAAACACTGATGCAAGCATATCGCATATTTCTAAAACAGATGTAGCAGCTATTTTTGTCCCTATCCATCCATATACAGTGCCTTGCAAAAGTATTCGCCCTTCTTGAACTTTTCAACCTTTTGCCACATTTCAGGCTTCAAACATAAAGATATGAAATTGTAATTTTTTGTGAAGAATCAACAACAAGTGGGACACAATCGTGAAGTGGAACAAAATTTATTGGATATTTAAAAAAAATTTTAGAAATAAAAAACTGAAGTGGGGCGTGCAATATAATTCAGTCCTTTTAATTTCAGTGCAGCAAACTCACTCCAGAAGTTCAGTGAGGATCTCTGAATGATCTAATGTTGACCTAAATGACTGATGATGATAAATAGAATCCACCTGTGTGTAATCAAGTCTCCGTATAAATGCACCTGCTCTGTGATAGTCTCAGAGTTCTGTTTAAAGCGCAGAGGGCATCATGAAGACCAAGGAAAACCCCAGGCAGGTCCGAAATACTGTTGTGGAGAAGTTTAAAGCCGGATTTGGATACAAAAAGATTTCCCAAGCTTTAAACATCTCAAGGAGCACTGTGCAAGCGATCATATTGAAATGGAAGGAGTATCAGACCACTGCAAATCTACCAAGACCCGGCCGTCTCTCTAAACTTTCAGCTCAAACAAGGAGAAGACTGATCACAGATGTAGCCTAGAGCCCCATGATCACTCTGGATGAACTGCAGAGATCTACAGTATAACAATCAGTCGTACACTGCACAAATCTGGCCTTTATGGAAGAGTGGCAAGAAGAAAGCCATTTCTCAAAGATATCCATAAAAAGTCTCATTTAAAGTTTGCCACAAGCCACCTGGGAGACACACCAAACATGGGAAGAAGGTGCTTTGGTCAAATGAAACCAAAATCGAACTTTTTGGCCACAATGCAAAACGTTATGTTTGGCGTAAAAGCTACACAGCTCTCCCCACATGGTCAAACATGGTGGTGGCAGCATCATGGTTTGGGCCTGCTTTTCTTCAGCAGCGACAGGGAAGATGGTTAAAACTGATAGGAAGATGGATGGAGCCAAATACAGGACCATTCTGGAAGAAAACCTGTTGTCTGCAAAAGACCTGAGACAAAAATAAACGTATCCAGGCGATAAAAGTCCAGACCTGAATCCAACAAGAATTTATGGAAAGAGCTGAAAACTGCTGTTCACAAACGCTCTCCATCCAACCTCACTGAGCTCAAGCTGTTTTGCAAGGAAGAATGGGCAAAAATTTCAGTCTCTTGATGTGCAAAACTGATAGAAACATACCCCAAGCAACTTGAAGCTATGATCGCAGCAAAAGCTGGCGCTACAAAGTATTAACGCAAGGGGGACGAATAATTGTGCACGCCCCACATTTCAGTTTTTTATTTCTAAAAAAAGTTTAAAATATCCAATACATTTCATTGCACTTCATGATTGTGTCGCACTTGTTGATTCTTCACAAAAAATTACAATTATGTTTGATGCCTGAAAAGTGGCAAAAGGTTGAAAAGTTCAACTGGGCCGAATACTTTTGCAAGGCACTTTAAGTAGGTCATACTGTATCTAAAATAACAATAACAAGTCTATTTTATATGCAGGTTGAAAGTGATTTAGACAAGCTGTTTGCGGTGATGCAAGCTTACGTAACTTCTTAGTTACATTAGCCTCATACCTCCAGTGCAAATTTAAAGAAGCAATATTGGACATGTCTTGGATGATCAACTACATATTGCAGAAGAGAAAATGTGTACATTTGATTTTTGGCTGAAACATTTGCACAAAATCTCAACCAGGGTCCCTCCTCAGTAAACAACAACATCGAGCCTGACCAGGCAACAAATGAAAACAGGTTGAGAAAAACCTGAGGCGAGGGCGGTCAGCCAGCAGCATATGGAGGTAGCGCTCCAGAGAGTGTTCGTTGAGGGCACAGCGGAGCCAGGCCCGGCCACGACCTGGCTCAGACCAGATGTTCCGGAGAGAGTAAAAACGCTGCAGTTCATGTCGATTCAAGTGTTCCTTTACGTAGAACCAGAAAGTCAACTCTGCAACACAGCAGCATTAACATTTCCATCAGCTCATAATCCATCAGTTTCAGAATTACTCCATTCTGGTACAGGCATTTGAGTTACATGAAATAAGTACTTTGGAGTTTGTTAACAAAAGTTAGCAGTGATTTTAAAAATGGTTCTAATCTAAGGCCAGAATAAAAATACTTCATCATGAACACTTCAGACAAATTGGAGGTTATTTTTTACTCCTCACTGTGCCAGTTATATTAACTGTCCATTGAGGCCTCTTAAGAGTAATATTCCACTTACTATCCTAGGAAAAACCAAAAGCTTGATACGATTATTTTTAAACAGCAAATTTGCAAAAAGTTCTGGTGAGACAGAGACTCTCTCAGTTTCAGGGGCATGACAACTGAAGGAAAATAGGGGGCCCAATTTCAGGCACTGACACTGAGGACCCTGAGAAAAGTTAAAATGTTGTGCTAATCCCAAGAGATTTAAAGTGCTTCTTTAAAACAAAGAAAAAAAGTAGCTATTGGGTTAGAGAATAAACGTTAGTAAACATCAAACAATATAAGGAAAACACGATTACCTCTTTGTGTTTCCATATTATCCATTTCTATAAAAGTTATTACAGCACACTGTCAAATCAATTTCAAAAAAAAAAATCAAAGCCATGCTAATGACTGACCCAAATGGCAACTTTACAGGAAAGGCCAAAAACTTTCCTAGCTATTTTTGAGCATTGCTTTTGGTCCATTCATCATGAACATGTCACATAGTGTAAACTACAGCTGTTGTGTTCGAATGAAGCAGAAAACTAAAAAACGAGATTCATGGTTTTCTTTGGACAGCGACAACGTGAAAGATGTCTTTGAATTTATGTAATAATGTAAAAAAGGAAACCAGACAAGGAAACTAGGCAAGGCAGCCGCAAAAAAAAAAATCACAACTCAAAGTAAAGCAAAGTCTCCAGTGACACTTCTAAAGCATTATTTCTGAGAACAGCTGTTATGCTAAGCAAATTAGGACGTCAACAAATTTTTCACTGCAGCAAATCTCTTATTTACTCTGACCTATAGTGCATTGATAAGTGGTATCATTCTTAGTCCTGCTGTTGCTTTTTAAAACTTCAAAACCACAGCAGGTGCTGGGAGTAAACCTCAAAGACAGGCTGTTTCTCTTTTCTGCCCTATTTCACAGCACTTGTATAACCACCTGGTTTCAGAAACAGTATCAGCAACTGCTTTCCCTGTTTGGGCCCTGTGAAGCATCTGTTTCCTCTATGGACAGCCCACAGCACTATTGCTACTTTCTGTTACTAAGGACACCTCTGCGGCACTGCCTCCCAGGAGTGAAAAGTAAGATAAATTGATTATGCCAACAGCTCATTAAAGAACTTTTACAGTTTCTCAAATCACTTATTCTTGCTTAAAGTCCTTAGAAAGGCTACTAGAGGCTACTAGAGAACAGACTCACTCAAACCAACAGGAGGTTATGCAACACTAAAGGTGATGCTTCAGCCAAAATAGAACAATTCACACTATTTTCACCTGACCTTGAATGTAGCTGAGTAGTCAGACATGATGCCCAAACTTTGCACTGTAGCTGTTGTAAGCATTTATACCATAATCACGACACATCTTGAGTCATTAACTAACTTCAAACAGCTTATATGGTTTCTGACACTGTTTGACACACTGTTATCCATAAAAATGGCAGATATAAACAATTATAAAAATATAAAACTACTGTTTATGTATGTAACATACTTTCTGGACTTAGACAACAGTAACATGAATAATATAAATAATATGAAGTCTATTGAAGAATATTTAACAGCAACAATTTGTTATGCAGATATGTGAATTTAGGTGTGCAGTTAGCACAGTGCTAACTCTTGACTATATGCGTCTTGTTTCCTTGCATTGCAGATCCAATGCAAAACTAAAGCAGAACACCATACATGTATTGGCTTACTGAAAATACTGGAGGTAAAGAAAATTGGGAAAACAGTGTAAATTAAAATTTTGCCAAACCATTTTAGCTACCAGTCGAGAGTGCCAGAAGTTATAGGGCTGGTCCTTTTACCTGCTTCTGTCTTGCTGGTGAAGCCTGCTGCCTGCTTTATGGCTGCTGCAGTAAGGGCTAGACCACGGCCTTTCTTCAGGCCATGCTGAAGCACTGCTTCAAACTGTGCACAAAGGCATATCACTCTGTGGAAACATACACACATAAGAGCTAGTGAATACTCACAGGAAAACATGTGTCATGGTAACACAGATCTAAACAGAGGCCGGCAAAAAGCAATGAAGTGAAAAAAGCAAAAAGGCCAAACAGCAAGCACAAATTAATATGCTGTTCTTCTCAGGGATGACATCAAGAATTTCTTATGTACCAAAGATTTTTTTACATTCATAATTTCATTTTTATTGCCTACTTAGGCTTATTATTCAGTAATGACATGGAGAAAATGCTGAATGAGATATTATTAATTAACAGGAGTGGGGAACAGAAGCCAAAATCTGCCAGCAGGTCAAACTTATTGGTTTAAAAAGGAAAAAAAAAACATTATACAGAAAACTTCTTTGTGTGATGACACATAAATATAAAATATAAAATTCACATCTGACCTGCTATCAGAGTCTGAAGCAATCTCCTTCCTTCCACCAAAGCGGATTTGGCACTGGAAACAAATCAAGTTTATTCGTCACATACATAGTCATTCAATTAGCACTGAAATGCTTTGATAACTGCCAACTCACATGACACAATAAGTCTAAAACATTTAACAAACATATGATATATAGAACGGTAAAATAAATAAAAATAAAATAATATTAATCATATATTCTGAGATATATGTACGACATAATAATAAAAAAGTAAATAACAATATATACATTAACATACATAAATATACAATATAGAAATGGAAAGTTTACAGTGGAGGTGAACGCTGTTGAAAAAGGGCAGACTGCAAAATGTGCAAAAAGTGAATGAATGCGCAACGAGTGCTTTGCAACTGAGCAGGAGAGAAACACATTTCAGTGTTCACTACTGTTTTTGACAAAAGCAGAGCACTGCAACTCTTTTCACAGAGAAAGACACATCCTGGCTTGAAATATGGCTATATCTTAAATAATTATATTCAAGTTATTATACCTGTTTAACTGCATCCAACAGTCTTTCTAGAAGGTGTTGTCTTTTTAGGTCATTTTGCTGTGTGCCTGAAAGGGACAAATATATGGCAATTATATAATCATCCCTTCACATAAAGACAAACATAAAACTGCATATTCCACAATTCCCACTCACTTATAAGATGTATCTAACTGTCAAACGTAAAATCTTTTCCAATATAGAAATAAATAAAATTCTAAAAGCAGAAAGTACATGTTTGAGCATGTTTACTTTGTGCAGCCTCTTTGCCAATAAATGAACTAAAGTATAGTACCTTAAACTTTTAAGTCATAGAACCCTACTTTGGTTCAGGTGCCAATATTTAATCCACCAACACTAGGCCCTGCTTGGGAGGAAAGCCAGGAGATCAAACGCTATGGACCCAAATCTCATATCTATCAAAACCTCAACCTTTAGCTAAAGCCCTGACAGATCATCCTTAAAGCTTTAGGTCCCAGGCTCCAGTGTCATTTTAATCTCAAGCTGTTTCCAAAACTGTGCTCTTTCTACTATATTTTGTATAATTTTGGGGTTTTGCAGTGGTGTCCAAAATCATATTACATAAGATTCAGTGCACTCAAATGACCCCACAATGCAACAAGGACAGGTGATACCCAGGCCAGCTACAATGGCAGTATCTCCAAAGAGCTACAGTATTTTCAGACCTGTCACAGGCGTAAGTGCTGTACTAATGCAGTGTAGTTTTCTAAATTATTTACTACTATCACAACTTCTGTTTCTATATGGTAATCCAGATATCCGAATGTTTAGGGGACCCTTTTAAACTTTTGTCTTCTGTTATCTAGTTTTGTACCTAATTGAGATTGTTATCAGTTCTGGCACTTCCAATGTTTTAAAGGACCCATATAAGGGAAAACCACACTTCTTACTTTTTCAAGTAAGAGTTTGATGTGGATAGTTAAAACATACCAGTCACTCCTCGTGCCACACAGTCCAAATATGGAAACAAAGCTGCCAAAGCAGCATGTTCTGATCTCATATTCAATCAAGCACACTATGTCACTTACACATATCAGTCTTTAGAAAGAGTCTGTTTAATTATATTAACAAAAACATTATACAAAATGGTAATATAAACATTAAACAGGATATTTTTCAGAATAAAAGCCTTATAAAATAAAATACAAGAAAAATACAGACCCTTTAACAAAATATTCTCTTTGTTGTCAGCTACAACCTGAGATGCTATCTTTACTTTTCTTTACATTCTTTACTTCTCATCTTCTCATCAACTAACACAGCTTAAGCTCTACAGGAGCTTATTATATCACAGACATTTAGACTAATTCAACTTAACAGTGTAATGTAGTGTAATGGTAGAGGATTAGGCTGGGTCTCGAAAACTTGCATTGATGCAATCTCAGTTAAATAAAGTTATTAAAACTGTGCTGTCACTAGTGGAACATAAATTTACATACACAACCCTAAAACTAAGGCGTGTATTAGTAATGGGAAAATCAGGCTCGTCCAAACACAAAGTGAAAGTAGGCTCTACTCTCTGAGCTTGTGTGTACCACAGCAATGATTTCCTTATTTAATTTACATTCTATTACTTTACAGTCCAAAATCAACATCGCGTTACTTTTAAGGGGTGCGCAGGAGTCCGTAATTTGTGGTCAAAACCAAAACTAGTAACGTTAACTAATACTGAGGTGTTAAGGATGTGGTGACAGTACTAATTTACTTAAGAAAGAAAATGGGGGCTTTCTCTTTTCTCGGAAAGTAGCTACCCCGTTCTTATTAGCATAGTAAACTTAGAACTCACCGCTCATTCTGTCAAGCCGAAAAGGGTGAAGTTGCCTACTTCATACGGCATGAATACAGTTTTCCTTCTTTAGGTCCGACGGTTATTGCAGCTGACGTCCAAGGAGTGTCCTTAAATGATCGCTTACATAAAGCAGTGTAAATTACTGTTAACTTATATTTTGCTGTAGCTCCAGCAAAGAGAGAGCGCAGGAGGAGAAGGCTAAGCTATGCTAGTTAGCTATTTCGCTAGCTAACAACAGAGGCCTGCTTAGACACAGAATTTTCTCTTTCAAAACATGTAATCGCTCAAGTTTACAGGCACAATACACAACAAGGTAATCATCATTTGGTGAACTACTTTTACTTTCCAACCAAAGATAGGCGGTCTTGCGCTAGCGGGAAACTTAAATACCTTTCACATCTCACAACGTTTCACTTTGTTTTTGTCACATGATGCAGTACGTTTGTCATATGACTCACGGTGTACGGTCATTTTTGTGACCATTTTGTATGATAAAAAATAAAGTATTTAACACGGTTAATACTTGGAACATACACTTTTGAAGAAGTGTTGCAATACACAGCAGTTACCGGCTGAAATGGAAGCTGACCTTGTACCGTCATATTGTTTTGAATCAATTATTTACTTTTTTGTTTTTTTTTACTTTTGTTTTTGAAAATATGTTTTGCTTATACTAAATTTATTTGGCAAGCAAGGACAAGTTTGCTTCTATTATATTAGCCTCGTAGGTGCAGTAAAATAAAGTAAGATTGCAAAACCAAATTGGATTGGAACTGCTTTTGGGGGAAAAAGAAAATTGTAGACATTTATGTATTTATTTATTTATTTAATATTTATATTTTGTAAAGTATAAACCTATAACTAATTTACTACAAAGAAACAAGATAAAACCACTTAAACAAAGTTATTGGAAAAACTAAAAAATGTTTAATGGCTGTTGTGCATCTAGGTCATTACTTAAACTGTAGCAACATTGGGAAATTTATTAAAATTTAATATAATGTATTATACCGAAACATTATCAGTTGACACTCTTGTGGATTTGATGTACTAATCAGAGGTTTTTTAGCATACATGCCTGCCTGCTTGAGCACATACTGTCACAAAATGTTTTTCATGTACATGCAAAGATTGTACTTTTCATGCTAAATGTTATGCTGATAATATTATTTGTAATGACAACAGCTGTATAACATTTTATGGGAATGTAAAATTTCATGCATTTTTATCAGTGGACCCCATTGTAATAAGTGGAAAAAAACAGGAGTTTAAAAAAATTGAAGTCAATGAAGCAGAGAGACTTCAATAAAGCAGTCACCAGTAAATGGTGAGAAAAGCAACCTACCTTTTAACACCTTAGAATTTAGTTCACTTCATTGATAAGGTGATTAAGTAAATATCCTTGCTCCTTGCAAATATTATACCAGGACAGTTTTTTTCTTAAATGTACTTACTTTAAGCAATAATTGTATTCATATAATCATTTTTATTAATGTGGAAATTATGTACACGTTTGATTCACACCAATTCATCCAACACCCTGCAGACTTTAGTGCCACCCTTGACTAGTCCTGCCTGAGACAGATATTCAGGCCATTCAGACACATCTGAGCACAGGAGTGAAGTGTAACAGATCAGGGTTGGAACTGAAACCTGCAGATGCCCATGTGCTCAGTAGAATAGTAGAACACGTAAGTAGAATATCTCAAACCCATACTCAGGGAAAGGTATTGATAATACTGTAAACTAATACCTAAAGTACCTTTTAAAAAACAACAAGATAAAAACATTACTGATGTACTGAGTAACACAGAATATATATATATATAAAAACTTTAACCTTCCCTTTTTGTTGTACAGTACAATACTTACGTTTATTCTCAAAACTGAAACCCTGATACCCCTTAAAAGTCAAAAGGAGTAATCATTCACAAAACAGCATAGATGCTACAAAAATGAACACAAATTAATGGCTAAATTATCCAGATGAAACTAAACGCAAGTATTAGGTTAAAGTAAAATTACCATCTTTTCTTTATACTTGTGCACATTACTTAGTGGAATGAGACTAGTTACTATCCACTTGACAAGCACCACTGTATTAAACTATGCTGTTGTATAACAAATAAACATGCTTCTTCACTGTCAAACCAAGACTGACCAATACTATTGATTACTTAGAGATGCACTGTGATCCTCTGTCCTGTCAATTGCTTTCAAGGACAATGTTACATTGTCAGTCAGTCCATTGTCCAACAAGTAGCCCACTGCTTAAACAGTGCCAGTTCTCCAGACACCTAAAGTTACCCCCTGCGTGTAATGTGTACTGCAGTTATATGTTTGCACTGTCTTTGTGGTGACCAGGACGGTGGTACCCTCCTCAGTGGAGGGCAGAGGGAGGTTGGTTTTGTAGTGAGCTGGGCTTATTCCCTCTTTTACATTTGTGTCTCCATCAATAGCTGCAGATCCATCTGCATCTTCAGACTCTTCAGTTGTATCAGAACCTTTCTCACTTTCAGACAAATCTTGTTCTTGAGCTGTTAGAAGAAGATAAACTTGCTTCTTAAAATTAGACATAGAAATAAGCTTTGTTTAAAAAGATTTTAACACATAGCTGATGCACAGATTTGTGTACTAAAATAAATGTGTATGTGATACATCACAAAAGGCATTATAACAATGTATAATTAATGTGTAATCAGAATGTGTTATATACATATAAATTTGTGAGAAATGTGTAATGGGTAAAAGTGCATAAAAATATAAGCTGAACTGTGTAAAGTAATAAATGTGTGTTAATAAATACTGTATATTACACAAAATAAAACAGTATAATATCATTATAAAGAAAGACAAATATGGAAACAGATGAGGTAACATTAATTAAAATTACTTATAAAATCAGATTGTAATTAGATAATATAATACATATTACATATGCTTTAAAACAGACAGTATCATGGATTACATTTCTGTGAAACTTGTAAAAGCACTATATACCTTTTGCAAAGGGGGCATGTTTACAGGTCTTTCTTCGAATGACCTGCAGGACAACAGTCAGAGTGGTGCAAGCCCCAAGAAATACGAACAGCACTATGAGGATAACATGCACATTTTGGTGCTCTCCAGCTTCATTAACTGACACTGTAAAAGGCACAGGGGTGTGAACACTGTCATCACCAGAACATTTCAGCATTTTATAATTCATTTAGTTTAGTCATTAGTTACAGCTGATTGAAACTGTACTGCATAGGTTTTGTCCCTGATTAAGCTCCTTTAGGTGCCAAATTCTAATTCACTGATACATTTACCTGTTACATTTACCTGATACATTTATCTGTTACAGAGTTGTCAAGTGTTTAGCAACAAAGGCATTTATAAATTATAAAGAATTTAAATACTTACCCAAGGTAGACCTACAATATGAGGTGCAAATGGTTGGGGGAGAGCCGCATCTAATAGAGCAATGCCGACAATCCTCCAGAAGTCCATCATAATAATAATTATTGGCACATTTACTTTCAGCTATAGTAGTAATGAAATGTAACAGCCATATAGAGATGATCATCTTTCACAGAGGGCTCTGAATCAACCTTATTAGAGAGCAAGTGGCTTTTATGTATCCAATATGTAAATAATCACTGAGGGACGGGGAAGTCCCTTTACAGTTAAACAAACTCCCCCAAAAGTGCTGTTGTTTTTTTTAAACATCATGTAGTCACATGATTACTCTCCTCTTCTGTCCTTTTCTGAATCACCACCTCATGTTGATTCAAATTACTGAACTATCTAAGCCTGTGAAGTCATGGCAGAAGACTTTGTCACTTTTATTTTTTGTGATGTTTTTGGGATATCAAAATGTGTACCAAGATTTTTACAGAACAGACACACTAAGTAGAGCATTCCACGTCTTTGAAGAACACCCATTCTAGTTTTGTTAATAAAAATACATTTTCTGGATTAGCTACACTTAAGCCTACAGTCACCATGTAATTGAATTACTTTGGGAGATGTGTTTGTGATTCAAAACTAATCATCCAACATCAGTACCTGACCCTTGGGGCTGAATGCAATCAAATGCAATCAAATCCTCTCAGCAAATTATCAAGCATTTAATGTAGTCTTCCCAGAGGAGAAGAGGTTACACTTGAGCAGTGACAAGCTTAAAAATGCATATTCAGTTAGATGCATCCAGACTTTTGACATGTAGTGTATAGAATGTGTATGTACTACAGAAGTTGATATACACAGAATCACAAAATTCTATTGTCAAAATTCTAAAATTATCAATTTAATGTTAACAGAAGAAAGCAGAGCTTTTTCAACAACACATTAAAGATAAATTGCTGCATTGAAATGATAAATACAATTTCATTTATCATAAAGCAAAACAGCTAAATTATATTACATAGAACATCTACAGAGGATCATAAATATAAGCAAACCATCTCTGAAGAAATGAAAAATGATTCCATAATAATATTAACCATATATTTAGACAAATACTTTCTTGACAGTGAGCAGGTGCAGCTTTCCAGAGACTTCTTCACACTGTGGAACAGAGAACAGCAGACTGTTGCAATTAATCAGTACATTTTAGTGTAGTGCAAAGTCTGTAAAGAATGTTGTAAAAGATAAGTTGAAGCAGTCATCTGCAAACATAGTGTGGAGTATCAGTAATCATTAACAGGGTGCAAATGTGGCTTGATGATAGAAATAAATGCAACAAAATTAAATTGATGTACAATATAAAAACCAAAAGGGGTTATTTGGTGTGTTCCCATAGAATGGCCACTATTGGGCCATGAGAAGAGTTTGTCAAAGTTTGTTTTTAAAGAAACATTTTTAGAAATGCAGCGTAGGGATGTGAAGAACATTTTAAAAGTAAAAACAAAATCTCCACATGTAAAGGTTCAATAACATATGAAGGTTTTTCTTAGAAGTGTATGTACAAGTCAGAAAAGATTTGGAAACCTTACCTGCAGGTTATACTGACAGAGGTTCTCTGTTTAAGCTGTTAAATGTGCCCACTGGTCGTGTGTTCATATAGGAGACCATGGAGATAGAAGGCTGCTCTGCTGGAACTGTCCCATTGGTATCGTTTGGCCGAGAGTTTCCCATCTGCCTGCTGGACCTCCCGAAGGAATTTCTTAGTCCTTTTGAAAGACGGTTGGAGACTTTGTGCACAACACCTGAAATCCCCTTATTTCTCTTATACAGTGTAACATCATCTTCCAACTCTGCAGAAGGCACCTCGATGTTACCGGTGTACCAGAACACCCACCATATCAGGCTTAGAAAAATGATAACAGATCCCACATAGATCAAAAAGTCATGGAAGAAAATATCCCAAAAGACACCTGACAAGAGGACCAGGAGACCAAAAATATCATGAAACACAGCAAACCAAAATGCAAATTTACACCGACCAACTCCCAGACCATTTTTCTCCATGGTGATCTTTTTTCAGTGCTGGATATTCCACTTCTTTTTCCTCTTTGGATATAGAACCACAGTTTAACCTCTATATTCAGAAATGATTAGACAGACTGCAGGGGAACAGCTGCCAAAGGCAGAGTGCATATGTATTCTGAGGGAAATCTGCCCCTCTGTGAAAGTGATCAAAGTACATTGGAAGGGATAAACCTTGGCAGGAGACACCTAGACAAATTACACCTTTATTATGCCTTACGGACAGAAACACCCCTACCGGTAAAAGTGCCCAGATATTACACAGTGGTACTACAGCTTAACAGATACAGACACAGATTAGTAGCCAGAAATGATAAAGAAAGTTGTTTTTATATATGCAAACACTTAAAGGAGAACAGAAACTTCTTTAGGTCCAATATAATTAAGTAGCTGATATGTAAACAAATTAATTTAAAGAGGTTTAATATGAAATGTTCTGTTCTAGAGGAACTTGCAGTCAGAACTGTTCATAATGGTACAGATAAAAAGCAGGGGTCCAAAGTGTATAATGCCTCTAAAAGCTACCCTACAGAAAGGCACAGACAATGAATATGAACATGGTCTGAAACAGTTTTACAATCTGAGGTCTAAGTTTCTGCCTTGAATGTATTTTTAAAATATGTTCATGGAGAACAGGTACGTGCTGAAGGCATGTGGTTATAGAAATATTTTATTTGCAACTAGCGTTATTGTCATTATCAGTTTTGATTTTAATAATCTTAAAAACATTTTGCAAATTTTGCAGAATTTTCAGTTCTTCTGTCCCTCTTCTATAAACACCACAGGTTTTCAACTGGGTTTAAATCTACCTAACGAGAAAGCCTCTCTGTGTTGATTTTGATGTGTTTGGAATCATTATTTTGCTAAAAGGTTCTCCTATGGCATACTTTTAGCCTACTGACAGAGACAGATATATTTTGGACTACAATCTCCTAGTTCTTACAATCTTAAAAATATAAAGCATTGGGTCAACACAAAAAAAAGAAGGCAACATTTTGCATTTGTCTTTGAGTTCTGCCAATTGCTGGTAGAAGTAGCTTAATATTATAAAAATGTTTGTAACTGATATAACTATGAGTTATGACAGACTTAGGCTGACTTACATAAAGCTCTAGGAGCTAGCTGGCCATTCATGTCTTGGACACCAAGACAACCAACAGATTTAATCATATTACAAAAGCCAAATATAATAAAAATATTTGTAAGTGATAACACTTTCCTTGCTCATGAAAAACACCTTAGTGTTTTGTAATGGGTACACACAGTAAGGTTTGCAGCGTCCAGCATGTACAAGGAAATTCCAAGTGAAAATGAAGTCCTACAAACTGTCATCAGAAAAACTATTTTTATCTTTAAATGTTTTATAAAATAATAAAGTTCCAGTTAGTGAGAACAGCATGTTGAAACAACACTTGTGTGTCACCAGAACTTAAGCCAAAATAATATAACTTGATGTTTTGTCCTACAACAGTACATATATAAAATTATTTTGTAGTGTGTAGGGGAATTCATTATACCAATGGTTGACACAAGAACCTCTAGACTATTTGTATCAAAACAGTTCCAAAACATGATTTACCACCATATGACACAAATACTTCTTATTATGGACAGTTACTACTTTTCCATCAAACATGACAATGCTTGACCTGAATTCTAGAGCTGAGCTGTATACAATTGAAATATCTCTGTAAACCTATTACAGATAGCGGTTTACATGAACATTTAGCAGCTATGCCCTCTACCTGCACTACATATTTATTGCTCTACCACACAGTTATGCTAATTATTGTTTGCACCAGTTCCAGCCACATTCTAACATTAACAGTGAGTTACTGCTTTTTAAACTTCAACTAAATACTGAAGTAACTAAGTAAGGCTGTCAGGCTACTAACTAAGTAGCCTGACAGCGATTTGCTATACTGTACAGTCTTGCCTTGTATTGTAAATTTAACAAAGTTAAATTTACTTTTACATTGTTTAGGCACCACACTTTGTGGTTTGCTTTTAGATATAATTTAGATTTAAATATCGTGGAAATTTCGTGGAACTCTTCCAAAATGCTTCTGGTCAATGAGGTGGCATCTGTGCAGGTCTAAAACTTTAGATGAGCTTTGGGTTCCTTTTTGAATTTTCACGTATCACAAAACCACACCACAACTTTATTTACAAAAGCCTAATTATATATGCGGGCAAATAAGCCCATGCTGTATGCCCACTATAGACATCACAACTGTAAAAAAAAATCTGAATTGTTAAGTTTCTCTAAAATGCACCACTGCACATCAAAACAAACACCAATACAGTTTAAATAATAATAAATACACAAAGATAATGTCTACCACTTAATTGCTACTAGACAATTTAGTCCCTGAAAAAGATTAACAGTAAAATGACAAGTTTGTTAGATATCCTCAAATTATTTTGGTTTAAAACTGGTCATATGTTAAACCCAAAAAAGAGGAATGTCAACATTAGCAGTAGTCCACGAGTTAAAGCAACAGAAAAGAATTAAATCAAATCAAACAAAAAATCAAAAGTAAAGTGACTGCCCACTTCACACGTTTAACTTCTGCTTCATGTTAAATGGGTTATTGAATAACTTAAGCTTCTAAATCACACACATTCCATAACAGAAGATGAAATATAAGTCTTCAGCCCTTTGCGCTTAAGCTTGTCTTTGATGATTGGGAACCACACCAATGCAACTATAATGAACATCAATCCAATAGAGACACAAACCGGTCCCATTGCAAGTGGCACCCTGGTTACTTCATTCGTGCTTAGCAGGTACACCACAACACCTGTGCATAACATCAGCCCTCCAATGGATAGGACAAATATGGGTTTGTGGTAGTAGGTCCAGGGCAGACAGCCTGCAGAGACAGGTGCCTGTGCAGGACACAAGGAACTTTGAAGTGTTCTGACTGTCCTCAGGTCTGTCTGTGGAGCCTCAGTATGGGAAAGCATTCTTGAGAATCTCTGGACTTTCACACTAAAGGAAAATTACACATATTTATTTAAAATTGTAAGATTTTCCTTGGGAAATGTCAAACCACGAAAAGACTTAACAGAGATTTATTTGATTTTTAATTGCCAACCTAAAATGTCAACTGAACATTTTGATTTTGGACAAAATGTCATTAGATGGCATTAGATATGTTTAAGTTCTAAGCTTGTAACTGTAATGCTGAACCAACTCATCCCAACAAAATATAACATTTAAAACCATGCTCACCTTTCTGTGTTACTTTCCTGAAGAAAATGTTCCCTGTGCTTAAATGTGAGCATTCACAGAAGTGTACTAAACAATAACAGTACTGAAAACGAGGGAGGAGCAAGACAAAGCTGGGCCTGGCAAATAAGGCTGTTGCACATTACATACCTAGGTAAGGGTAATGTTCAATTCAGTTGAACAATACCCTAAAACAATATAATGCAATTTACCATTAGGGCTGACAAATGAAAATGTTTTCAATTGGTCTTGATTGAACTTTAATAAGCAAGGAAGTGACAAATATTTTTTACAAGAACTACCAAACTTAAGTGGAAAATATATGAGCATGTTGAAACAACACTTACTGTTTGTGTGTCACCAGAACTTAAGCCAAAATAATACAACTTGATGCTTTATCCTACAACAATACATATATAAAATTATTTTGTTGTGTGTATGGGAATTCATTATACCAATGGTTGTCACAAGAACCTCTAGACTATTTGTATCAAAACAGTTCCAAAACAAATGATCTACCACCATATGACACAAATAATTCTTATTATGGACAGTTACTACTTTTCCATCAAACAATGCTTGACCTGAAATTTATTTTTGTCTTAACTGACCCATTTGCATTTATAGTGACATGAACTACACACGAGCTCCACTAACTCATGAGACTGTATGGAATGCACTTTAACTGGTACCTTGATACTTTAACTTTAACAATTGCATACAATTTAAATATCTCTGTAAACCTATTACAGATAGCTGTTTACATGAACATGAAGCAGCTATGCCCTCCACCTGCACTACATATTCATTGCTCTACCACACATTTATGCTAATTGTTGCTTGCACCAGTTCCAGCCACATTCTAACAAACAGTGAGTTACTGCTTTTTAAACTTCCAACTAAATACTGCGCTAACTAAGTAGCCTGACAGCGATTTGCTATACTGTACAGTCTTGCCTTGTATTGGTAGAACAACAAAGTTGAATTGACTTTTACATTGTTTAGACACCACACTTTGTGGTTTGCTTTCAGAAAAAATATCTTTCGTGGAACTCTTCCAAAACGCTTCTGGTCAATGAGGTGGCATCTGTGCAGGTCTAAAACTTTAGATGAGCTTTGGGTTCCTTTTTGAATTTTCACGTATCACAAAACCACACCACAACTTTATTTACAAAAGCCTAATTATATATGCGGGAAAATAAGCCCATGCTGTATGCCCACTATAGACATCACAACTGTAAAAAAAATCTAAATTGTTAAGTTTCTCTAAAATGCACCACTGCACATCAAAACAAACACCAATACAGTTTAAATAATAATAAATACACAAAGATAACCACAATTAAGTCTACCACTTAATTGCTACTAGACAACTACCAAACTTAAGTGGAAAATATATGAGCAACAAACATGCTCTATATATTCAAAATAATAATAGGCAGAAAAAGCAAACAGCAGCTGGATCAACACAGCCCCCCAGGCTGCATTGTGCATCACAAAAAGACAGTAATTCAACACTATGGAAAGGTCTATAGTAAACACAGCAGTGCTTGTGCTGAAAAGGCACCAAATCAGATCAGAAATCCTATATAAATAACAGTCAAAGAGGCAGTGCAACTGAGTAAAGAGATTTTATTTTCTAGATGTAAAAGCAATAGCCTGTAAGAGGACACCGGCACAAAGACAGGTGTAACTCCAGAGATACATTCACATTCATCCACCAGCCCTTGCACCATCATGCTGTGAAACTGGAATGTGTGTCAGGAAACAATCCATACAGATCCTTTAAACAGAAAGCACTTTCTTCTTCTGTACTTGGGCTTTTGTACTTTTGGGTTCTCTTTTAAGTTTCAGGTTTCTACTACCTGTGCTTGGCTTGGTTGCTTTCTTTGGTGCTGTTTTGGACATGGCCTGCAAAAAAAACAACAACAAACATCATAATCTATATATACACACTACAACAAGAGTTTAATAAAGTCTTGAAGTGTTTTGCTGAGGCGCCAGTGTTAAAGTGAGTTGCTGTCTTCAGCTTGTGTCACAGGAAACAATATTTACCCTGTGTCATAGCACTTTAATACAAAAAACCCCTGCCAACCAATGAGAACTTGAATAGTCTTATGTACTGAAATAACTGAATATCAAAACTGTGACATGAACCTATTATTCAAACACATGCACATACATAAATCTATAAACACGCATACACAGACATACATCTACATATTTCTATATTTACACATATACCCTCACATAATTTACACACAATTTGTAAAGTTGCAAGAAACAGTATGTTAACCTATTGGAATTCAGTATATGCATTAATTACTAATAAAATTAATTTTACAGCATTAAATTAGCATTTTACAATCAAGTAACAATAATAACCAATGACAATTTAAAACCCCCATTTACACCTGATCCCTTAATGGTTCTTGTATAAGGTGTTATATCAGGACATGGCTAAGTCACATAAAAATGCAAGACTGCTATAAACAATGGTTTTCAGCTAAACTCATATCCAAAGGGAAAAGGAGGCAGCATTCAGGATTGGGGGCGGAATGCACTATAAAAAGGTTCAATACAGACTAAAAGACAGGAATTAAAGTAGCAAAGAAAAAAAACATTCATCTCACCATCAACATTAACAGGCAAAGAGAAGTTTTAATTTATATTGTGGAATATAAACGGTTGTTGCAGCCAAATTAAGAGGAGGAAGTTATTGTCATACATTATGCAGAAACAGGTTGATGTTGCGTATCTACAGGAAACGCATGTGAAAGTTTTTTATTAACAAAGTTATTCTGGGTGACATGGAAGGACAAGTCATATTAGCAGGAGATTTTAACCAAGTTATTGAAGATGGTGACTGAATACTATGCTATTGCAAGATGAAACATTAAGTGCCTTCTTGGCTAAGGAACTGATGTCCTGTTTTGAAATTAATATGGGAACCACAGAAAAGAAGTATCTAAGATATGCCATTCACACAGTGTCACCCGATTCTGCTTTAGGTGGGTCCCAACTGGAATGAAGTATTTGGGAGTAAAATTGAGCAGAACTCTGGAAGAAGTAATGTTAAATTATGAACCATTGCTGGACAAGATAAAAGTCAATTTGGATAAATGGAAAAAAGCTGCAGTTATCCCTTTGGGGTAAAGTAAATATTAAGATGGTGGTTGCTTCCCAGTTTAACAACATTTTTATGATGATTTCTGTGAATATTCCAGAATCTGTCTTTAAGTAGCAGGACACAATTGTTAAAGATTTTCTTTGGGAGGGCAAGAGGCCCAGAATTAAAATGAGTAAGATGTGTGCCTCTTAAGAGATAGGTGGCTTCGGCCTGGCGGATGTGAGGATGTGTAATTTATCATTTAAAATAGTCAAGTTGGCTAAACACTGGTGCCAGGTCAATTCCGGGTTAGACTGGGTAAATATTGAGCAAAGCCTGGCTGTTCCATCCCTTGGGCATTCTTTCTCAGCGAACAGTGAGGCATGTGGACTCCAATTCCATACTGTCTCACTCAAAATATGTTTAGACAAAAATTCATAAACAATGTACTCATGTCCTATTCCAATTTTATAAAGAAGTATAACTGTGGACACAGCAGGAACTTTTCAAAATACTTACAGATAAGATACTGTATTCAGGACAAATTCAATACCAAAGAAAGTAACCCTGTGACTGAATATTTAAATCTGCAACATGAAAGCATCTCATAAAGCATCTAGATTCTATAGGACATCTAATCTGCTAACTAGTGATACCTGTGGGAATCTCAAAACAATATGGCAGAAAGATTTAGGTTGTACTATTGATGATGTATGGTTGAGAATTCTGCCAAGTATAGGTACATATATTAGATAGGCTAAAGGGAAATAGAGCTTCTGCTGTTCAATGCTTTGCTTTGTGGAAAACTCTCCTGCATGCCACTGACTCCTCCAAAGATTCCGCATGCTAATTTAATCTTGTGACCGTAAGGGCGCTGGTTTGATTCCCTGGACCAACAGCAAACAGCTGAAGTGCCCTTGAGCAAGGCACCTAACCCCCAACTGCTCCCCAGAGCGCTGTAGATAGGGCTGCCCACCGCTCCAGGTGTGCTCGCTGCCCCCTAGTGTGTTTCACTGCACGGATGGGTTAAATGCGGAGATCAAATTCCGCTGTATGCAAACACACATGGCAAATAACGGCTAATACTTACTCAAAGGCATTTCTTCTTCTGCTTTTACAAACTCATCGGCCCTTTCTTCTCCTACTTTATATAACACTGAGCTGGTTCTCACTGCTAACTCTGAAGGCATTTCTTATCTTTTTTCCATTACTACATAAAGTAGTACATTTCATTTTTATTATATTTGTAATTGCTTTGCTATCTGGTGTTGACCAAAGGAGGTTACTTCTTGCCCTGAGGGAGTTGTCTTTGCTATTGTATCCCCTGGTTTGCTCTTTGGAGGTTTGGAAACAGATTTTCTGAAAAATTGCTTTGTGACAGCATCTGTTGTAAAAGGTGATATGAATAAACTTCAAGTTGACTTTGCCCATCTAACGTTGCCAGACCTGCCAACGCTGTCAGACCTGCCAACCTTGTTTTTTACTGAGACACACATGAGCCTGCTGTAAAATAAAATCACATGTAGGTTATTAAAACACATCTTACAACCATACTACAATCTCTACTTTGGTATGATATGCTTTGGTTGATATTTAGTTATTAAAAGTAATGAATTGCTATTTTATTATTATTATTATTATTACATACATCCGTAAGATGTACAGACTTCAAATTGCTCGCGTTGCTGAACACAGACTCATCTGCTGAATATACTGCAACCTTTAATTTTGTAAAATAAGACTTGAATTTTAGTTATATAAGTATTAAATTACAACGGTTTAGACATATGATGTAGAGATATGGAGTTACTCTCTGTACATTGCAAACGATTTTGGATGTGTACGTTATACGTACAAATTATTGTTCCGTTAGTGAAGTGTACCGCATTTTATAGACGGTCCTTTATTGTCTTCAGCGTTGCTTCAACCTATTTTGCTAGAAACTACTGGGAGAAATGGAGAGATGGGGAACTGTGGGGAAATGTAGTGATTGTACTTTGTTTTCTGCTTCACCACCACTTACAAAATGTTGTTTCAGATATTTAGGAGGCTGTCTGATTGTTAGTTAGTTTGTTTGTTTGATTGATTGTGAGCTACAGCAGCGGCGAAAGCAAATATCCGCCGAATATATATGAGCCTAACTGAGCGAGCTGCAGCGTGAACACATGCTGATAAGAAGTGATAAGACTATTAAATCATTATTGTAAGTGAGATAAACAAGAGTTTTATCTAGCTGTCTCTTCTGCCAGCTCCTCTGTGTCCAACATGTCTGTTATGGTTTGAGGTGTTTCTAAGTGAGCAGTCAGTCACAAAACCAGATACCATCAGCCAATAGCATTTGGCCTATGTGCCGCCCTTAAACTGTCAAAACCAACCCTCTGAAATCTCGAGCGCAAAAATCTCTCTTGTGCGCAGAGAGTAGCCGATGGTATTGTACTCGCGCGGGAGGGGAAAGAAAAAATCAAGTTGTGCGAGAAAAAAAGCATCACAGGAGGAAAGACACAGTTTGAGCGCATGTTTATGAATATTGCGCGTGCGGTTCCTCTTTCTGTGCTTGCGAATTTCACATTTACGTTCATGAATGAAACATTTACGTGCGCAAAATGGTAAAACGTGAAGCTTTAAATCTTTCACCTCGCGTTTTTGCGTGCTCGAGTTTTGACATTGATGTGACGCCATACAATACATTTATTTACCTTTATCGAGTATGAAATTACAGCTATTAGCATAACGTGCGTTTGTGTGTTGCAAAGACGGCCACGCCCACTGAAAGCATGGATTAATCTGGAGGAAAAGCTGCAGCTACAAACAATCACCCTGGTGCTTTGTTGTGAAAGCCGAGTCAGAGTGTAGACTTTTATATCAAGTGCGTTTAGGAAGTCTAGGATAGCCATGCGTTTTCCTCGTGCTTCTGGGTCACCCCTAGAGCTTTGGGCGGTGTCCACTGAGGTGTGTTCTTCGGGAATAGTCTCACGTTAACGTTTTCTGTCATCACTTTCTCTTATTTTCTTCTCACTGCTCGAGTGTGAACGCCTGCAGTAACCGAATTACTAGCATGTGGGTTAAGCTGCCGCTACGCCTTCACTCTGCATTGTGTGCTTTAACCAAACACGAAATGGCTGGAACTGTAGTTCAGCCACCTGATTGGTTTGGGGCGGCGGTGTTCTCATTGGCTTTTCATGTTGTCTCTCAAAACATGGACTGAACTTAATCCTATCGACTATGTCTTATAGTTCTATAGAGGAAATGTTATTTATCGTTTTATCGCCCAGCCCTATATGTAAGTATGTTTTCCCACCGACACAGCCGCCCTCAAGCTCTACAGAGAACTGAAGCTTAACTTGAGGATGCCAAGTACAGCAGACAGGATTGCATTAACTTGCAATGCAAGGATGTCAAGGGCAGTAGACTAAAACAGTGCATTTCTTTACAGATGACTGGTGAATAGAGCTGTACAAATGTCAAACCAGACATTTCATAAAATACAGCACAAGAATGAATTTTGCAATATGGCTCTACACCTCAGTCAGCACCACGTGCCACTTGCCCCAAGCACACCGCTAGGCTCCTGTCATGATGACTCACAGATGGTCTAGGTAGTCACTAGTGGGGCCAGCATCGAATGTATATATAGAAGTTTAAACATATACAGCTCAGGCTAATTTGTTCAGAAAATATGGTCTTCAAATTCACAATCAGACACTGACTACATATTCTTAGCATCCTCACTTTGCTTCTGTATCCGCATTAGTCTACAGGTTCCTTGTTTTATGAATTCCCTAACCCCACCTCTTAATGGTCTTGCATGGACTATCAAATTATGCCTAAGACAAAAGTGTTTGTCTATACTACCTGAATTAAAGCCTGGATGTATGGCATAAAAATGCAGTTTACAATACTATTAAACTCCTGTTGTCTCATCTCTTCCAACAGGTCTTAAAATCATATAAAACACTGACCTTCAATTTTTTTTTCCTGGTTGGAGACTCAATGGGCACGAGCTGTGGGATTTCCTCATCTTCCTTATTGTTTTCAACTTTTTTCCCAGCTTTTCTGGCACTCTTGCTTCTCTTCAAAGCAGTTTTCTCCTTGTTCTTCCGCTTTAATACAGTTCTATCTGTGTTGTTCTTTTTTATTTTCTGTGCACCCTGTAAAAATTATGTAGGTATCCAGTGATCTCTGAATTTCTTGTTACAAATTACATAACATAATTTATATATACAAGGGTAAAAGACCCAAGTTTTACCTTAGCTAATCTGGCTTTCGTCAGCTCCTCTTCCAGCAGGCTGAGATGACCTAGGTCAGAGGTATAGATGGGAAGAGCCACAGAGGTGCAACTTTTCAAGTGGATGACTTTAATGCTTTTTCCTTTCTGCGGGGAAAAAAACAAACAAAATCAAGGTCTTAGCTGGAGGTACATCACCAAGAAAAAAAAAAAAACAAAACAAAAAAAACCCCCACATCCTGACCAGTGAATTTTATTCCCCAACCTGACAGACAGGTAACTCAGCTGATCAAAGAAAAATGCTACTGATGGGCTGTAAAAGCAGACAAGCCAAAAGTTACTGGTAATATCTGCAGTGTGTAAAGTGCAAAGTACTCTCTCTAACTATGATAAATAATAAAAAGATGTACCCATATTGCAGTATTTTAAAGGTATTGGAAGCCTTGCTAATCATGTTACCATAAATTTAATTGATCTCATTCATTTTAAAGCAACTGTAGCTGTCTTTAGTGGGGCCATACTCACCAGATCAGTATTATAATGGAATCAGATTTGAGAGGTCAAAATAAATTAGATTGGGAATATTATTAATTACACATAAATCCATATTTTTGGTTGTGAAACTGCACCAACTCACCATTTGTAACTTCGATGAAACAGTATTAACAGCTGTGACTATATTCTCAACAATCTCATCTGTTGTCATTCCCATGTGTGCCACACGCACCATGCTAGTGAACGAAAAAGCAATTAGTTAATTATAACAACAGATAACAGCAAAGCACTAAAAGAAGTTGCATGTTGATGTGTCAAAAGTTGTAGGGACAAGCTCTAATAGAGAAAGAGGCTCGTCTGGATACACTCTGAGTTACTCTGGCACTATGTTAACCCTTGTCCAACACTGAAGCAGAAGGAAAGAGTTTGCAGAAGTGCCCTTTGTTGACAGTGGACTCGAAACGGCGGGCATTACCAGCAGGAACCTTTCTTTGTGACCTTGAGGGTGGTTCCCTGAATAAGGCGTTCCATATCTCTGACTAGGTGGTTGTTCTCCAGATCCACAGACAGTGGAGCCCTGTGACGGCAAGGAAAACCAAACAAACAGAACAGGGACATTTTTTTCATATGATCACAAGCTACACAGAATTATGCTTCATGCAACAGGCAAGTTGTGAAAATGTTACTGTGAAAAGAAACTTTCTGGTTTGATAAAATAACATTCTTGTTCGAACAATTTAAAGCAAAAGCTTTCATCTTACTTCTTCCGCTCATAAAAATGCTTCCCAATGTGGGAAGGTAAACGACGGCGAATACGTGCATCTGCTAGAAAGATGTCAAAATTTCCCAGAAGTCTTCTCTTGGCTTCAAATGGCTTATATTCAGTCTTCAGGACTTTGAAGGGAATCACCTAATAAAAGTGCAAATTAAGACATATTTCAATATTGTTTTGTTAAAACCAAATAAACAAATGCTTTGCATACCACCCTTGTGCAAATTTCCTCACTATTCCTCCACTGAGACAAAGGTACAGGGTTTACTGAAGTACACTTCATTTTACATAAAAAACATACATACACCACATACCTTAGGGATGGTTTTGAGTCCTTTCTGTAAGAGTAATTTCTTGTAGAACCTCTCAGTCTGGTCTGCAGTCATGTTGGGTTCATCCCTGGTGAAAAGGCATACCTCAGCAGACTCGGTACGAAGCCCATGGGGCAAAGAACTACAGAAAATGAACAACATTTAATGAAGGCACTTTAAATACCAATTTAAACTGGTTAATACAACAAGTTATAAACATATATTATGAGAATTTTACCATTTGAAAACCTAATAGTAAAATATATTCTACAATTCTGAGTTCTGATTTTAAGGCATGTCATCTTACATATTGCCCACTGACCTACAAAACACAAACAACAAAAGTTTTTGTTTGAAATCTTTCCACAGAACATGCCAAGATCATTAAAAAAACAAAAATGAAATATATTTCAAATCTAAAGTGCTCTACAAAAAATGAAATATTAGCTGATATTAATTAACCCTAGATATTTATTTAAAATGTATTCATATTTATTTAAAAATTTAGCCCTTTAAAATTGGTACCAGGCAGAAAATCAATTTCCCCTTCTCTTAGTTGTGCTCCAAAGTTCTGTGGTTCTAAGTTACATCTATAGCCAAAAAATAAATATATAAATGAATTAATAAATTAAAAAAAAAGAACAAGACAAGTCACAATTAATTCTGCCTTATTTAAATGTCCTATTAAAATAAAGTTCACATGTCAAATAGACACACTTATCCCTACATAAACTATTTGTACTAAAGCTCAGAATGCGACAAACTTTCACAAGGAATGAATGCAAGTGTTATGTGGTCATGACTGTTAATGCACAATTTAATTTAACAAGCTTTAGACACAGTGGGGCCTTGTGTGGCAAAGACAGAAATCTAAAACATACATCTGGATGGTCTGGTCTTTTTTGGGGACCTTCCATAACGTGAGGAGAAGACGGATGTGCTGATCGTCATTCAGAAGATGATTCTGGGATGTGGTGCTCTTCAAATAAGCCTGCAATGCCTGCACAGCCTTCTTAACCTACAATTCAGGCAGTACCATCACAAATCATATGCCTTATTAATAACTTAGGAAAAAGTACAAACATTTCAATATTTATGTGGTCCATGGAACAGAAAAAAAGTTCTGGAACGGAAGGAGAAATGTGGAAAGGTGTGGAATTTACTGGGCTTTCATGCTTAAACTCGTACAACCTCATTTATTATCCCAAGTTATGATGGGATCCTTAAAACATCACTCTAAAATACGACAGCAAATAATAATGTTGTCACTTTTCATTACACTTATTACACGCTGCCTAGCTAAATCACTTACAGAAGAGGCGAACATCACTGAAGACGACAAACATAACTTTGTGTTCTAACTACATTCTACAAGCAGAATCAAAGCAGAAGAAAGGAATCAGCATACGTATCTTAGCATATTAATCTGGAAGTGATGGTACTACTAAATGAGATAATCGGTTCACGCATGAACAGCGCCATTGAGACAATCAGCTACCTCGTGGCAAGCAAGCTCTATTAAGTCAATTATCTGCACTTCTAACACGCATTTTAAGGGCGAAAAATAACATACATATTATTTTGACCAACCACTTAGTAAACAAAAACCAGCTAGACGTAAAAAAATACCTGATAGACATCAAGACTGAGCTCCTCTCGTCTTTGAGGCTCCATGTTACACGTGTGGAAAAACTGCACTGAACAAGCGCAAGCTGCGTCATTACGTACGCGAGTTCTTACTGACGGCAGACCGTAAACAGGAAACTTCACTCATACTTCCGCCGTCTTACACAACGTCTATTCATTTAAAACTCCCATTTACTGACAGATTTAGATACTTTTTGTGACACTGAATTGTGTTTTTATCTGAATATGCTTTGCTTTAGCTCAGAGAAGAAATTTATTTATTTTTTGTAATAAAAAAAAGTGCTGCGGTCACATACATAAAAATGTCTACGGAGTCAGTAGGTCATCCGGGTACCGTTTGCGTACTGCTGGATGACTACTAAGTATTTAGTACTAAGTACCTGAAAAGGGTACAAAAATCCAATACGTATATTTTCAATAGACCATTGTAGTCATGTCCTCATGATTTTATTCCCCCATATAAAAACTCAGGTCTAAGAGGAATTTCTTTTTGAGAAAAATGAATATACTTGAAAATTGTCTCACAAAAATGCTCCAAAGCTGATACGTTTTGTCCTATGACAATTTTTCCAATTGAAGACCAAGCGCCTGGCTAACTCCCTATAAACTGACTAGGTTGAGGGATGGCAAGATGGCCTGAGAGCTTGTGGTTCTACAGAGTTATAGCGTTATGTTTTTCTCACAAAGGTAACCATTATTAAGTTGTTCGAGTTCTTTGGAGATTTCAGTGTCAATTTTAAGTGATTTTTATCAGCCTGTTTGACCAGACCAGTCTTGTACACCGAATTTAACTGAAATGGACAAATAACTTTGCAACTTTAGCCTCCAAAGATCACTTTAGTTACCAGCAGGCCAGCTAGCTCTGAATCGGCCTTAAAGATGAAAATTGAAACAGTGAAGGAAAAAAGGAACATCAGCGAAACACACTCATATGCACCTATGGCTAAAGAAGGAGGTGAATGTGAATCTTCCCCAAATACACCAAGTACAAGCCAACCACCTAAAAAAAAGAGACAAATCTTCTACTCCAGTCGCAGCAGAGCCCATGCTGAGAGAGCTACACGAGAATATTTTTCTTGCACTTCCTGAAAAGATTAAACAGCACTCGGATCAAATTGAGAAAATGGTCGAAGACAACTCTGCCAACATTGAAGGTGTAAAGGAATCTCTCATCACCATTCACAATGATGTAATGATAATGCAGAAGGAACACAAACGAAGAGTTGAAGACTGAAGTTGCAGACTTGGAATCAAAGATACATGACCAAGAGTGCTATAGCCAATAGATGATGTCTATTTATATGGACTCTTAGAGTAATCCAACAAAAGTGTGAAAACAACAGTAAGTAAGATATGTAAGGGGGTTGTTCCAGATGTCGAGCAGAACAGAACAGCAAGAGATCTGATTTAGAAGCATGCGGATGAAAATCAGCATCTGAATGACAATGGCTTGCGATTCAAAGAGAACCTTACCTTCTTCAGCAAATGGTAAAAAAGGCACGGAAGGAGGTCAAGAAAGCATTTTTTTGTCTATGTTGATGGCAAGGAACTTCACGTAGAGGACAATCAGGCAGCTTGACTGACTGATCTTTCAATGCACCAAATGACGTTGAATTGGAAGTAATCTGATTTCGAGTTGGGTCATTTAATACAGTTAGAGGTGATTTATTAATATGCATCTATTGAGGCATGATTTTTTGTAAGAAAACCACAGCTTATAAGATACCTTTTGTTTCTAAGTAGTTTACATAGTTCTTGTTAACACACTTAATATCTATTTCTTGGTCTATCAATGCCAGGGGTACTAGATATTTACTTAAGAGAAAAGCTTTATTTTTGTATTGTAAAGGAAAAATGCAGAATTTTATTTTATTCAAGAAACCCATGCTTGTTCTAGTGATGCTACATTTTGGAAGCTATATTTACAATGAGGAAAAGAAGTTTAGTTCTTGTATGGGAGTAATCGGTCAACAGGGGGCACAATTTTACAAGGTAATTTTACAGGCCAAATTCTGAATTGTAAAAAAAAGAATAACTTGAAGATGGGTTTTATTAGTGGTCCAAAAATCCAATAAGGAAAAAGATTTAAATAAGAACAGGGGTAGAGGTACGCCTGTTGGGGAATAGCAAAAACGCTTACTCCCAAACCTAAGAAAACCTAATTATATATAGAAAATTGGACACCTATAAACTTGACCTATAAATGATATTAAATTATTTGCTTTGATATTTGCCAGAAGACTGAAACCGGGTTTGCACAGAATCCTAGATAAAGAACAGATTTATGTGTGGTAGGCATATTAGCAATAATTTAAGATTAAAATTGGATACAGTTGATTATAGCAATCTTTTAAAAGAAGAGAGTCATATTTATTTTTATTAGATATACAAATTATGCCTACATATGTTAAAAAACTTGTTGGGAATAAATTAAAGATGTCAATTTGCTGATGATTTTTTTTGAAAGATGAGATTTCAAAGCCAATCACACACATAAAGAATTTTCTGCTGTTTCTGGATTGAGAATGAATAATGAAAATGAAAAAAAAAACAAAAAAACTAAAGCATAAATTAAACTTTGATCCAATTATTGGAAAAATTTAAAAGACATTTTTTGGAGTTTGTTTAGTTAATCCAAATTGTTTAGAATAGTTGGTGGCATACAGTTTCTGGTAAAATGAAATTTCTTTGTTGCAAACTCCCAACTAAATTAGCAAATTTTCAAGCATTATTTGTATGGTCTAATGCAGATATACTATTATACTATAAAAACAAATCACTGTTTTCATCTGTCATGGGTTGATAATGGGATTTTTCAGGTAGGACAGTTGTTTAATGCTTATAGTAAATTCCTTGAAAAGTTTCAGACACCAGTAAAGCCAACAGATTACGTGGTTGTATTTGATACAATCCTCAGATGTGTACTGACATTTTTTAAGATTTATTTGTTTGACAGACCTACATATGGTTTATTTTAGTAACATATTTAGTGGAAACACTGATATTATTAAAAATAAGTGCAGTAAAAAGTTCTTTGTGATGTGACAGATTTATTGGATCATCTTTATTTGATTACATTCAATTAAAAAAAGTAAGTGAAAAAGTAAAGCACTTTTAAGTGCCATTTAAGGCAATACACAGAATTTATCCACTGAAACATGTTTTAGAAAGATTTCATTTAGATACAGAGAATACCTGTATTTCTGGTGGATTAGAGAAAGAAATGATTGCTCACTTATTTGATCACTATGTTCACACAAGAATGTTTTAGACATGCAAAACTTTATTGACAAAACTTTTATTACTAATATTTTTTTATTAGTTTTGTTTTATTTTAGATGTGATAATTGGGAAGAAAATGTATATCATACAATTGTTTCTTATATTAGGGAAGTTTCACATTCATAAAGTAAAATGCTCTCTTTTCAAACCTAATTTTATGCATGTTTTAGAAAAGATTTTAAACATGTAGGCATCCTTACACAATATTAACTGATACTGAAATGCATCTTTCCCTTCTGTTCATCGCCTGACAACAAGCACCTGCACTCAGGTTAATTGAGTACAGTCACCATCATGTTTTAATATTCCCATTCTACCTTACCATTTCAACAACTTATATATAGCAATGTTAGTATTAAGACTCTTTAACGACCTCATAGTTAAGAAGATTCAGTTATATATTTAGGAGAAAAATGTAGACAGACTAAAACTCGGGGTCAGAACATTTTTATTTACCACAGGGTGTGATAAAATATTTTTTTTATAAACCCCATTTATTTTGGACAGAGAACCCTGGCTTAGACCTGGAGTTTCAAACACTGGCATAACGCAAACTACAGACTGACGCACAATTACAGTGGCCCATGTCCCGCAATAATGTTTCACAGATACATCCGCTTCTAAATTATTGTTTAACTGTATTACAACGCATGTTAAAATATTTCGCTTAGAATTTTGGACCAACCCCATGTAAACTGTCCACTTTTCCTGTCTGATATTGGCATGAAGTGGGTTTTAAAATGTATAATATAGGCTAAAGACACAAAACAAAAACAGTGCACATCTGGGATATTTATATAGATGCAAAATTGATGAAAGCCAACAAGAATGAGATGACTATATGGGATTTTATTATTCAGATAGGTTAATCGTGACAGTTCCTGCAAAAGTATGTAAAACTGTGGCTCTGATTCTGTACAGCACTGTACTTAAGGTTTTTTCACCATCTCTTTAGGGTAAGCCATTTCTCCCTTTGATGTGAGTGATCCTGTTTGGCTACAATAATGATGATGATTATTATTATTATTATTATTAATAACGGATTGGAAAATGGGGCTTATATAAAACAAAGGTTTTTATATATGATTTTAAGTTAAATCCAACAGGATTAGATGTGACCACCTGCATAAACATAACTTTTAAAGTTTTGTTTCTTTGCTCACTGTCCACAACCAGTCTGAAACTGTCTATCATTGCAGTATCTGAAAAGAAGGCAACATCATATGGAGCCAATTTACATGCAGGATAAGTATGATGTTAGGTGTGATCCCAAATTACCTCTCCAGGCGATCCTTGATCACATTGACCTTTCTGAGATCATTAAAAAAAACAAAAAAACATACTTTGTACATTTAGGCAGTTTCAAGCTGTATGAGGACAGTTAACAAAAAAACTACTTAAATCCTTCAAACCAGAGGGAAAATTAAAAAGCCAATAGTTTAAACCAATATTACATCCATTTTGCCATTTAACATGGGCCAGTGAAGAGGGTCTGGCTTTAAATTGGGGCTTAAAGTGTGGCATAGGTGAGCTCTCAATATGAGAAAGCTGTCTCACTGAGTTTTATCTATAATATTGTTCTTTCTAAAACATATTCTCATACTGTCCTTTTCAAACATATATGTCTCTTATTATTTTTAGAGTCATCTGCAAATAAGAGATAAGAGATTGGAGAAAAGTGGAAGAATCTGCTAAACTGCTGCATCCTCCTCTTCCTCCATCCAAAGTGCAGCAGAACGGTCTGTCTGCCCAGAGTTAGTCCCTCTCTGGTACTAACTTCAACACCTTGCCAATAGCAATAGTTTTACCTGCAAAGAGAGACAACAAGTCTTTATTTTTCAGTTATATATAGCATTATTAAAACTGTCTACTCATTATTCGCTACATCAGCTTTATAGCTGCAGAGCAAAATCAAATAAGCAATTTGGACAGCCAAACCATCGCTTAAAAAGGCTAAAAAGAAGCGAACAACACTTACTATAAACTATTTACAGCAATTACAGATTTTTGCAGTAAACGCATAGTAAATGCAATTACCTTCGGGTTTATATGTCAAAAGTACTGCAGAACATGGATTACTTTACGATGGCATTGTCTATACATTCTTTTCCCAGGAACAACTAAACTAATAACACACCAACAGCTGTACATGTCTTTTATTGAGCACATTAAGTAAACATTCACAGTGCTGGCTAGAAAAAGTAGGTGAACCGTTGAAATTAATAACCTGTATATAGCATCATATCACAGTATCAGGTCATATTACAGCATCTTAATACGGTTTACGGTCAGGACTCTGGCTTGGCAATTCCAAAACACAAATCTTCTGTTTTAACATTCTTTAGTTGTTTTACATGTGTGCTTTGGTCAGTATCTAGTTGCATCACCTAATGGCTTGTCAGCTTGAGGTCACAGTGTTTTTCTTACATTCTCCTGTAAAATGTTTGATAGACATTTGATTTGATTGTTCCCACAATGGCTTCCAGACCCTAAGGCAGCAAAGTAGCCCAAAATCATGCTTTACCGCTGCCATGGGGCTTTGTTGCTGGTGTGCTGTGCCCTTTTTCCTACACAGATCTTAACTGGATGCCCACTCCTAGGGAGAGTAGCAACAGTCCTGAATTTTCTCCATGTATAAACAATTTCTATCAGGGGACTGATGAATTCCCAAGTCTTTTCTGGCTTCTGAGGTCTTCTGAAATGTGTCTGCATCAAGGCATTGTTGACACTTAGCTTTCTTGAGAACAGATTTCTCAGTAACCAGGCCTTGTGTGTTAATTTTATTTAATGGCCAAAGCACCTGTGAAACCTACGCTTCCAATCTTGTCTCAACTAGTTTGCCAAGTAGTTATTGGAGAATTCACAAAACTTTATTTTTTCTAGCCTGCACTATGGTTTTTTACTTAATGTACTCAATAAAAGACATGAACATGCAACTGTTTGTGAGTCATACCACATTTTATATTAAACAGAAGAAATCCAGGTAATTCCAAAGACTTCACTTATTTTTCTGCCACCTGTAAATAAGATCTTACCTTCATCCCTTAGAGTGAACCGACCCATTTGTGGAAAGTCTTTAAACGTCTCTAAACAGATGGTTCCCGCAGTTCTGAGGCGGGCAATGCATACTTGGTCTTGTTTGACAAAGCGAGGACGTGTCTTGCTCTTCTCTCCTGTCTTCTTGTCTACCAGGCAAATTAAGGCCTTTGAGCACAAAAAGAACATAATAAAGACAATAGTATTGGGTTTAAAAAGTGTAGAGAAATTTCAAACATGTAACACATAAACAAATATTAGTTTCTTACTGTTATCTGCACTTCCTCTATGCAGGTATGAATGTGTAGGACTGCATTGTAACCTGGACATATAATGGATTTGTGTTCAATAATTACAATCTGCAGAAAAAAAAGACAAGAGACAAAATGAGGCAAACACATGACAAACTCCTTGTTCAGCAAGCAACTACAGTCAGTGTTCTACCTGGGCATCAAACGTGCGCCCTGAGTGGCAGAGGTTTTCAGCATTGCATAGAATAAAGCCTGGCAGGATCTCCTCCTCTTCAATGCCTTTGAGACGCAGTTTCAGGTTCTCTCCAGGCCCTGCATCATCCGTCTCTACGTCATCTGATAGCAGGCTCAGTACCTCCACAGTGTGCTATGAAAATATTAGACAGCATGTTTCACAGACTGTAAATCATTTATGCCTGGAGGATAGAGTGATGTAACTGGATGTTGCTAATAACTGACAAGTTACCTGATGGCAATAGTAGTAAGGCTACTATATAAAAGTAAAAGAGAATGAGGTAGGAGTAATTTACAAAGATGGATACATTTTTTGGGCAACTTGGGATCACGTTTCTTTAGGAAGTGTATGGAGCCAGAGATGTTAAGTCAACTGGCTTGCAGGTTAGGCTCCCACTTGTGGTCAAAACAAGTTTGAAATGTGCCTTATTTGAGCCTGTTTTGTCAGATTTTATCAGTGACTTTAAATTGATGGCTTTTAGATTCAATTTTATAGATCTCTCCCCTTTCAAAGAGACAGCAATTGTGTCCAGTTGCAAAAAAAATACCTTAAAAGTTTGCCTTTTGAAGTTTAACAGTAGGTCCCTTACCAAAGGGAATTCTTTATAGTGAGTTACATAAAATATCTTAGATGTTTCTCCTAGCAAAGGGAAAACACAGATAAAATTGTATGAAACAAAACTAAACTTTTATTATTGCTATTACAGCTATTATTATTCATTTAAGCTTGTTTATTCATAATGACAAGTTTTATAATAAAGTTAACTAAGGCTATTTGTCTTAACTGTGCTTTCTGGCTCAACAACTAACTAATGTGTGTGTGTCACACGTGAAATATTTAAAGAGATGTTACGGCACTTGAGTTTTCTAATAAGGATTCTAATTAAAATGGTCTATAGACAATAGACAAAAAAATTTACAACTTTTGATATTTTTAGATCTCCTCAGATATCAAAAACAGCTCCTAAGATGCTTTCATTCAAATTAAAATGAGCATTTCAAACTTATAATTATTTTACCACCATACAATTATAGAATCATATGGCATCAAGTGGAACACTGATTAATAAAACATACCCTGTTTGGCATCATGATGAGCTGTTGTGCTTTCGTTATGGTGCCTGATTCAAGTTTTCCAAGGACTACAGTGCCCATGTCCTGCACAGAAAAGACAATGAGGATTATAAAGATTTTTACAGTTTTATGTACCAAAACAACAAATTCATTTTTATACAACCAGCGTCATAAAGTTGAACAGTTCACTTTGCTTCTAAGACTCATATGTAAACAGCCTTTTTTTGTGTGATATCACAACCACAATAAAATCAAGATAGATTGTTTTTGCTGTTTAATTTTTATATATGGACCATTTAGATAGTGAACAGTATGTTTTAAAACTTCTTTCCACAATATGGAGGCTTTAATAAAGCTACAGCACACATACACAGAAGATCAAGCACTTTTACTTTAAATGACATGACAAACTCTACATCCAAAAAAAAAAAAAAAAAAAAAAAAAAAAAATTACATAACATCTTACCCTGTACTTATCTACAATGGGCAATCTGATAGGACCATCACTTGATCTGTTGAAGTTTGGCAAGCTGTCCAGATGTGGAATAAATGGTAATCCCCTAAAAGTGGATTTATAGGAGCAAACATGATATATTTAAATCGCTAACTATACTTATGCTCAAAAGTTTGGAATTTCTAGTCATGTTAATAATTGCTGTAATTGTAATAACAAATTTGATAACAACCAGCTTATGTGGACTTACATATTATAACTTCTGTCTAAATCCACTAAAATTTACATCAGTGATTCACACAGTTTACTTTACTACAGTCTTTACTTGAGTAATTACTGTGTGGGCTTTACTTACGTATACCAGGGACACAGCTCAGAAGGTTCCTTTAAGTTGGCTCCTGTCAGGCCAGAGCAGGGCATGAAATGAATGTCTTTCTTTGGGTTAAAGCCCACCTTCTTTAGGAATGGCACTAATTTCTCCTTACATTCTTCATATCTGCAAAATAAATTGTTTGGAAATTGTTGTCAAATACACTTGCAAAACCATTAATAATAAAATGCTTTATTAGTACTTCACAAAGTACTGGGTTCTATTCACCTATCCAAGCTCCAGTTTACAGTAGGATCATCCATTTTGTTGATGAGGACTATTAGATGTTTGACTCCAGCAGTTTTGGCCAACATAGCATGCTCACGGGTCTGACCTCCCTTTTCAAAGCCTGTCTCAAACTCCCCTTTTCTGGCAGAAATTACCTGGCAAGACAATATGAATGAGAAAGAAGCTTCATACACCTCATACATTCATTTCTATGTATCTGTGGAACAGAAGCACAAAGTGAAAAGACACATCAGAAAAAAAAAACATGTAGTATAGACAGCTTGGCTGATTATAATGGCATTGTTGTGGTCTGCCATGTACCATGCTTGCTGTTAGCAAGTCTTACAGCCATCAAATTACTAGGAAAGGTCAAACATGACTTTGAAATTTGTCATACAGTAGGCGGCTCTCAGCAAGAAAATAATTTGTTTAAAAAACCAACCAAGACGGCCAAATCAGCTTGTGAGGCACCACCAATCATATTAGGTACAAAGCTCTTATGGCCGGGGGCATCCAGTATGGTAAAGTGCTTTTTCTCTGTTTCAAAGTAGGCTCTTCCCACTTCTACAGTTTTCCCCTTGTCTCTCTCCTCCTGGTTTGTGTCTAAAGCCCAGGAGAGATACCTGTAATAAAATGTCATTCAGATGTTATTCCAAAAGTGCATTTGGCTAGCTTTAGGAAATAACAGTGTGAAAATTAGGTAATACTTAATAGATAAAAACATCATTTTGAAAGATGTATTAAAAAATTAAACAACTTGCTTGTCAAACTGCTTCAAAAAACAAATAACCACAAAGCATTCTTACCATGTTTCTCTGTTCTTCTCTTTTGCTTCTCTTTCATATTTTTCTAGGGTTCTTTTGTCCACCATACCAGTTAAATACCTGAAGACAAAAACATGTTTTATGCCTTTTGTTTAGACTGAACATTTCCCTAAAGCTATACTATTTGTTTTAAAATGTTAAGATTTTTCCATTTCAAAATTACATTACTCACATAATCTGTCCACCAATTGTTGACTTGCCTGCGTCTTAAGAAAAAAATAAATAAAAGGGTCAGAAAAATGGAATCTGAAAAGTCTCAGCACAATTTAGTTAATGTTATTACTGCGACCAGATAATAGTAAGTGTGTAAATGTGTAAAGAGTAACGTGGAAGTAATGAATGTGCTACACACTGACGCACCAACATGTCCAATGAAGACCACATTGACATGCTCCTTTTTTGGGGCATCTGGGGGAGGAGGGGGCAGTTTAGGGGCAGGAATTTCTTCATCCTCCTCCATAATTTCATCTTGGGCTTCATCTACAAAAGCTCTGCTTTCTTCAATGGCTCCACCTCCTGGCTCCACCTCACCTGGCTCCCCTTTCTCCTCCCACGTCTCCACAGTGTTAGCATCTGTTCCATTTTCCACAGCAACTATGGGGACAAAGCCAGATCACACTCCGATAAATCAAGTTCACACTCCGAGAATCATTTGTCAGCTTTAGTCAGGTTCAACTCTTTCATTATTACAAGCTATGCATGTAAAATTCTTATTCATTCTACTGCTGGATGTGCATTCAGGAAATGTTGGCAGGTCTGGCTGAATTATTGAATAGATGGATGAATAGATGTTTCTATTCAACAATGCCTTCCGTTGGCTAACTGGCCATGGTTAACTTTGCGTTTAAGTTATCCTGTAATTCTAAAATCCCAGTGGGGTATTTCACAAAGCTGGATTTCTCACTTCAGCAAGAAAATTAAGTCAAGCCTGTCCAATAGAAAAGAGGAACATTTGACTTAAAGTTAACTAGATAACTGAGAAATACTGCTGTGTGAAATATCACACTGCTTTATGAAGTCTTTCTCAAAAGAAAAGTAAAACAACAAGCAAATAGATATGTACAAAATTCATAGATATCCTTTCAAACATTTTATTTTACAAAATGGTGTTATGAAAACAATATTGGCTACAGGTAGCAGATAAAAAAAAGATTCTTGAACGTCCAACGTCAAGAGGTCTCAAATGTGTGTAAAAAGACAGAAAGCTAAACCCTGCAGAGCTGTGGCCCAGAAGAAACTCTGAGGGAACCATACAGATGTCCGTTTCACCGCATTACTGACAGTCAACTTTTTTTAAGAACAAATTTGTTTACATGCACTTCCAATAAGCATTCATTACATTAACCTTGTCGCTCGAATACAAGCAAATCTGGGAAAACTCTGCTTATCTGTTTTCTTTTACACGTTTACACAGTGAGATCCTAAACAATTCTGCAGATTGCGACTGCAGTTTACTTTAGTAGGATTTGTGGTCATTCTGTATTTCCTTTATCTATAAAATTAACATTTAATATTAATTAATAATTCCTAATTTATATGTATTCATGAATTTCATATAACCTGTACCCACCTGTATTCTAGTAGAACAGTAGAACACACCGCAAAATTACAGCTGATTGCCAACACATGTAATACTTAATTCACTTGCATAAAAGGGAACAACTTTCTAAAATATATTGTTTTAAGCTTTGTATGATTGCGTTTGATCTTGATGTGTCAGGGCCCTAAGACATGGAGATACAAAAAGGCTTATTTAAAGCAGCGGTCACTAACCCTGCTTGTAGAGAACCTCCAAGGTTACAATCCAAATCTACAGCGCATCTGGAAAGTATTCACAGCGCTTCACTATGTCCACTTTTTTATGTTATAACCTTATGCTAAATTGGATTAAATTATTTTTTCTCTGGTGGCTCCAAACTTCTTCTATTTACAGATGATGGAGGCCATTGTGCTCATTGGGACCTTCAAAGCTGCACAAAGTTTTCTGTAACATTCCCAAAATCTGTGTCCTGATACAATCGTGTCTACAGACAATTCCTTGGACTTCATGGCTTGGTTTGTGCTCTGACATGTACTGTCAACTATGGGACCTTATATAGACAGGTGTGTGCCTTCCCAAATCATGTCCAATCAACTGGATTTACCACAGGTGGACGTACCTGAGCTCAATTTTGAGGGTCATGGCCAAGGCTGTGTATACTAACGTACATGTGATTTTTTTTTTTTTGTTTTTTTCCTATTTTTAATACATTTGCAAAATATTCAAACTAAATATACATACGCATATAAATCATTTTTTTAATGTTCTTACCTTTGCTTAGAATAGATTTTATGTATTTAAATATTTTAAAGAATCATATTATATGACCAACAGACATAAATCTGTTGTGCACTGGATGACTTCACTCATGGTGTCTGTGGCTGCAGAAGTTAAGCAGAGGGAATGCTGGTAATATGAGTACTTACAACCTGTGCAGCCAGGATGATGTAACAGTCTCCAAGCCCTATATGGTTGAACTAACATTAATGGTGTGGTAGTACAACAACTTGGCTAATGGAAATACAACGAATGTGTCTTGCCTCTACTGAAACAGAAAACAGAAATGAACTAAGTAAAACTGAACACTCACATCTACATAAATTCAAGGACACCTACCTGCTGGTTCTGAAATCTCCATGTTAGAAACTGTCTCTGTACCTACAAAAAGAAATGTGTGTGTAATAGTCACATAGTTGCACAGTACAGTACTACTGCTGTTAAAGGCAAGTTCAGTAAAGACATTCAGAGCAGTTTGATGAGAAAGTCTAGAGAAACTCACACAGTCAGAATTGGTCACATTGCTGGAAATGGCAGCCAGACATCAGAAGCATTTAATGCTCCTAAAAGCTACAGAGCTCAGAGATAATTAAATGAAACAGATGCTACTAACATGTTGCCTGATGTCCAAGTTTATTTTGAAAAAGGGGTTTAGCATAAAACATGCTTTTTATATCTTTTGATTTACAACTATTTTGCCATTATCGACATCACACCAAAAAAACTCAGAATACACTATTTGGTTTGGTGATCATCTGGAAGGCTTAGATGTCAGAAAAAAATCTATTTTCCCATTAAATGTTGTGGAAATGAAACAGAAAAAGAATCACCGCATCAGTCACAGTTATATCATGCTGCATGCTGGATAAATAACTTTAAAACGCACTGCTTCCAGAATAATGTAGGATTATTATATACCTTTATTAGCAAATAACATTGCGTAATAACATGTAAATGTCATTAGTCTGCAGTATAACCTGGCATTACGTACTCGACGCGTTTACAACATATCGGTACCCTTTGTCAGCCACTATTCATATTACTGCTAGACAGAACTAGGATAACTACGACGAAAAATGTTATTTCTTGGATATAAACGGAGCTACAAGCCTGCAGTATCACATGGATAGTTGGCACAAGGGAAAAATAAGAATACATGTGTACTTATCTTTCAACTCAGATACTACTTACTTCATATCTTGGGAAGGTCCGTTTACATGTCCTAACACAGCTGATTCAGTTGTTTTTTGTGGCCAACTAGCTAGTTAGCTAGTCGGTTGGCTAGCTAGCCAGCCAGTCAGTCAGTCAGCCAGCCAGCTACCGTTAACAGTCTTAGCTAACGTTAGCTTGTGAGTCGTACCTGTGATACTGCAGTCTGGTTTTCGCTACCAAACCCTGGCTGTCGCATAACCTGATAATCTTTACCGTCATGCCTGGTGCTTTCTGAAGTTCCTCCAGGTACGAAGAAAGGAACAAACTCCGGGGCATTCACGTTAAGGCCGGTGAAGGCTGATTGTAGCTCCGTGTCTGGGGCCTCCACATCGTCCTCCTGCTCCCAGCTATCAGGGGCTGTGTCTCTGGAGTCCATCCGTGCAGTCTACAACAACTATAACCAATCAGATTTCTCACTGTTAACCCCGATACCTAGTACCTAATTAACTTCCCTCGATTTCCCCCGGTTATAACAGATAACCGTAGACTTGTGAAAACTTAAAAACGCAGCTAGCTACGGCATGAGGTGCTTGTTCTCTTCCCTACGACTGCACCACAATCCTGCATGAGCGAAGCTTGTATGACGTGTGAAGCGACTGTGGACAAGCTCTTACAAAAATGGCCACCAAATTGTTTTTCAAATTAAGTCTTAAATACCCGTATCTGAAAAAACGCACCAAACATTTCACCCATTTGTTCTCCGAGCTTGTCTGTTGTCTGATCACAAATGCAAAAAATAATGTAAAACAAAAAAAATTCAGAGGTCTTTCTTCAAAGCTTTCTTTACAGTGGTGGTAAAAGGAACAGGAGATACCAAGCGATACGGGATTATAGTTATTTCAAATGTTGTTAAATGACTTAATCAGAAAACAGTTTAGAAATGTCTTAGGATTCACCTTTATCTTTTTAAAATAAGTATTTTAACCACACCGGACTACTGATTTTAACAGCATAAAATCAAAATATAAAGTATAAAAATGTATAATACATATTCTACATACATAAAAAAATAAAATGGGCACTGTTCCCTTATCATGCTAAATTCAGTTGTTGGACATTAATTGGCTAAATGAGCCATTATAAAGGTGAGGAAATAAACAGTAAAGTAACAGGAAAGAAATGTTAAAAAAAATAACATGAATGAACAAAAAAAACAAGATTTTTAATCAGTTTTTTTAGTCATGAAGTGTAATAAATAGTTTAAACAGGAATTACATTTTAAAAAATGAACACAATACCAAGTACAAATGAAGTAAGACAGCTTCTTTTACAAATACATGCATAAATAAATATTAATTATTATTTGTTAAATTTCTCAAATACATTGCATCTTTTTTAACCTTATATATACAACAAACCTTTACGTTCCAAGAATAACATCAACTTTAAAGAAATGGTTTCTTTACTCCTTCGCATCTGCTACGCCTCCAGGAGTTATGGAAAAAGTTGCTTCATTTTCTGGCATATCAGGACTTGTAGAAAGAAGACAGAATAAGGTGAAGACTCTAGATTCTTTTGGTATTATTATTATTTTTACCCTATGTTATTCATTCTCTATGGTGTAACTGCGTTGTATAGTAAGCATTTAAAAAAATTAATTACCTATCAAATATTTTGGCAATTCTCATTTCACCACGTCCTTTCCTCAAACTTAGGCGTGTAGTAGAGGCATGTGCTAGGATATGACCTCCGATGGGCTTTTTGGGATCTGCTTGAAATCTGCAACAGAGTGGATGTACTTCAATATCAGAACCTAATTACAGCTTCTAGGGCTAGTAGTAGATCCCAAAATTAGCACCTTCCTCAAATTCCGGGAATTCTTAAGTGTAGAACTGACTCAAAAGCTTTTAAAAATTGTAAAGAAAATCTGCCTATCAAACAACATTAAGTCAATTCATCTACACACATGCAACACAGTTACAAGTCACCATAAATGAAGAGTGACCAAGGTTTACCAAGATTAAACATAGAATTAGTCTTGGTAAAAACTTACGTCATCCCGGCACCTGGGTCTGCGGTCATCTGATTTGTGACAAACACTGCAACGTTGTACTCTATAGGTCACAAATTATAAAGACTGACTTTTAATTAAGAATTTACCCTGTATGTTAGGATGTATTATTGTATCTGTATATTATTTAGATTTAGCTCTTAATAAATATCTTAAAATCCCTGCCCCTAACAACAAAAAACAGGTTAATTTGATGCTTGTGACAGGATTTTGATATTGCCCATGTTAACATCAACAAATAAATTAAGCACAGAGGCTCTTTGGCCAGCAAAGCTGACCTTCAGAAATTTTTTGCAGCCTGGAAAGCATTTGTGCCAGCTTTTGCTGTCTCTCTGCTAGCTCGCCTCTACCAGAGAAGTCCACACGGAATAGAGCCATAATGGAGTCTATGATCTGAAGGAAAGCAGATTAATAAGGATCAGGTTTGGCAAAAGACAGCCAAATTGCTCTGCACTGGAATAACTGCCAGTTACAGCTTATAATGTTACAGATAATAGTGCTTTTCTTCTGTTTTGTTTTACTTCTTGTGACTTGCCAAAAGCTTGAAGATTCCTCCTTCTTCATGAAATTTTGCTGCAACGAAGTCTAACAGCTCCATTTGATGTTCACCTGAGAAATGTACAAACCATACAACGCTGCATAGAATAACTACTAAAAGAACACACACCAAAACTAAAACATTAACCAGGTTTAACAACAATGCCAAGCCTAAAAGGTAACAGGTCTTGAAGGTAAAAGGTCTTACTGGTATAGGCGCGGGCATACAGTACGTTATCAAGCACAGCTTCATGATCCACATTGAACCTGTCTGCAATGTCCTTCAGCCTGTCCGGGCGACTAAGACTCACAGATTGAGGAAAAAACATAATAGCAGCAATAATAGTTGACATGCTTTATACAAGTACAGCCTTATTAATAAGGGATACAAGGTATTTTCAGTGTCAATGAAAATGACTTTCCCTCCAGTGTATCCATCCTCACCAGGAAGCTGAGCTGTAACTTCAAAGATAAACATTTTAAAGTTATTTTGGATCACAATTAGAAATTAACAACAAATGTCAACCTAAACATAAAGATAGTAAATGTTTTTAATCAGACAACATTATTTTGAGTGTCAGGTGTTGATCTTTTACCTGTTGATCAGGTGTGTAAATCTCAGATCTCATAATCATTCAATTCTATTACAGTTATTTTAGAAAACAATTCACTGCATGTTTGATTTGATTACTGAAGCACTAATTATTGTACAGAATTATTGGAAAACTGAATATTTAAATATAAAGAATGAAAAATTATTACACAGTAGTGGAATAAACACATCTTAAAATGTGAAAAATTTCACATATTTTATTTAATATTACTATGATTAACGTTACCAGTCCTACTTTAACACAAGATGCAGTAATTTCTCAAGATTTAAGGATGTATCTGTCACTTACCGCACAGTGTGTGAGACAGCTGTGTCTTTCCAGTTCTGAACTCTACATGAAAATTCCCAATAATACAATAAATAAGACAAAATAAGACAGAGTCAATGTATAATGAAGGACAATGATGTAAAACTGCAGCTTACCTCCAAAAGCCTCAGTAATTGCCATACTCTCTATTCCCCCTCCAAGAAGCTTACTAGAATAAATTCAATACAGTATTATTTTTTTGGTCTGACATTTTTAAAAACAAAGTTTTAAATTGCAAATACTGGATATCAAGAAACTATAAGTAGAGTTATTTACATTACATGCATTTGAGAACAGACAAAAAAATAATTGCAAAGCTGATTAAAGACATTTCCCACAATAACTACAACCCTGCTAACCCTCTTTCAGAGCTCCATACCAGATTGTAAGTGCTCTGGGTGTGAAACCAAAGGGTTAAATAAATTGTTATGCTGCAGTCTGATGCAATGGTAAAAATAATAACTGATAGAAATACTTATCAAAATAGTTAATGTCCAATCTTTTTAAGTATGATGTGGGAACACAATCTCTTTAAATAATTGCATGGTGACTGCTTGCATCAGCAGCAGCCTGAACAGTTAACAATAAGCTATTTCTTACTCAAACTCCAAACTGCCTGTTGTGATGTGGAACACGTGTCTCCTTTTCATATTATATTCAGAAGCTGTCTGGAATCCAGTGATCTGCAGAAAATAATTAAAATATATTCAGCACGAACATCTGGGATATCAGAAAACAAGATTTTTGACTTATTAAAATCTATCCACTGCTAATAATAAACATTCTAATACTTCATTACAAATTCCAATAGTCCAAAATAAAAATGACAGCAGGAAAATATTACCAGCAACTTCCCAGCAGCCTCCTTTATTTTGTCCACTTTTGCTTCAGATAAGCCCTTAACATTGCATAGCGAACGGCGTGTGGTCATCTGAATCCCTTTTACCGTACAAATTCCCACAGACTTCAGCTTCTTGATGTCAGCTACATTCTGTGGAAATAAGAGCAAGAGTCTAAATACGTGAACGTGTATGTATTTTTTAATAAAAAAAAGAAACAATTGACATAATAAATCTGTAATAAAGTAAAGTAAGAAAATATATAACTATATACTTACTATCCCATGTTTCTGTAGAAGATCAATGTCTTGAAAGAAAAATACCTGGTGGCGTAGTTACACAATAAATATGAAAGATAATACACGCCATGATGGTATATAAACATACAGTTGCGGCTCCCACACTCTTTTCAAGACGAGCTCAATTTGATGATATTTTATTATCCGACGACTCCATCTTTTCCACAGCTTGTACCTCACCTCATCATCCTGATACCCTGCCTCGTCTTCAACAACTTGGTCATCCATTGCTTTCATACTATTTAAAAATACAAATTAGTTTTTCTACAAATGCTGTACGGTGTACTTTAAAGTACATATCTAACAGAATAGCAGGGTTTATTGCAACTAGAACGTGTTTAGTTCGGCTGGCTGGCTTGCTTGACCGTTAACTTTGTTTGTTGTTTCTCAAGCTGTTATTATCCCCACACTTAAGCAACAATAAAAGGCGTTCCTGCAGAGTTTTAGATAATACTTTACCTTTAAATCACAAACGTTAGTAACTCAATATATAACTTGAGATGTTGAAAACGTCTGACTGACCTATCTAGAGTAACTAGCTAGCTAGCTAGCTATCCCCTTCGTAGCTCGTGCGATTCCTCAGATCGACAGTTTTAGAAATGGACACCAAATTGAAACTATTGAAAACCTGGCAAGAATTTAAAAAGTATATACATTATCTGTCGTCCTAAAACTGAATTTACCAAAAAATACAAGGTGCTTAATTTTTTTTTATATAAATAAATTATTTATTTTATGTAGTAAAATATTGAATACCATTGTACTTCACAAGAGAGGCGCGGTCGAACTAGGACTTTGATTTTGAAAATGTTTGCTACGTAATTGATCTGGGACATCGCTTAGAGAGTCGAGGCTCATATTAAAATTCTGTCGTGTTGACTTTCCAACTGGTCGGCAACATCTGCGCGCACAAGACACGATTTTCAGCGCACGTGAAATAACAGGTGTTGCTTCCATTTTCCAGTAACGAGGCACCTATAGTCATCAAATTCATACAAGAAGATCTAAGTGCTACAAAGGCTCACTATTAATCTCTTGACTGTAATTACAGTTTATATTGCTCTTTACAGTGAGTGATTAAATTGTGAGTGTTGTACATTTTATATATAGAAACATGACTTCTCAAATACTGACTGTAAGCAGTTACATTTGTTAACAACTGTGGGCAGTCATGGGCTGGAGGTTAGGGAACCAGCCTTGTGACTGGAAGGTTGCCGGTTTTATCCCATGGGATTGTTTTCAAAACTCTGTAAAGCTGCTTTGAGACAACATCGTTGTAACTTGACTTGACCCACAGGAGACGACTGAAGTGCCCTTGAACAAGGCAACAACCCCCAACTGCTTCCTGCTGCTGTGATAAGGCTGTCCCCTGCTCCGTGCAGGTGTACTTGTTCACAGGAGCTGACGTGAATTGCTATGAAATATTTTTTGATGTTGAAGACTTTATGCAATGGTAAACGTATGCCTCCCTCGTGAAATGGTCCAACCAGGGCTGGACTACAAATCTATAGACTGTTTGAGAACCATTGCATTATATAATTGCATAAATGAATGAATAAGGTACCCTTATTATGCTTGTAAACTATACAGGTTCAGTGCTACAAGTAAATGACAACACTTCATTTACTGACTTTTATTTTTTTATTAGATTACCGGGTCTTGCAGATGTTCCTTTTTGCAAAACATGCAAGAAACACAAATTGTTCATGAAAGATAAAGAAAGAAACCTATAATCCATTGTATTGTATGACTTGTCACTGCACTTCCTTTAAATTATGTCAACTTAAATATCATTCATAAAGGACACTGTTGACAAACAGTAACTCTAACAGGCTTAAACATTTAACATTTTTTTCCAGAATCAGCAATGCTTTCATCTGATATTTGTAATCCATTGGGGAAAAGTTCATAACAAACCCTCACTGTATCAACCATTTTTACATGTTTAATATGAACACTGGGGACAAATGCATTACTACTGAATCTAATTGCTCTAATACATTCATTGCTTTGCCTTCGGAAAGAAAAAAAGAAACACAAAAATGTATGCTAGACACTGAGATAAGAGAGGAAGAAGGCTCTTTGGAAAGGACACACATCCTTCCCTGTTCACACAAGTCCTGCAGTATGTTGATGAATATCCACCTCCGCTTCCCCATTCTCACACAAAATCCCCTATCCAGGTCCCCTGTGAACTGTAGCGCAAGGATGGTGCATATGTCCCTTTTTCAGAGTTTTCCAGGAGCAGGGGACATCATTCCAGGCATTCCACTAGACATTCCAGCATTTGGCCCCAATAAAATCTGTTCATATAATATACAAATTAGTATTAAAAAAGCCAATATAAGGAAGCACTGCAAGGTAAGGCCTGATGCAACAAGATATGTTGATATTAAGGTTTCTCAGTTTTTTGCCATCAGAGGAAATGCTGCCGATACAGGTGTATCAGCACTGAAAATTAAGGAATTAATGTTTTCAATACATCCCTTTGTCCCTTCTCTCTGTCCCTTCCCAATCCTGGTCCTGGAGTAACCCTGCCCAGCACATTGTGTGTTTTTTCCTGAAACACCCCCTTTTCAGCCATGGAAAGGCTTATTTATAAGCTGATAAACTGAATCGGGTGTGTTCAGAGAAGGAAAAACATAACTATTGAAGGCAGAGGTACAACATGGTCTACAATGTCTGAATATCTATTTCAAAGGTTTGAAGTTTTATTATGGTCTACGCATAACTTATACCAAATCAGTACAGCAAATTTGCTTACACTTGGCACTTAAACAAATATTACTTAGGATCAGCCCTACTAAAGTATTTCATATTTTTTCTTATTAAGTGTATTATATTACTGATCTCAGTGCCACAGCTTACAAAAAAATCAGACATACCTGTTATTTCATCAATTTCCAACTAAGCATACATCACATTAAAAAAATGAAAATTGAATGGAACTTTTAATTTAAGAAAATAATAACACAATATCAAATTATTACCTGTCTCTGCTGTTGTAGCTGCTGTTGTTCCAGCTGTAGTCGCTCTGTCTCAAAGACAACTGGAAGAACCAGGATCATAAAGGAAGTGGTCCCCACCCACAGTGCAGTGCGAGAAAAACTTAATGAGAACAGGAGACAAAAAGCAACCTTTAAATAATAAATTACATTAAGTATAATAATTATAGATGGAACTGGTGTCCAGAGTTATGTCAACCAAAAGATACCAGAAAATCACCTGTAAAGTCTCTTGGCTACAGACAGTGAGCACTGGGTCGATATTTCAGCTGCTGACCGCAGTGTGTCTGGAAACATCTCAGTTAGCCCCCATAGACGCTCCAGCAAGGTCTCATCCAGCTGAGGAGAACAAAACTACCATGTACATGGACTTGTGGCACCACCAAAAAAATCACCCATAACGTACACTGCTGACACAAGTAGCATAGTCATTATTCAGGGAAAATTTTTTACTTTGGTTGTATCGCTAACCCTAGTGGCCAAAAAAACCTGTCAATAAAGTTCTTTCCATTAAATTTCTAGGCTCTACTTCACTGCTCATGTACAAATATGAAGTATGGTGCCAAGCCTATTTCTAAACTGAAGATGGAGCCCATCACCAGTCAGTACTGTTAACGAATTTCTTGTCAAGTGTTTAGTTATGTAACTTTTTGCTGCAGGAAGAAAGTCACAAGTGCTAATTTTAATGGCTTTCTCCATGTTCTATTATAACTCTACAAAAACAATGGTTGTTTATTTATTTTGATCTTTGATTCTATCCTATGTGTATAAGCTATGTGGGGCAGGAGTCAAATATCTGAGTGTTACAGCCAACACTGAACCACACACTTGCCGCACATGGCTAGAAACTGATGAGCAATTGCAACTTAACTGAGTGACGTAGTAACTGTTAATTTAAATAGCGGTTTGTCGACAATCACACCCCAAAGTGCCCAATCTAATATCAGCAATCACAACCTACAAATATCAGAATCAGAAATACTTTATTGATCCCAGGGGGAAATTGGAGTTATTACAGTAGCAGCCGGTTATGTAGAAGAATTAACACTAATAATAATTTACAACAAAAAGAAATTTGCAATATGTACACATATATAAAGTCTTATAAACCAATAGAAGAATTAAAGGTAAAGTGACTGTGGCTATAATAAAAAGTACAGATATACTGTATACAGCAGTAAGAGTTTAGAAGTAGGAAAGTTATTGCACATTTGAGTTGTTGCACACATAAATAAATTATTGTTCTATTCTTATTACTGTACATGTGAGAGGTGTTATACGTTAAGGGAGGAGTTATAAAGTCTGATAGCCACTGGTAGGAATGACCTCCTGTGGCGTTCTGTAGTGCAATTTGGCTGAATGAGTCTTGCACTGAATGTACTCCTGCGTCTCATCACTGAATGATAAAGAGGGTGGGAGCCATTATCTATGATGGCCTGTGTAGAAACTGTAGCAATGTGCTTCTACAATGTGTAGAAACTGTAGCAATGACCAGAGAATGACATCAATCACAAGTTCAATCATCAGTCTCCTTAAAATATGGTTACCTTGCAAAAACAGACACATTATGATAATGTTGTGACAATCTACTGTTTTGGTGTCACATGGTCTAAATGTAATTCCTTTGAGAGTTGCAACAGTGTTCATTCTGTCTGCATGGAGTACTATAAAAATTTGTGTTTGCTGGGTTGGGATGTACCTAATTCAAAAAGCAGCTTAGACTGATTGTCCTTTAACGTTAAATCAAACTGGTGTAGGATGAAAAGTAAACATGTTACAAGTTTTTCTTGTGTAAAAAAACTGTGGAAACACACACATACACACACACACACACACACACACACACACACACACACACACGTAGATGTGTGTATATATATGTGTCGTTGTAGAGGGATCTTCACAGTCACAGATAAAGGTTGTACAAGGATCCAGTTTAGGATGCCATCAGCAGGAGTCAGTGACACGTCAAGAACTGCTATGTCTACTAGTCCTAAACCAGAGTGCGGCCATAACAGCAAATTGGCTAATAAAGGAGTTCTTCTGTCTATATGTAGTGCCGAGGGAATTCCACAGTAACCATGGACTACGCAATTGCCGTCACCACCCGGCCCCAGCGGCTGCCTACTATACCATTAGTGTCGCGCTAAAGGTGAACTTACGTCTTCGTCCTCTTCATCTCCTTCGATATCGTCTTCAGGAGGCCGTGTGTCCACCGGCCCCGCTTCTGGAGACAACGCCTGCATCCCAGCGAACAGCAGATAATACCAGTTCTTTTGCCAGGAGAAAACGACAGGACCGATCTATTTGGTTGACTTTATATTTAAACACTACTTATACTTTGTAACTTGTATAAATTACTGAAGTGTACAGCCTGCGCAAGTCTGGTTCTCCAGCCGGAGGTCAACTCGGTTACATGTGCGCAGAGTGAAGCTGTCTCAAATCTCTTCGTCTGCTCTACAGAGAGAAAATTACAGCAGCGCCATCTATCAGAAGAGAGGACTTATTACAGAGTGCACAATAAATGACCATGTCCAGACAACTGCTCGTGCGTTGATTCTTCTGAAATCAATGTTATGAACAGGAAGTTTATCCCCTCTATGCTACAGTAAGTAAGTTTATGGCTACTATAATAGAGGTTTTTTTTATATAGCTATAAAACACCCAGTGAACAGTAAACTCACACTAATGAAGCCACAGCAGAACATTACAGGCATACGTAACATTATATGTTATACGTGTTATATGTATAACATACAGCAGGCACATGTAACAGGCATACATGTAAACACATCTATTCCACTTCCTCGTCCAGGTGCTCTTTTACAACATATGAACTCTCCCAGGGTGACTGCAGCTTGAGGCAGCGGCCCTTCTTTGAGCGCAAGCTGAAAATGAGAAGAGCTTGCGTGAATCCAACTGACACCTACGCAGCGGAACAGCAAACCAGTAGAAACAAGGTAGTTGTTGGTTCCAAAGCTGCTGGGGTCGGGTGGTGACGACAATTGCGTAGTCCATGGTTACTGTGGAATTCCCTCGGCACTTCAAATAGACACAAGAGCTCCTTCATCAGCCACTTTGCTGTTATGCCCGCACTCTGGTTTAGGACTAGTAGACATAGCAGTTCTTGATGGGTCAGTGACTAAACTGGGTCCTTGTACAACCTTCATCTGTGACCGTGAAGATCCCTCTACAACGACACAGAAGTAACCACAGCCGCTGTTTTTGCTCTTCCATTAAACCGGAGTAGCTTCGCTTCCACCGCTCATGCACCACCTCCAACATTACCCAAAACTAGTCCTTATTTACTCATTTACCGCTGCCATCAGTGTAGAAGGTCCAAATAATCCAGTTTTTCTAAACAGGGAACAAAGCAGAAAGGCCGCAGTGTTATTGTGAAAAGAGTGGGGAAAGTCACTTTAAGCCATACAATAGCTTTTTTTACAGTAAGCTCTAAACCCACAGCAAACCACATTAAAACACTCACACGTCTTAAAAAAACAGCATTACAAACAACAACAAATGTCCTTTTTTAAGGACACACCTGCCAGACATGCTCTTTATCTCTGTACCAAAAACGATGCGCAAGTAAGAACATAAATTTCATTAATATGGGTTGGCGTGTGCAGGGGCAGCTTTGCATGTCACCAATTGAGGTACTCATATGGTACTCAGGACATAAAAATAATTGTATTATAACCGATTATAGCAATATTGATCTATTCGGTTCCTTGACTGCAGGAATGATTAAGCTTCTATTTGACTGAAAGAAGTCAGTGACTTCAAGTGACTAACTCTAAAACATGGAAATTACTAAATTAACAGCAACTCCAGAGGAGAATAACCACCCCCACACTCCCCCACCCCCATGGTGGAGTTGTTTATAACTGCGCTCTCATTCCTAAGCTGCTGCGTCACGCTGCTGCGTGTTTATGAATGAGAGTCCCGCGGTGATTCCGGGAAAAGGCGGGTCGCTTTACTCGCTTTTAAATGTGCTCAGTTATGGTATTTTAAGTTTTCTGATTCTGACTTTGAAACACATCGACTAATATCTGGTACTAGGCTACGTCGAAGGAGGAAAAGATCAAGCAAACAACAGGTACGCCGTTTTCGTTCTACAATTGTTTACCATATCGATGGGTTTCCCACCCAGTTATGCTAATCAAGAGTTAGCTGCCTAGCATAGCTAGCTAACACTCTAAAAAAGAGTGCTGTGCTTGTGTATAAATGAGGAAAATCGTGACATCCTTCTCACTGATATTAAATGACCTTTTGTCGATTGAGCAAGTGTACTAATTGTTATTAGTAAGGTAGCTAATTCAGCCCTGTCCCGTTTGTTTACCGTGATAACAGAATGACACGACACCTTACTAGCTAGGTTAGCTAGACAGCTAACTAGCCAGAAATTAATCCATCTTTACGGTAAGTTACTGATAACGAATTCTTATTTTAGTTATCTGAGAGTGATTAAATCAAGAAGTAGCTTCATTGGTGCAAATGTCTGAGATGCCCTTTACATATCCAGAGTATTTGTCAGTTGTTGACCCTTTAGTGGGTCAAAGCTTTCACAAAATAATGAGAAGTGAGGGGTCCTGAGATATTGTGAATTGTATTACCGGAGGTTAAGTTAGCCTTTAACTAAAGTTTAGCATACATCTAAAGTTAACGTTATGCCTTATTTACAATGACTATTTGAACTGTTAATTGCTATGGTAGGGAGATTTTTGCTTGTCAGAACCTTCTTCGCTTGTGTTGTGATAAAACTGACTTGGTTGCTTATTGGCTTTATTAGCCTCTTGCTGTTATTTTTAGCAGTATTTGCTATTTGTGAAACGGAAAGCGTTTTTCAAAGTTAGCGGAATATGTAGTTGTGGATAGTGTTATAAAAGGAAGCTCTGTGAATGAAGGCCTTTGGTAAAGACTTGTGCTGAATCACCGTGACTCCAAGTAAAACCTACAAAGCGTGATCCGCACACTACCCACACATTGCTCATTTCTGGAAACTGTAGGTTAGTGAGGTGTAGTTCTTATTGTAGACTGTGACCACATTTTAAATGGCGGTTAGAATATGTGTCCCTCTATATTTTATGTATGTATGGAATAACTATTTTCAGTTTGGCACTAAAAATATATAATTAGTCGTCCAATTTGTATAAAATATATATTTTGCAGACTAGTAAGGCAGTTTTGATGAGAAACTCAAATGACCCTGGCAAAACTTGAGAAAAGTTTAATGACCTAAAACCTTGGTACTCTACTGTATGTTTCTTTTTTAGTGGACAGAAAGTATTAGCATCTGGGCTATATGTACACAAGTAGGTATCAGTATCAAATCACATATTGTTGTAGGGTAACATATATTAAAACTAGATATGTATATTAAAACTAAAAACATCAGTTTTATTTTTGCGAGATATATAGATAGATAAATACAGTGGCAAAAAAGTATGTAAACCCTTTAAAATTACCTGGTTTTCTGCATTAATTGGTCATAAAACATGATCTGATCCTATGTCCCAATTATAGACAAACTCAATGAGCTGAACCTAATTCCGCACAAACAATTATATTTCATGTCTGTATCGAACACATCCATTAAACATTCACAGTGCTGATGTAAAAAGTAAGTGAACTCTTATGCTAATGACTTCAGCAAAAGCTAATTAGAGTCAGGAGTAAGCAAACCTGCAGTCCAATCAATGAAACAAGATTGGAGCGAGGTGAAGAGCTACTTTGATTTATAAAAAACACTCAAACTTTTTATGTTTGCTATTCACTAGAAGCATCTGCTGATGTAAACCATGCCTTGCAAAAAGATTGCCAAAGACCTACGATTGGTGATTTGCATAAAACTGGAAAGGGTTACAAAGTAGTCTCCAAAACTTTAGGTATTAACCAGTCCACAGTTGGAAAATGGAGACGATTTAGTACTGTGGCTGCTCTCCCTAGAAGTGGTCGCCCTGCCAAGTTGACTCCAAAGGCACAACCCAGAGTGCTCAGAGAAGTAAAAAAGTACCCTAAAGTAACAGCTAAAGGCTTGAGGGAATCATTGGAACTGGTTAACATCTCTGTTCATGAGTCTACCATATGCATATTCATCGCAGGACAGCACAGAGGAAGCTGCTGCTTTCCAAAAAAAAACGTCACTGCATGCCTGAAGTTTGCCAAAGGGTACCTTGACATACCACAGAACTACTGGGAAATTTTTTGTGGACTGATGAAACCAAGGTTGAATTGTTCAGGATGAACACACAGCACTACATATGGTGTAAAAAAAACACTGCCTGAAAACATCATCCCAGCGGTGTAGTATGGTAGTGGGAGCATCATGATTTGAGACTGCTTTGCTGCTTCGGGGCAGGTACCACTTGCCATCATTGAGGGGAAAATTAATTCTCAAGTTTTTCCTACAGAATATTGTCAGGTTGGTTGTCCGCCTGCTGAAACTCAGTAAAAGTTGGATGATGCAGCAGGGCAATGACCCTAAACATCAAAGTAATTATACTACAGAAAGGCTTCAAAAAAAAAGAAAATCCGCCTTCTGGAGTGGCCCAGTCAGAGTCCAGACCTGAATCCAATAGAGATGCTGTGGAATGACCTCAAGAGAGCTGTTCATACCAGACATCCTAAGAATATGGCTGAGCTGAAGCAGTTCTGTAAGGAATAATGGTCCAAAATCCTGGGCGTTGTGCAGGTCTGATCAGCAGCTACAGGAAACGCTTGTTAGGAGATTATTGCTGCCAAAGGAGATTTGACCAGTTATTAAATGGCTCACTTATGTTTTCCACCAGCACTGTGGATGTTTAATGGATCTGTCCAATACAAATTAAATATTATAATTGTTTGTGTGGTATTAGGTTAAGCACATTGAGCACACTTGGGACTTAAATGTAGATCGGATCATGTTTTATGACCAATTAATGCAGAAAACCTGGTAATTTTTAAATGGTTCACATACTTTTTCTTGCCACAGTTATAATACAGTAATATAAAAGGAACAGAGAGAAATGTAAATAGATTGTACCACAGTCAAATTGAGAGGGATGGATGGATAGATAGATAGTAGTGCAGTTATATTGAAAGGAACCAAGAGCAGGAAAGTTATGTAGATAGATATTGATAGATACATTTTGATAGATAGTAATACAGGTATATTGAGAGGAACAGAAAGATAGATAGATAGACAGACAGACAGACAGTGGGATAGTAATGCAGTTATATTGAGAGGATTAGATAGATAGAGGGATAGTAATACCGGTATATTTAGATAGATAGATAGATAGATAGATAGAAAGTAATACTGGTATATTGAGAGGATCAGGTGGTTAGATAGATAGTAATACAATTATGTTGAGAGGATCAAATAGATCGATAATAGTGCAGTTATATTGAAAGGAAGCAGGAGCGATAGATAGATAGATAGATAGATAGATAGATAGCAGGATAGTAATGCAGGTGTATTGAGAGGATAGAAAAAGTATGTGAACCATTTAAAAATTACCAGGTTTTCTGCATTAATTGGTCATAAAACATGATCTGATCTACATTTAAGTCCCAAGTGTGCTCAAATAGATCGAGAATAGTGCAGTTATATTGAAAGGAAGCAGGAGCAAGAGAGAGATAGATAGATAGATAGATAGATAGATAGATAGAAAGTAATACTGGTATATTGAGAGGATCAGGTGGTTAGATAGATAGTAATACAATTATGTTCAGAGGATCAAATAGATCGATAATAGTGCAGTTATATTGTAAGGAAGCAGGAGCTAGATAGATAGATAGATAGATAGATAGATAGATAGATAGATAGATAGATAGATGGATAGTAATACAGGTGTATTGAGAGGATAGATTGAGGGATAGTAATACCGGTATATTGAGAGGAATAGATAGTTAGATAGATAGGTAGGTGTATTGAGAGGATAGATAGATAGATAGATAGATAGATAGATAGATACAAGGATAGTAATACAGGTGTATTGAGAGGATAGATAGATTGAGGGATAGTAATACCGGTATATTGAGAGGAATAGATAGTTAGATAGATAGGTAGGTGTATTGAGAGGATAGATAGATAGATAGATAGATAGATAGATACATACAAGGATAGTAATACAGGTGTATTGAGAGGGATAGATAGATAGATAGATAGATAGATGGATAGAAAGAAAGTAATACTGGTATATTGAGAGGATCAGATGGTTAGATAGATAGTAATACAATTATGTTGAGAGGATCAAATAGATCGATAATAGTGCAGTTATATTGAAAGGAAGCAGGAGCAAGAGATAGATAGATAGATAGATAGATAGATAGATAGATAGAAAGTAATACTGGTATATTGAGAGGATCAGGTGGTTAGATAGATAGTAATACAGTTATGTTGAGAGGATCAAATAGATCGATAATAGTGCAGTTATATTGTAAGGAAGCAGGAGCGAGATAGATAGAAGGATAGTAATACAGGTGTATTGAGAGGATAGATAGATTGAGGGATAGTAATACCGGTATATTGAGAGGAATAGATAGATAGATAGATAGATAGGTGTATTGAGAGGATAGATAGATAGATAGATAGAAAGTAATACTGGTATATTGAGAGGATCAGATGGTTAGATAGATAGTAATACAATTATGTTGAGAGGATCAAATAGATCGATAATAGGGCAGTTATATTGAAAGGAAGCAGGAGCAAGAGAGAGAGAGATAGATAGATAGATAGATAGATAGAAAGTAATACTGGTATATTGAGAGGATCAGATGGTTAGATAGATAGTAATACAATTATGTTCAGAGGATTAGATAGATAGATAGATAGGTGTATTGAGTAGATAGATAGATAGATAGATAGATAGATAGATAGATAGATAGATAGATAGATAGATAGATAGATAGATAGATAGATAGATAGATAGATAGATAGATATAAGGATAGTAATACAGGTGTATTGAGAGGGATAGATAGATAGATATGTGTATTGAGAGGATAGATAGATAGATAGATAGATAGATAGATAGATAGACAGATAGATAGAAAGTAATACTGGTATATTGAGAGGATCAGATGGTTAGATAGATAGTAATACAATTATGTTGAGAGGATTAGATAGATAAATAGATAGAAAGTAATACTGGTATATTGAGAGGATCAGATAGTTAGATAGATAGGTAGGTGTATTGAGAGGATAGATAGATAGATAGATAGATAGATATATAGATAGATAGAAAGTAATACTGGTATATTGACAGGATGAGATGGTTAGATAGATAGTAATACAATTATGTTGAGAGAATTAGATAGATAGATAGATAGATATGTGTATTGAGAGGATAGATAGATAGATAGATAGATAGATAGATAGATAGATAGATAGAAAGTAATACTGGTATATTGAGAGGCTCAGATGGTTAGATAGATAGTAATACAATTATGTTGAGAGGATCAAATAGATCGATAATAGTGCAGTTATATTGGAAGGAAGCAGGAGCAAGAGAGAGAGAGAGATAGATAGATAGATAGATAGATAGATAGATAGATAGATAGATAGATAGATAGATAGATAGATAGATAGAAAGAAAGTAATACTGGTATATTGAGAGGATCAGATGGTTAGATAGATAGTAATACAATTATGTTCAGAGGATTAGATAGATAGATAGATAGATAGATAGATAGATAGATAGATAGATAGATAGATAGAAAGTAATACTGGTATATTGAGAGGATCAGATGGTTAGATAGATAGTAATACAATCATGTTCAGAGGATTAGATAGATAGATAGATAGATAGATAGATAGATAGATAGATAGATAGATAGATAGGTGTATTGAGAAGATAGATAGATAGATAGATAGATAGATATAAGGATAGTAATACAGGTGTTTTGAGAGGGTAGATAGATTGAGAGGGATAGATAGATAGATAGATAGATAGATAGATAGATAGATAGGTGTATTGAGAGGATAGATAGATAGATAGATAGATAGATAGATAGAAAGTAATACTGGTATATTGAGAGGATCAGATGGTTAGATAGATAGTAATACAATTATGTTGAGAGGATTAGATAGATAAATAGATAGAAAGTAATACTGGTATATTGAGAGGATCAGATGGTTAGATAGATAGTAATACAATTATGTTCAGAGGATTGAATAGATCGATAATAGTGCAGTTATATTGTAAGGAAGCAGGAGCGAGAGAGAGAGAGAGAGATAGATAGATAGAAGGATAGTAATACAGGTGTATTGAGAGGATAGATAGATTGAGGGATAGTAATACTGGTATATTGAGAGGAATAGATAGTTAGATAGATAGGTAGGTGTATTGAGAGTATAGATAGATAGATAGATATAGATAGATAGAAAGTAATACTGGTATATTGAGAGGATCAGATGGTTAGATAGATAGTAATACAATTATGTTGAGATAATTAGATAGATAGATAGATAGATAGACAGATAGATAGATAGATGTGTGTATTGAGAGGATAGATAGATAGATAGATAGATAGATAGATAGATAGATAGATAGATAGATAGATAGATAGATAGAAAGTAATACTGGTATATTGAGAGGATCAGATGGTTAGATAGATAGTAATACAATTATGTTGACAGGATCAAATAGATCGATAATAGTGCAGTTATATTGTAAGGAAGCAGGAGTGAGATAGAGGGATAGATAGAAGGATAGTAATACAGGTGTATTGAGAGGATAGATAGATTGAGGGATAGTAATACTGGTATATTGAGAGGAATAGATAGATAGATAGAAAGTAATACTGGTATATTGAGAGGATCAGATGGTTAGATAGATAGTAATACAATTATGTTGAGAGAATTAGATAGATAGATAGATAGATAGATAGATAGATAGATAGATAGATAGATAGGTGTATTGAGAGGATAGATAGATAGGTGTATTGAGAGGATAGATAGATAGATAGATAGATAGAGGGATAGATAGATAGAAGGATAGTAATACAGGTGTATTGAGAGGATAGATAGATTGAGGGATAGTAATACTGGTATATTGAGAGGAATAGATAGATAGATAGATAGAAAGTAATACTGGTATATTGAGAGGATCAGATGGTTAGATAGATAGTAATACAATTATGTTGAGAGAATTAGATAGATAGATAGATAGATAGATAGATAGATAGATAGATAGATAGATAGATAGATAGATAGATAGGTGTATTGAGAGGATAGATAGATAGGTGTATTGAGAGGATAGATAGATAGATAGATAGATAGATAGATAGATAGATAGATAGATAGATAGATAGATAGAAAGAAAGTAATACTGGTATATTGAGAGGATCAGATGGTTAGATAGATAGTAATACAATTATGTTCAGAGGATCAAATAGATCGATAATAGTGCAGTTATATTGAAAGGAAGGAGGAGCAAGAGATAGATAGATAGATATTGAGAGGATAGATAGATTGAGGGATAGTAATACTGGTATATTGAGAGGGATAGATAGATAGATAGAAAGTAATACTGGTATATTGAGAGGATCAGATGGTTAGATAGATAGTAATACAATTATGTTGAGAGAATTAGATAGAT